>CM065918.1:25530835-25998335 GCA_033439105.1 Magallana nippona | reverse complement strand
TGTCTCCATTTCGCAAAGCCGGGGAAATCATGTTCAGTTGAAATCTGATTAAGGTGGACAGTTGTGACATTGGTTTCTTGCATTTAATTACAGCCGAGTAAAGCTGACAGCATCGCAGATATTGATCAGTCCCATCAGGATTTTATAAACAAGGATTATTGATTTCAGAGAGATGAGCAGGGTGTTGCATGTTTCTTCTCATTGTGTGGAAAGACTCAATGGTCCAAGGAAAAAAACAGGTGGAAAGAGTGTTATGCTGGCTACAGAAGAAAAAGCACTTTGCTGAGTGATTTTCAATTGCAGATTCTGTCAAATGAAAACCATTTGGCTGGTTATTCTTCCAGCCAGTGGTTAAATAGTTCAGAAACTTGAGAAAGAGACTTTTACAAGTGTTTAGTGAAATTGGCTTGATTTTTCCCATCGAGTTTCATTTCCTGAATGTGCTTTCTATGAATAGGATCTAAACGGAAGAGCCATGATGTGCCATGTGCTTTAATTAGATTATGCAATCATATGGGGAAACCAGAGAGACATCCATGATTTCAGGAACATTGGAACATTCTCTCTAATGTTCTGTTTAGACGAGCTGCTGATGAAAAGAAAATGCCGATGCTCTGGAAATCTTTGAGTTGCTGGGGTTGTAAATCAGAGAAAAGCAAAAGGGCCAAGAAATTGATGCCGCTTGTTTATCCGTCACAAACATTTCTCCAGACTTGGAAAGTTGTTTCATACTGGCAGCAACAATACCACCCTGGTTACATCCCCAAACAATGGAAATCGTCATATGTGAGCAACAGGAATAGTTTTAACAATTCACAAGAGCAAGTGGGTAAGTTTTTTTTTGAAAGTATATCACAATTCTTTGGATCGAGAGTGTATTAATTATACGGAAAAGTGATGGGCCAGGGAGGTATTCCCACTGACAAGTTGTGTGAATGTTATAATCTGTATAGACAGTTTCTGGTCAATGTGTGCTGAGTCTGTAAATAGGGGAACAGATGTGGTCATCAAGGGTCAGTGGACAATGACAACTGGCATCTTGATAGGTGGGATCTCGGGGGTGAGACCCCAGGAATCAGATCAAGGCTGTTATTGGTATAAGGGAAACCTGATCTTCTTCAGGCAAAGACAGAATGAGATGGGTTTTTTCTCACCAGAAGATATATAATAGTGTTCCATCTCCTGGTTTGGTTTTTTTTTTTTTTAATAAAAATTGATTATTTCTTAAGGGGATGTCATGTGTACCTGTTTATTGGGTAACACCTAGGTGTAACAGCCAGGTATAAGGCTGATAAATGATGCAACAGACACTCGTGAACATGGCTGCATGTTTTAACAGTCTCTAATCTTGTTTAATCTTAAATTAAGCAATTAACCTTTGAGCTGCAAAGAGATTTATACCATGTACTTTGGATAAAGTATTGCTTTATAATGGATGGTGTAAAAAACCTGTTTTTTTCTCTGCACTCTGAATGACAACCTGTCAAACTCCAGTCCAGAATGAACTTTTCAAAACAGTTTTGTTTTTTATGTACATTTGAGAATCTGGCTCACAGTGATGAAACATTACTCAAGCAAGTAATAAATGCCGCTTTTTTGTGTCAACACAGATAAATTGATATATTTGGGTGTGAATTAAGGGTAGTAAATTATTTTCCAGTATACACTACCCCCTTCGTAGACTGCTCGGCTAATAACAGTGCCAGAAGTTAGGGTTTATTGTTGACTTAAACTTTCTTCCAACATATTCTTCTACCTGCATTGAGCTCAAAAAGTATTCAGCTAGTATACGAATTGAAAAAAAAATCCTCAATGCAGAGATTATTTTATTGAATATGTTGGCTGTTTTCCTCCCAATGCTTTGTGTCTTGTAATTATCAGAAGCTTGTGACCGAAGAAAAGAGAAGCCAACCCAGAAAAAAGGACCTTTGGATCAATTTAATCAAATCATCTAATGAAATTCAATTTTCCCTTCTTTTTCTGAATTGCGAAGAAAAAAAAGAAAAACGATCAATTTTTTTCATGAAAGGAAAAATTCTCCAGCAGATATCATTGCCAAGTGTATTGGAATTCAGCTGTTAAAGTGACATGATTGTATTTGAAGATTCTTCATTGAAATGAAGGGCACAGTCAACAAAGCTCTGGCAGGTCAGAGTGTTTTATTGTCGAGATCTACCCCAAAACAAAACCCAAAATTGAACTCCTAATGATTTACATGCTCATGATATAGTGTCCCCGATTCCTTTGGTGGGGGCTGACTCAACACTTTGTCATTTTTTCTGTGGTCAAAGTGCATGCATGTCTCTACCCAATCCATTCTGTGATATGTCTAATCTATTGTTTTCCTCTTATGTGCTCTTGAACGAGAAATTAACTCTGCACTGCAGAATGTGTGTCCTGGCTCAAAAAAAAATTGTTATCAGCTGTCCAAATCTTAGATAAAGAAAGCGAGCATGGGAAATTTGTTTTATGCTGTTTGGATCTCTGATATTTTACACTGCATGGGTGGAGAAAAGTCTGCAACTGCAGTGAAAACGCCCAAGTGCAGGAGAAGAAGTGGATAACTAAATGATGCCACTTAATTGAAGTTTCTTACACTTGTGAGTTCTCACTACAGTGTAAGCTGGAGAGAGCTATGGCTAAGGGGCTCAGTGTTGTATTGCCACAAAATATTTGCTCTGGTAAAAGCGATGACGCCTTTCTCTAAGTCCTGTGGTGGGAGGGACAATACAGATGTGTACAAAATAGCGGTCAGTGTTTGAACATGACTGTTGGCTTAAATTTTGGCCTGAATTTAGCAGATAAGTGGGTGGGGCCAATGTTTGTCCTAAGTAGTCCGGTTGTTTTATCTCTCAAGGCAGGGCAAATATAAGGTTGTGATTTCTGACACAGCTAAAGTGCAAGATAAATTTTTTAGTGTGCTGTAGCATAGTGGGTTTTTTTTTTTGAGGGAGGGGGGGTCATTATCAACTTTTAGCTTTTTACAATTTTGGTTTTGGAATACTAGATAAACAAAGAAGTCTAATCAAATATGTTTTATGATAGATAAATTCCTGGATTGTTTGATCATTAAAGAATGTAAAATGCTAAAAAAAAAATCTAACATGAAAAGCTGGAAAGCTATGTTTGCTAAGTATGGGAATAAAAAAGAGAGAGGGAGAGAGAGAGAGAGAAAGCAATATCTTGAGTTTGTTGGGAATCAAATGATGTTTGACCACCCTGTTTATGCAAAATATCGCCTTATCTCCTTGGCTAGCATACATTTACTCAAGCACTTTAGGTAGAAACAAGAAATTGTTGACCTTTGGCCTGAATTGATAAATGTTTGGTATTGGCCCTATAGTGGGCTCAAGGTAGGAATGGTTAATGCCGTCCTTATTTGTTTGAAATGCTCTTTGATGTCAAACACAGTTGAATCTTAATTTGAAATTTGAATAAAGCCCGAGTTTTATTACATGGGATATGTCATACAATGTTATCAATGCTGTGTGGCATGTATTTCTCTGGCCCCGCCATCAGGAACTCCTCAGGATTTTTCTGACAGTCGGCAGAACTTTGACGAGAAGAGACGGCACACTGAGAAAAACCGATTTCTGTGACTTGTTTTTTGGCCTTACAGATTAGTTTTTTAAGTGGTGATATTTGCCAAGGATATGTGAACTCTCATGTTAGGTCACAGGTAGAAGAGGGAGACAGAAAAAAAATCCCAAATCAATAAGTAAACCTTGCGATCCAAAGAACGCTATATACAGGTATTGTACGTGCTTTAATATAGAGGCACTCTTGATGAGAGGGAGAGAGAGAGAACATTTATTCTGTGACAAGACCCCAGAGAAGCTAGATCTCTCATGGACTATGGGAAGTTTTAACCCCCTTTCATTGTTGGGGACAGTGAATTGAATGTGGCATTCGGGGCTTTTTGTATTAAGAGATTTTTGTCAAGTCATTCATTATAATGGAGCTAACTAGGATGACGGCTATTCGACTTTTGTCTGACTGTGTTCATCAGAAACTGACCTGTGCAGAGAAAGAACAACTTGTAAACGCTGGTCCCAACAAGACCGCTAAGAGAACGTGCCTAAATTCATGTATTGGTAAAAAATCAATGGAAATTAAAGCACTTGGTAAGATTCAGTTGTTCATACCTTGAAAGATAGTTTTCTCATTTTTAGAGAAAGTTTCAAAAACTTGTAATTGATTTATTTTTCAAAATTTGAAAATCATATGATTGCGGTTGTTTTGTTATCCCCAAAGTCACGTTCATGAAATTTGGAATTCTCAGAAAAAATTATTTTAAATATCTGAGGGAAAAATAATCCTTTAGTAAACCATGGTAAATATTTTTATGTAATTATACAGATATAAAAAAATAACTGTATATATTACATCAAATGTTTGAAATTTCCTTCCGTGCCATTTGGTGCATTGTAGGTGAATTAATTGTAGAGCGCTCTAAATCCTTTAAGCATAGATTTGTGTCGGCCGTCTGTAATTAAAAAAGTTTCAAGTGTTGTAGAGTGGATTAGGTGTAAAAATATGTAGAGAACATCAAACTAATTTGAAGAGGAAATTAATTTTTTGATTGGCAATGTAGATATTCACAGATTGTTTCTATCTCTTGCAAATCAAATTTTGAAAGTATGCATGTGAGTTTTTTTTAAGTGTATGTGATAGTTTATCGATCAATAATGAATTATGTCCTCCTCTCAAACCTTGAGAATTTAAAATACTCTGTTATCTTAAAGCATCCCATTAAGTACATTTTAATGAAGAATGCATATTTGTTTGACAGGGAGAAAAAAAAATGATAGCAAATCACAAATAAAAGTAGGGTCAGCTCAGACGTAAAGTTGTGCCTTGGTTTGAAGTCCCCAGCCAAGTGAATTCATTCCAAAAATCACGGGCTCCATACAAATCGTTACAAAGATTGTCAACATATTAGATATGATAGCCAAAGACCATGATACACTGTATCAATGCAAGTGGCTCCCAAATTTGACAGATTACGTCAAGACCGGTAAAATGAGGAATTATTCCACCGTTTGTATATGATATCTGACAGCTTTGATTGGAACTTGTAAATGGGGAGTTTCACAGTTATGTATCGAAAATTGAGCCCAGATATCTGGGGTTTGATTTTCGCTGACCAACTTTCTTTAATCGTGTTTCAATCGTATCTGATAATGGTAACCGGGAATTATATGCATTTTGTTGGCATAGTCGGGTTGCTAAAATATCAAAATTCGGTTACAAATTGAAGCACATTTTTCTTTGGCTGTCTTTGCTTATTTAGCAGAATTGAATGCAGTTGCACTTTTGAATTTTCAAAATGAAAATAACAAAATTATAAAGGAAACTTTAATGGGTTTTTGTGTGTTTCTTTTTTTTCTTTTTAGGTTTTTTTGTTTTTGTTTTTTTATTGCTTTCCATTTGTTATCTAAATCCTCTTCATGAATAATCACAAGAAGGAACAGAAAACAGTTGAATTATTGGTTAATGTTTACAAGGGAGACAAATAAACTCTTAAATGATTGTTTATCTTCTGATTTTATAAAATGTATATGTTTCCTGTTTTGTAGAAATCGAGGCTGTTGAAGCATGCAGGTGGTTGAAAGAGGCTGGATTTCCTCAGTATGCGCAGATGTATGATGGTATGTATATGCTGGCATTGCTAATTATAGCATGTGACAGCTTATTACTTATGGAACAATATTTCTGAAAATGGAAAGTTGGAGGAGTTTAAACTGCTTGCCCCCTCCCTGCTCCACTTGGGGGTATTTCACTAAACCTTGTGTAAACACCATTAAATGAATGTTAGCTGTAGGAATTTCCTGTCCAGATTAGCCCCCTGAAAGGAAAGCCATGACCCTGGGGTCACATTTCCTGTATGGTCATTTGAACATACACTGTGGAATGAATTTGATTGTATCCTTTTGTGGGTCCATGCTCAAAAATCATACAGATAATCAGCTATGTGATACAGCTAGAACAAACAAGTGAAACATTCAGAGTAAGGCGATACGAAAATAAGGACCTTTCCTAGGTGTATTACCGTATTTGTCTTTGACAGTTTTATCCTGTCAGAGCACTCCTAACGTAGCCATTGCACTCTCTATGGGTCTTCTCCATTACACATTTGAGATAAGAATGAGCCCTTTATATGAGAGAGAGCACGTATGTATGAACACCTTCCTTGTTTCCCAGTCCCAAGTTGCCCATCTGCTGTTTCTTCTCCAGAGAAACTCGGGTTTCAAAGACGGGCAAGGGATTAGGCCAAATTAAGCGTCCCTCCCTACACAAGTATCGGTGTTGCATTTGACAGCCTTTTAGGTCCTCTGAATGTTTGACTTCATGACAGAACACCCAGTATCGGGAGAATTCTATCACACCCCCTCCTAACAGTTTGACATCACAGCAGTGAACAATGGTTCTTTTGCTTGATGTGCTAGCAACCCAAATGTTGATGTCTGCTGTCAGTTCTGGTTTTCAGAGGTTTGAAAACCGAAACTGAAAATTTTATGTTTTTTCATTAGCTGTTAACTACAAAACTGAAACATCAAAATTTTGATTTTTTTTAGATTGCCAGTTTCCTATTGACATCAGTAGTGTAGAAAAAGACCATGATTTTTTGGACAGGGATTCCATGCAGCCATTGGTCAGGTAAGGCAGATTTCAACCTCCTGACCTCAATCTTACACAATGTAAACTGAGCTGTAAAAAAAACTTCATCTCCAGATTCACACCCTTGATACACCTGGGAAATGTCAGTCAGAAATGCATGCATCACTTGGGATTTTTTCCAAAATCAAAACGTGTTGGTTTGAAAAAAGAATAGACAGAATGTCAGTAGTCATGAATCGTTAATCATTCTTGGAATGATCTAGAGACATGATTCCCTGTATTTATATAAAACGTTATTATGCAACATATCTTGGATATTGCTCACTAAAATAGAGGCAGAATCATGGTTTTCTTGTTATTTTATTTTGAGGAAGAGAGAAAAAGAAAAGAACAAATAAAATCTCCTCTATCAGTCACTGATTGGTTATTATGGTTGTTCGTGATTAGTTGTTTGTGATTAGTCGATACGTTTGACGCAGCTAGTCCTTGTTTTTGACAGTAACTCGGCCAGTAAACACTCTATATCTCTCACAACATAGGTGTTCTTTACATCAATCTGCCCCGCTTTTGTCACACCTGTTGTTCATGGGACAAAATAAATATTTCAGGTCAAGCTGATCATCAAGAGCTTTTAATATTTTCATGTTCTTATCATCTTGTGACGTTTCAGTAGGATATCTTTAATATTGAGTGTATTTGTGGCATTCGCTGAGTCGCTATTTAATTAGTTTGAGGATATTCACCACATTACTTCAGTTACGCATTGTATATTGCCACCAAGAGGTGTTCATATATACAAACAGGGATTTTTTATGGTTTGATCTTTTAAAAGTGACAGACCCTTTTAAAGATTAAAAACAATAATGACATTGAATGACTTAGATTTGACAGGCGGACATTTTGCAATGAATATTTTTGGAAACCTTTTATTAGAAACTGAATTTTCGAGAGTATATTGGTTTTTTGTCCCAAATGAAAACAATGTCAACAAGTTAAATTTCCTGACAAAGAGGAGAGGGTACATTTATAGCTTTCTCTTTTAAATTTGCTCCTTGTTCCATTATTAGATAGGATCACTTTGTCTACCCAAGGAACTTAATGGGTCATATAGGCACAAAGGTACATGTCAGTCAGGTCAAATGATTTCAAGATTAATACACAGATATATCCAATCAGATTGAATTGGGATTAGCCCTTCTTTTTGACCCAACACCAGTTTGGCACCAAGGCATTGTAGCCGATCAAGGTACTGCATGCTTGTCACAATTGGGTATTAAGTCTTCACAACATTGTATCGTACCACGTCTTCGGTTCTTCTGTTTCATCAGTGGGTGATTTAGTTTTCCTCATGAATAGGTTCCGCGTCTTTACATGTATATTCTAAGTGTATGCCTCTGCATACAGAATACTCGGTACACAAATAGGGAGGGATCGCTTGGCATGGTACGGACTAGGACAGCCGCGATCTGTATTGTATTTCTGGATTGTGTGACAAACATCGTTTTTTGTGTAGATGCTGTGCGAAGTCGCCAAGTACAAACTCTAAGGATTCTTTTCAATATATGCAGTTTCTTTTCGGCTATAATTATAGGACATTATTGAAGGATATTTGAATAAACGGGACACAAATGGTTGTTTACTGAGGTCGAATTGAAAATGTGAAAATTCAAATTAAACTTATCTGGAGGAATTTCTGAAGAGGTTTTTAGTTATATTAGCCTTGCTTAGTGTGTTTGCAGTGGGTGTTGTGAAAACCAGCAAGACTGCAAGAAAAGAAATATACAGAGAAAATTAGAATACATAATTCATGAGCCTTATATATTCAGGCTTTGACATCATCCTGATATACATATTCAAAAATGTTGATTTATGTTGGAAGTAATATATAGCCACAGAGACAGGGGAAGAAAAAACCGTAAGGTGAATGATCTTAATATGATATTAGCACTTGGTCACCATTGATATAGACATTACATTTGATCTGGGAGTCATTCGCATCTGTTTACTGGAGAAAGCTTCATTTAACAGGTAGGTAGGCAATGGTTCAAATGGTTTCAAACCTTCTTTAGAAGGGAGTAGGAAAGGGGAATTAGAAATATTGATGATCTAGCAGTGTGCTGACAATTTACGTGGCATAGGATATTTGCCTAGTAGACTTCTTGTTGGTCACAGATGCCACAGAAAACGTGGGGGTCCAAGATGTTGCTTTCCGGGGGCATGAACTTTGCTATACCTACAATGCAGTGAAGTCCTCTGCTTCTACGTTACAAGGCTAAGTCCAAGTTCTTTGTAGTACATGAATACTAAATGTGAAATGTCAGGTGCAGGCAGTTGAGCTTCATTAATTATGGAAGAGGTGTGTGATTAGGTGAGTACTATTCAATCTGTTGAATGTAATGCATGTGGCGGTATGCTGTGTCATGCTTTACTTGGTAAAAATTTCATCCTCACAGCAGAGGAAAATCAATCGCTGTTTGTTGATCAAAAGCACCGATATAACACTTGTCATTACAAATTAATATCAACACTCAGGACTTGGCTGTTGTTTGTGAAATTATTGAGAAAGTTGAAAAGTTTAGAGTGGGCAGACCGATTAAATGGGGTGATTGTACATCAAAGGATTTCATTTAGCAGATTTATTGACTTGTACATGAAGCAAATTGTACATGAAAGGATGAATGCACAGAATTGATTTTATAAGGTTTAAATGCGTGGAAAATGGCTGAAGGCTGCATAATGGGCATACTGTTACAACAACAGTTGTTTGGTAAATGTATTTCTAGCATTTAAAGCTGTAAAATATATGTAAGAATTAATCTCTGCAGAGTTTATTTAATGGTGAATTTGCGGGCATAGTGAATACAGTTGATTGCCCTGACTCTTGTAGAGCAGTACTTCTGAGGAAGACAGAAGAGATGTGACAAATTGATTCTAAGAGGCCAGTCACCTCCATTGTTGTAGAACCTAGTTTTCAATAAACTGGTAATATATCTCATGCTGTGCTATAACAGGTGTGGCCCCCTGGTCAGTAGCCTCTTCTTGAATGTAGATATCTGATTTACCTCTGAATGATTGCATTCTCTCATGTTTCTCTGCATGTACATGTAATTACTTGTTTCTTAAATTTCCCAAAGGGGAAATAAGTCTTCCATAAATGGGTTTTGTCAAGTCCAAGAGATGCCATGATGATACCTGTGAACATTTATATATATACACTGTACATCTATATCTTTGTTGTGTCCTTATCTCCAGTGCCCATTAAATAACAATTAGACAACAGTATTCTCTATCTATACATGTATCTATGGGTATAATTATCAATTCCTCAGTCTAGTAACAGGTGATTTATCAAGTTCTATGAGATTTATTGCCATCTTACACACAGAAAGTGTCACATATCAAACTTCATTATTAATTACCCTGCCTTAATTATCTTGTACCAAACAGTTACTCCAAAGTGGAATTAATTTTTCCTTGCTATATGTGTTGTAATGACCCCAACGTCTGGTGTTGCTGTGTTTCTGGAGGCCATATTTTAGCTCATGTCCAGTTACTGTTAGATTTTCTCTGCAGATATTAGGAAGTGATGTGTTAAGTGGGATTAGGTCTACGGCCCCTTAGGTGCTGGTCAACTGCACTCAGGTGTCCAAGCTGATTATGAAATGACACAGTTCAAGCTAATAGGCCTTAATGAAAGGCATCATTTTAAAAGTCACCTAATTAGGCAATCACCAATTTCGCCTGTCACAGTTATTACTTAGCCAATCAGAGAGAGGCTCAAACTCTAGGGGGTTCAGGGGACATAATTGCTCCCTCTGAGGAGTTTGTTTGAATAGAGACCTAGGTTTACTCTAATAATGGATTCACAGCTTAGACATGTATTATTGCTACATGTAGTTATTATTTAGTAGTGATTGTGACATTAGATACATGGAATAAAAGTTGAAAGGAGTCATGGGTGTGCATTGATTTTTTATTTGGATTTTGAAAAGCAAGGATGATTATTGAAAAATTTAAAACAAAGCTGCAGAGGTAATATATAATATACATGTCTATTTTGTAATAATTGATATTTTGTGTTTCGGAAATCCATGGTTAATTATAAACTTTTAATACATGTAAGGAAAAACGAGAAGGAAATTACATGAGTGAGTGAATCATGAACGTACTGTACTTGTGGACATTGTACTTATAATTTTTTTGTCGTGTAGCATTGTCATCACTGCACAAACACACATACTTGTGTGCTATCATATTTGGACTGAGAAAGTTTTATCAATTAACCCCCGAAAGAATGTTCCTTGTGACGGTGTTTGCGGAGGTCTTGGTTCTGATTCAGTTCTGTGTTTTTATTTTCAGGCGACTCAGCACCCTTAATAAATGTGCTGTCATGAGAATCGGAACCCCGGCCAAAAAACTGGTATGTATTTTTCACCAAATACCTTGATCCACAGCCCAGACACTTGGGAGTGAAGTGGTTGTTGATAAGGGAACGTACATTTTTAACAAACATGCATATACATTTTAATCTGGAAGACACCACAAAACTATAATCGGTTTAATTGATGATGCTTGTTTTTCATGGCCGCATATATTTCAAATTTTTTTTGTATTGTCAACTTCCCAATCCCTCCGATATTTTTCGGTAACTTGATTCTCAAAATATTTTTCGTAAGCCTATATCTAAATATTAAAGAAATCAGATGGGCTGTCACGGTATTTGATGTGTTTAGACCTTTATTATGTTATTAAATTGTCTCTGTGCATAACACTAACCTCCATGAAGAATTAAAAAAAGACTTGTATTTACACAGTTAAATCTACCATGTACTTGTCACCAATAGGAAATATCTGGCAAAATATGAATCTCGATAATCATGTCGAGGAGCGAGATATTAAAATGTACATAAAGAGGGATAGTCTTGTCTCCGCTCGAATAAGCTGGTAATAAGGCGGGACGAAATATAAATCTGCAAGTGACCTACATTGTAGAATTAAGACAGCTGGAAGAGAGGGAAGAGAGAGGGAGACAGCTGTTAGAGAAAGAATTGTATGTCCCAAATATAGACTGATGAATAGAGGGACGTTATGTGTATATATAGCCATATGTAGTTTATGAGTAGACAGTTATTTGTGTAGACCAAAGTTGTTGATTTAAGACAGCTGATGTCGATTTTGGAGGAGTATTTATCTATATGCAAGTGACAGGATGACATTGTGTATTGACAATTTGCTCGCCAGCGTGTGAAAAGAAATGCCGGTAGCTTCTAATGTCCAGAAGAGAGGGGAGAAGTCATTGGTTCGATCTGCGGGTGACTGGTGGTAGATAAGGTATTATAAGCCGTATAAGGAGAGTTTTGCAATCCCTGTTTATAATAAACATTGGCTATCCCACAAAAATAAAAGCAGGTCTTTGTTGAATGGTTTCCATCAGTTTAGGTGAGGGAGACAATCTGAAACAATAGGACCGTTATACAGTGACATCTAGTGTTTAGCCATCTCAAGTGCTTTGAATACGTTTATGATTTCCTTGTTTGAGTACGGCATCATTTGCGGATAAAGCTGCAAATTATTATATAGTGAATAGGTTTGTATGGACTCTGATCCTTTCTCAGCATGTATGTTGTTCAATATTTGTGTACTGATCATTGCCGGCGGGTCAAAGCCCATCTTCCTTTACTGGGATTTATCTGTGTGTAAAATCAATGTATAAAGGACTGACTACATTATAAGTTTGCTGAATTTATTTTTTTTATCTAAGGCTCTAACATGCATCAAATTAAAAATAGGTAGTATTTTGTCACGAAGAAAAATTTTTCATCTGATTGCTAGGGATGTATGCATCCAAGCATTTACTGTTAGATCAATTTTTTTTACTTTTAAAAATGTTTAAAAGAAAAAGCCTTTGAAGTGTGTTACAATTTAAATTTTTTTTTTCACTTTGCACAGGGAGATGAATCTGATGATGAAGATCAATGCGCTCTCAGCGACAAATGGAAATATCAACACAACATCCGACGGTGGTCACGTAAGGACCTAGGCAGCCCTTCCTCAGACGGACAGCCTTTGTCGCCCACAGTCAAATCGAGCTCAAGCAACGACAGTCTGCTGACCGATCAGAATTCTAGCAGTGAAACAGGAGATAGCCCTGTGCTGGATTCCAAGATGCATCATGAAAAAGGCTTGGCTAGTGACGATTACTTCGGAGCCAAAACCTCCATTCCTCAGGATCATCTAAATCCTTCCACCAGAGCCCTGAGTCCTAGACTCCGTAGGGCTGCCAGTGAAAGGATCAAAGGTGCAAAGAATTTTCTGAAGAGACTGGAGAGTTTTAAAAGCCAGAAAACGCGAAGGATTCCGAGAAATAATGGTAATGTGGAAATCAGTGGACCTGTGATAATGGACACAGATGGAATGCAAGCAAAGATTAAGCATTTGAATTGTAAGGAGTTAAGTCCTTCAAGTGAGTATCCTCCATTGCTGCCAACAGCAGCAGTGGTGGAAGACAACAAAAGTGTACCAACAGCAGAACCGTGGTCGGACAGTGCTACAAATTACACTAGTGAACCAAGTGTTCCTCAGCAGACATTGGTCTCTGTTCAGGAGATCAGCGATTCCAATAGTGCTCTGAACTCTGCCTTGAAGGCTTTGGAGGACACAAGTCAGTCCTCCCTCTCCTCCTCAATTCATTCCTCAGTGAAAACCCCCTCCCACTCCCCACTCTCAGGTCACACACATCTCAGAAAACCCAATCTAGCATGGAAAAATACTAGTAATTCTGAACTCTTTTCTGCCGACAATTCTCCATCAGTATCTTTCAAGCTTCCGGATGATCACAAGCCGGGCACGTTTCCCAAAGTGCTGTCCACTGGGTACATGGAAGTGGAGGGAGGGCATGGAGTTAATGCCAGGACTGGTAGTTTTAGTTTGGGTAGTGATAGGAAGGATGATGCGGCTATTAATGCTGCCTCGGTCAAAAGACGCGGATCTGCCGGTCCTAGGCTGGATTCCAACCGGATGAGTGTGTACGACAATGTGGAGCCGGAGGAGGACTTGGAAACTGCACAACACGAACTGGACATGATTCTCAGCAAAGTGTTTGAGGACATTAATGTGCTCAACAGAGCCATCTATGGAGAAGATGCAGGTAAGAATTGTTTCCCTTTGTTTTTGAGGAGAAAAAATAAAACTGAAGTATTTTTGTGTGCTGGCGATATCAAGCCTTTGATTTTTAAGATCCTTTGATTCTTTTTGTTATTTCTGCACTGTTTTAGTTCACTGATGATTATTTCTTCATTTTAGGATTATTTACATTATAAAACCCAGCAAAAGTATAAGATGTGAGCTATGAGCATGTATCAATGGTTTTGTTACTGTTGAAATAATTGAAATTTTGTTGTATGAAATAATCAATGAATAATATCAGTATAAGCATGGTTTTGAATCAGACATTTTGAAGTCAAACAGTTTTATTTTTTCTTTTTACTTTTTTGTTTAGTTTAAGAATGTATATGATTTCTTGCTATCCATGTTTTTTATTACCTTTTTTTTTTACTTTATTTTTTATCTCAATGTAAATGTGTACAAACATATCAATAGACTTCTTGATACATGCAAAAACTTCATTCATGTAAAATCTCATTTTGTCACAGTCATGAAAGAGAGGCATTGCAATTAGAGTCCCCTGTTCTCATTCAATGGTTGAGTGCATGAGAGCTATATACCTTGTGCCCCCACGTAATAGTTAGAGAGGACTGTAGACATTCAATATTTAATGACATCCATTCATTTCACTCCCAGATGTATTATACAAATCAACAGCAAGTTGTATCAAGCCTGCATAGAGACCTGTTATCTTGTCTAATAAAGTTGTAATACACACAAGACTCTCCCGTCAATCTCCTCTGAATAGAACATGTAATTTAAAATTCTTCGAGGAATAAAAAAAAGTTATCTGATATCGGCAAAATCCTGTGATTGTATAGGATCATTACTGAAAGTCATTTGGTGTGTTTATTCTCAGCAGTGATTAAGATCCAGCAATTTGGAAATTTCTTTTGAGAGTAACTCTGCGATAAAGAAAAAAAGAATTTTAAAGAGTTGTGTTCTTTTTGTTCCAGAAATAGTAGAGCCCCCTTCCTCTTCTCTCAATTCAACAGTAAACAAGTCTGACGACGATGAAAGCCATCTGTCCGATCTGAAGAACCTGAGTGCTCTCGAGACCGATGACAGTCTCAACGGGAATGATGACCAGGATGTCACGAGTCGAACCAACTCATCGCCCGATACCAGCGACCATGATATCACCACAGGCGAACTCTCACATGACGACTCCACAGAGAACATCGAGGGGCGGGAGAGACGAGACTCTGGTGTCGGATCCTCCCTCACTCGTGCTCCCAGGTACAAACTGACATAGTTTGTATTAAAAAATGTACAAAAGACCAAGATTTTTTCATTTTTTAAAAATCCATGGGTTTAAGGATGAGAAAAAAATAAGAAAAAATTTGATGAATTGTAGCATTAGAAGTTTTCATTTGAAAATAATTTTGAAGGTTTCATATCTAAATCTTCTGGTTTTATCTTGCAGTGATAGACGGCGACAGAGAATCCGCTGGCATAGCTTCCAGAAATCTCACAGGCCCAATGTGGGTGGACGTAATACTCACATTAGTAGTCTGTCTGTGTGTCAACTCATGGTGCTACAAAAACTCTCCCTGTGCCGCTTGACTGGCCTCATAGAAAAATACTCACCCAACCGCTCCGGATGGAATTGGAGCATGCCCGGGTTCATGAAGCGCCACAAGACCCCCAACTACAACGACCGCAATGTGTTTGGTGTCCCCCTCCTGGTCACTCTACAGAGGACTGGCCAGCCCCTGCCCCAGTGCATGCTGAGTGCCATGCGATATCTCAGGAAAACGGCCAAAGATGCTGTGGGAATTTTCAGGAAGTCTGGAGTTAGGACCAGAATCCAGAAACTGAAGAATGAAGTGGAGGCTAATCCAGGTCAGTGGGCCAAGTTAATGATAGAGTAATTAAATCCTAAAAACGAAATGTCAAGATATGACATAAAATGTCAAACTTTGGTTTTGGAATAATTTAGAAAAGACACACACCACATTCATGGAAGCCTTTATTGAAATATGACCAAAGAGAGATAACTCTGATGGAAATTTAATGTTTGCTGTTTTTATTTTATACAGAGTTAGTGAACTTCCAAGAACTTCAGGCTTATGATGTGGCAGATTTATTGAAGCAATACTTTCGTGAACTACCAGAGTGCTTGTTGACAAACAAGCTCTCGGAAGTCTTCATCAATATCTTCATCTGTAAGTTCCTATTTTCTTTTTCAATGAACAAAAAAATGATAACTCTAGTAATGTAAAATCAACAACATTTGTTAAATATTTTTACCCCCAGTAATTTTTAAAGTGACTATTCTAATAATGTCAAATTAAAAGATTTTTAAAAATATTTTCACCCCCACAAAGTAAACTCAAAGTATTACCGGTAATAATAATATTGGTAGAATGAACAAAGTGATGTTTATTTTAAATTGTTATATCAAAGTTGATATGTTTGTGTCTGTAGATACCAGTAAATATTTTATTTATGAAATGTTTATGTCTGTAGACTTGCCCAGTGAGCAGCGTCTTGAGGCCCTACAGTCCGCGGTAGTCCTCCTCCCAGACGAGAACCGCGAAGTTCTCCAGTCCCTCCTCTTCTTCCTCTACGACATTTCGACACAAGCCGAAGACCACCAGATGACCGCAAGTAATCTGGCCGTCTGCTTCGCCCCTTCACTGTTCAACATGAGTGGGACAAAGAGCGTGACTCAGAGCCCGAGTCCACGAAGGCCGAGGAAGAACCTGGGTGTCCCGGATGCCAGAGAGCTCCAGGAGCAGAAGGCTGCTCACGAGTGCCTGACGACTCTGGTTCAGGAGTGCAAGAAACTCTTCAATGTAAGTGTTTGCAAACTTTGTAAATTTTCATCTTTTTAACTGTTGATAAAAACTCATCAATGTAAATGCCTACAAACTGTGTGAATAGCCAACCTTTGACTTTAAATCCTGGAATACGCATGTGTCTTAAAAATGTACTTACGGACTTTAAATAACTGATTTTTTTCTTCCTTCCAGATTCCTACAGCCATGATGAGCAAGTGTAGATTTTCCTACATAGAGCAAGGAGACCCCGTTCCATTGGAGGAATTCAACAAGCGATCCTCAGAAGATGACCAGCTGGCGTACCACAACTTTGTAGACACTGCCATCCAGGGACTTTTGAAGGAGTCCAGAGACAAGTTCAAGGGCTGGGTCTCAGTCAGCTCTGTCCCCACGGATGTGGATCTGTCCTACAAGAAGGTGACAGACGGCCATCTACTGCGATTGTGGAGGTGCTCTACGGAAGTGGATGGTCCACCCTTTGCAGCATTAGAATGTGTCAAAGATGAGAGGTCAGTGTCTCAAGCATGCTTTTGATTTTTACGAATTTTATTTTGAAATTTAATTTTGCATTAAAGTTTATTTTCTCTGAATGGTGTATATGAGGTTTTTGTTTATTTATTAGCAAGCATATTTTTTCTGAAAGTTTTATGTGAATTTCTTGTGTTTTTACTAACAGGCATATCTGGGATGAGGATCTGGTTAAGTGGAGGTCCATAGAGAAACTTGATTCTCAGGCAGAAGTGTTCCAATACACTCAGAGCTCAATGGCTCCACATCCTGCAAGGGACTTCTGTGTTCTCAGGTAAAAGACTGTGATTTTTGATAATGTTTAAAGAATCATAGAGTTATGTGCATGACTGCATATGTATTATTGAATTGTCAGTTCTATCACCGTGTTCATCCATATTTCAGATCCTGGAGAAAGGACCTTCCCAAAGGCACCTGTGCTCTGGTGTCCACCTCAATCGAGCACCCTGAGGCTGAGCTGAATGGGGCCATACAAGGGGTGGTTCTGGCTTCTCACTACCTTATTGAACCCTGTGGATCGGGGAAATCAAGGGTCACTCACATCAGTCGCATTGACATGAGGTAACTACATATAATTGATTCACATAGTGATATTTCATTGAGTGATAAGAATTAAAGTGCTTTTGATTAGTGTTCAGAAAATAAAATTCAAATTGTATTTTGCTTTTTTTAAGGGGAAGAACACCTGAGTGGTACAAGAAAGTTTACAGTTACAACTGTGTTAACCAGATGGAGAGAATCCGAGACTCACTGAAACAGAGCACTGATGGGCCAGAGTCGGTAGTGTGAACCAGTCTAATACTGCTACTGATGATGAGAACTCTTCCATCAAAGTGAAGAAAACTGGTATCATTGGGGAGGTAGCAGAGGGAGCCTCTTCAATACTGGTGCACCTGTACCTAACTCCATTGGTGTCACCAAAAGCTCTACCTGCGCTGATGTCTGCAAACCATTTGTCTACGTTGGAACTGCTGTTCTGCAGACATTGAATCCTCACAGGCTGGTCTGTGACAGAAGAGATAGAGAGAGACTGGGTACATGTAGTACAATAGTTAGTCTACAACTGACAGATGTAGCAAGTCCTGTGTCTACACAGCTTACTACATGACAATCTAGTGCTGTATCATAGAACATTCCGTAGAAGAAATATAGAGGAGGGCAAAATGTGTTCATTCTTAGCATTACTGTTGAATTGTGTTGAAGGGGACCTATAGTTCAGTGTAGAGTAGCGTACAAACAAGATGGTGGGTAGTCCCCACTGTTGCCATAGTGAAGGCAGCATTATGTCTGTTGGTAACCATAGGAACCATGCTAGTCATGTGACCTGATATTATTCCCTGGGAGTAGAGAACCTGCAATATTACAAAATGCATTTATTAATATATGTTGTCCTGTGCCATGTTTTTATCTCATTATGTGTTATCTGTTGTAAATAAACTGTATGTCCTCTATATCAGAATGTAGATTATATCAGAAGTCATTGAAAAGTTTTATGGCATGTCATTAACAAATATATATGGTACCCTTAGAAGTGGGTGTGGAGTGTGTTAATTTGGCCGATGTGAAATGAGCAAAAGTGATTGTGTATATGTCTGACATTGTGTGAGAGAGAGAGATGAGTAAGATGACTCCATTTTAATGCCTGCTGATGTCCTCAGTGGCCAGCCTCCTGTTAAAATAATCAAACCAAATCGTACCTCATAATGGTCCATGCTGTGGTGAGGCTATTTATCCAGTATATCAATGCTCCCAAGTCAAGTCGGACAGACCACATACATCATACACATATAATTATCTAGAAATGGCTGTATTACAGATGAATATTGAATGTGGTTGTGATACATATATATCTTGTAAAGATTGTAATAGAAATGAAATATTCACTTGATTGATATTATTTCCGAGGGAGATAACTCTGAGGAACAATCATCATGTTATGGAGTACGTTACTAGAGAAATCCTGGTTTTATTGGAAAACTTACAATACTAGACATAGTCATTGAAAAACAATTGTATTTCAGTGGTGTCTGTAATCTAGTTCAGCCATGTTTTTTCTCCAGTTCTTAACATATTCACACGTGCTAATTCAGGAAACTTGTGTATTCCTGCGCCAGTGTTAACAGTATGTCTTAAATGATATTGTCATCTTCTATACCTCAAAGTCAACTATATTTCTCATGATTCCATTGTACATGTATGTGTATCTTGTTATTATATTTGTTATTATTACAATGAAATATTTCATGAATATTAATAAAACAAAAAATTAATAATGTTGTTGCCATTTTTCCTTTTTCCAGCGTATAATTACTTTGAAGTTGGTGTTAGCTTTTACACACACTAGTCAATATTCATGACATTTTTCGTCTTGAAGTTCGTGAATTTCGAAAGTTAGCTACCCCTAATTCTAATAATACGAAGCCCACGCACATATTTAAAAAAAGATGAAGAGGTATGAAAGTGCCTTTTTGGTTACATTAGATTTGATTTCTTCAACAAAATTTTTAACATTCTGTTTCAAAATCTTAGTTTATTCAAGTTTAAACTCAAATAGTTCATAATTTTTTTGTTTGATAAATGAAAAAAAAAACCCACAAGTTTGAGTCTTCACATACCTGTATGTAAACATGTTAAAGCATGTATAATATATTATTGGAATGTATTGAAGAAATCATTACTTATGTGTGTGAAAATGTCTATTAACTGTGCCACATGGTTCACTTTATGCCAGTAGGCCAAACATTAATGGAATTGACCGAGTTTACAGAGATAATGGTACTTGTAAAATATGTAAATGAAATTAGGAAAAAGTCAAAAGCTAATATGCATGCAAATACATTTGAGTGCCGAGCTTTTTTTTATTCGAATGAAAACTGATGCATGAAATAACTAAAAGGCCGTTCGGTCATTAATTTTTC
Organism: Magallana nippona; assembly: GCA_033439105.1. Lineage (NCBI taxonomy): Eukaryota > Metazoa > Mollusca > Bivalvia > Ostreida > Ostreidae > Magallana > Magallana nippona. The sequence continues at coordinate 25,978,318 of CM065918.1, read as the reverse complement.
ATGATACATGATCTTTCGTTCATTGACCCCCAGTAACAGCAAAAATAACCATCAATATTTGAATTTGACAGAAAACAAAATCTGGTGACGTAAACAAGATATGTGAGTCTTTGATATGGATTATACTGGCCGAGGAGTATTTCTTTCTCGGTTCATTCTCCATGCACGATTAGATCTAGTTTATTCTTCATAATAGTATACTAGTAAAATAATATTTATTATTACCTGTACATTAAACTTCACAGTCAGTTTATGCATTGATGCGAGTTTGGTATTTCAACTTAACGGGAGGAATTTCAAAAAAAAAAAAAAAAAAAAGGAAGGGACTCACCTCTGTTTAAAAATACCAGCTTCCAAGATTTGATACTTCTTAAAAAAGAATAGTTTTCTTTATAGATATTAATATCGCAAATTTTAAATGGTCTATTGCCAAACAAGTGAGGTACCAGCTCTCAACCATTCATTCTATATACATGTAGGTTCCGTAGCATATAAATTCTTCTTTAATTTTCTCGAGACACAAGGACTGCCAGTTATACTTACCCAGACAGTTTATGGAATATGTATTGCAAATACAGTTTGTACATCGATTTAGTAATTTTTTAAAATGATCAATTTGCCCTATCTTGAATTAGTAACCAAAATTGTTATTGTTGTCTGTCTGTGTGTCTGTGTTGTTGGTGTTTGGAGACTACTATATTGTTGAAGTTCACCATTTGCTACGTAATGATTTTCCATTGTTTTAACCTTGATTTTATTAATTAAAACACCATTTATTTTAATAAATAAAATCAAGGTTAAAACAATGGAAAATTATTGACACTCTGTTCGCGACAGTCAAATATGAGTCACTGACGGTATCTAATTTGATATTTTGAATCAAATATTGGGATTACCATTTAAAAAGAACTATGTCATGTTTGGTTTTCCGAGAATTGATTAAAATTCACATCCTACATTTAAAAGAATCTTTCAAAATGGCAAGAACGTGCGGATTACCTACAGATAATGTCAACAAATGGAAATATGACCTATAGTAGCGTAATCATACTATATAATTGGTTTTTACACCATATATAAGAAAAAAATACTTCCGTGATGGAAGTTACAATATATTGTTTCAAGGGTGACCAAGCATGTCCTTAACACCCCTAACTCGTACATACTAAATAGTTGCAATTGACGTGGTTTAACAACCCCATACACTTGTCATATAGTTTAATTAAGAATGTTCTAATCTAAAATCTTTCATTTTTTTTTCTATGAGAAAATCTATTTTCAGTTTTCAGTCTTTCTTTCTTTTCATTTTTATTTTGTTGTCACGTTCGATTTCTCACTTGTCACAATCAGGCTTTCCGGTGTAGACATCCTGGATGTAATACTTAGTACAATTACATCAGGCATGACACAACATATCATAAACCATTGGTGTTGGGATTTGCTTACGTAATATACTGAAAGAAAGTGCAGTGGAATTCCGGTTTCTTATAAACACCTAAATTCAATTACGAAAGTCGGACCAAAAGTTCAGGATTTTTTATTTCATTTCTTATGCAAATTTAGTTTTGTGTTTACATAACTCATATGCATAAATGTAAGATGTAAATTAAATAAAATATAGTGTATAAAACATCATTGTAAAGATACACACACACAAAAAGAAAACAACAACTTAATAACAAATATACAATATAATACTATAGTAAACAATTCAATTGGCCTCATAAAATTGGTCACGTTTTTTGAACTGTTGAAGACAAGTCCTCCATAATAAATAACACTGCGTAGTTTAAGTAATGAATTCACGATTCCGAAGAATTTGAGCCATTTTCAGAATCCGACAAATGATACACATCAATACAGATGAATTTCAAAGCGTCTTCGTAACTAGGCAGATCTTGATCACGTGACTTGTCAGCTGCAATCACAGACTCATATGATGGCGGCGCGAAATTGACACCGTAAAATCCTTGATTAATTTCTCCAATGGTTGCTATGGTTATATGATTAATTTCTCTGCTGTCGCGAGTTGAATGGACTGTCGGCCATGTGCATTGACAAAGGGATTTAAGACAGTGAGTTAAAATCTCAAGAGCTTCCTTCAATGTGGACCTTCCTTTGCTCCTCAAACAAAAATATACAAAACACAGCAGCAAGAGAAACGCAAATGTCATGAAAAACATCGCAGCACCGTTAATTTCAAACGACATGACTGTGTATAAGTCTCTGTATCCTCCTTATATTAGAAGAAACACTGTCTGTACAATCTTATTCCAACCCGGAAGATATTTCTTTTATCTCTGAAATAGAAAACACCAATGTCAATTAGAATCAATGGATATTTTTAAGAGACTTAAAGTTATTTATCTATTTATTTATTTATTTATTTATTTATTTATTTTACCCCTTTATGGCTATCTAATTTAGCATAGAGCCATGAAGGACATGTGATTTTGGACGAATATATAGACCAAAGAACAGTTGTACTAAAAATACATATCATAAAACCTATCTTTTTCTTTTAGTAATTTAATTTACCTTTACATTGTCTGGTTAAAAGTATAATAGATCTAAATATAAAACATCATGACAAATAATGAGAAAAATGAAAGGTATAAAAAACATTCTAAACATTACCTTTTAAGCGTCGATATTTGATTAATCCTTGTCCCTTACATGGTTTTTGTTCAAATGATTCCAACCAGATACAGCGTATGTCATCGACTGCTCGCATAAGTATTCTGTGTTATTTACCACGCTAATCCTTAACTGTTTCCTAATATCCCATTAGTCATACCTAAGGTGGGAAAATCGTACAGACTAAATTTAAATCTTCGCCTGCCTACGTTCCATAAAAGGTAAAAAAATCAGTGACGTCATGCAATGCAGGTGTAAACAATATGCTAATTTGATTCAATGTTTTGTTTCTAAGCTGTTGATCACCACCCAATATTAACCATGGAAGCAAAACCCAATTAGTTAAAGACGAATTTTCTTTTACTATAACAGAAGCGAGCGAATGATCAATCATGTTAAAATGTTCTTTGTTTAGAATTCAGGAAACGCATGACAGGTATTTTTCTTCCAGGTAAATCACCTGTCTTTCAAAATTAGTTATTATTTGTCTCATTCTTTCATCTTGTTTATTACCTCTTTCAAAACTGTTGACCTTGTCAATACAATTTACGTGTTTTAAACTATTAAAAATATGTTTCGCATCGCAGAAAACCAAACCGCTCTAAAGGTGAGGCATAGAAGAACCGACAATTTTGTTGGATATAAACTTCCTCTAAAAGTTACAATATTCATAATCATTTTTTCTTGAGTAATTTATTTTTGGTGGACAATCGAATAAATCAAATATGCGTATTTAAATGTCCGCATACATATATAAAGTAACGTTAAAAGTACATCCACAAACGTATGTCTTCTTTGTGCTTATTCATTGTAAACATAATAATATTTATTGTATTCCTTTTTTTTTAAACAAAGGACTTTGTTCCATGAAAAAGAATTGAAGCAATCTATAATACTCAGTTTAATCCATAATAATTCACAACAAATCTCAAGGTCAACAATTTTCGTTTTTTCATTGTATTGCGAATCTATGACATCATTTTTTTTGTAGGTCAGCATGTTTCATCAACGTCGTATTTTGGTCCTATAAATAATTCATGATAAACAAAATTGCTAATCAAAAGCTCGCAAAGAATTTGTCATGAAAAGCAAACCTGAATGCATGAGACTGTGTATGGTCCTCATACAATATTGTATTTTCAACAATAAATAGGAGCCAACTCACTTCTTATTATAGCTTTGTGATAGCCTGTTCACATTTTGCTCGTAAAGTATGGGTCCCTCTTGTGGCAATGTATTTTTTTTCACGATTAATAATTATAGGCCACCATTAGATTCAGAGACAAAATCAAATAAAAGAAAAAAAACATACATATCTGATGAAAACAGACAACATATAATTTAATTAAGGAACTATGATTTAACAATTCTCTTAACAACCAAATATGGAAGCAAGCTGAAATAAAGCAATTTTAAGTTTCGGGTCAACAGTATGAGTTGAAACAGCATGGATCTTACCCAAAAAACCACAAAACCTTGTAACGAGGAAAAGAAACAAATATCAAAAAGGTAAAATTAATATAAATCTTATTTTCAGCAAAAACATGCATATGTACATGTAGATTCTGCGCGTTAATGATTGATCAGATTGAAACAAAGCATCCGGGTTTATCACAAAGACATTTCTTTACTATGGAATATGTAGCAAAAACATTATATATGCAGGACAACAATAATGTCATTTTCCCACAAAAAATATGACAAACACAAGTTCATAAAACACTATATTTGTTTGTGTCATTTAATAGGTATACATTAAAAAATTCAATATATAGTTTATATTTCTTTGTTAACATAGTCGGAATGGGGGCAGCTATGAGAATCCAACGTTGAAAGTGCAAATGCAAAAAATAATTTTTGCATAAAATATTTAAAAAGCCCTTTGAAAATTAATAATGAGGCATGTCACCTTTTTGTTTACTTCAATTATGAGATTTTTCAGTTTAACACTCTCAGTAAAAGGTTTATGGAGGTAATGTACATCTACAAAAGCATCCGGGTTGACGTGGTTACGAAGAAATACTAAAAACATTTCTTCTATTACAGAGGCTATGGCAAGTGGAACATCCTCATCGGTCAGGAATATAGGTCACAAATGAGTCTAAATGAAGATACTTTATCAATTTGGAACTTGGCGTGGAAACTTTAGCTAAATTGTTTGAAGAAAAATGCTGGGCAACGCATTTTTAGAAAAAAAGACCAAAAATTATTTTTAGTAATTCACACTAAAGATACGCTTTTTAATTTTGGCACTATTTATTCATGTTTCGTAAGTAAGTATGCATTTGGATTTGTTATTGAAATTTTATATTTTTTCTAAAAATTAATTACAAGTAGCTCCTTGGGTTATATTCGAACACTGTGAAATATGCCATCATGATTGATCTGACAAATACTTTCATATGAAACTATTGGAATAAGAGAAATGTACGTACGCCAACTACTTAGTTGATCTTGGTAAGCAACAAAGAAAACGATGTTGTATTTTTTTTATGATAAGAACTTATCTGTCTGTCTTTCTGTCCGTCTGTCTGTCCGTCTGTGTTTGAGAGAGAGAGAAACAGTTACCATGTTAAGCCTCGCTTCGCTTCGCTCGGTATAAGTTTTTGATGTGATCAAACACATGATGCTATTCTTATTTTACCTACTAAATGGGAGTCATATTATTCATTTCAGATTGCACTAGATGATATCCCGCGCATGCGCAAGAATTAAGACTTTATACTTGATACAATCCTTCATGTAAGTGTACATGCATGACCTTTATTCTTTTTGTTGCAGCTGACTGGAAAAAATTACAAACTTTTTTTATTTTATTCCAAACCAGGGAATTGGTGTAAAGTGCGTCGTATCTCTTTTCTTAATTTTGTTCTTTAGGTCAAATCTCACTATAACTATTATCACTGCTTCAGATAAAAAACTGTCCCCCCCCCCCCCCACCCCCCAACACAACCCAATTCAACTTCCTCGTTTTATGCATACATCATCTATTCATGTTAACACAATCTGTTCATGGTTCACACATTTATGTATAAGGTTTACTACCAATCTGTAGTCTTATAAAAATGTAAGTTATTTAAAAACGCTAGCATATACAGATTTTATTTGCACATCTTAAACCAAAATCGTCAGATACAAGGTAATGCCCGATGATTAACTCGCCCTACACTTTCCGCCATATGACGTGAATTAGTCAATCCTTGTTCTTGGTTACCCCGTTCTGGAAAATTCTATCCATCAAAACTAAAATCGCGCTTGCAAGAAACGAATTGGCTCATTTTCTTTATTCAACATTTGTCATATCTTAATATTTATGTATACCCTAAATAAGTTCCCAGTAAATATATCCACTCTTTACGTAATCATTCAATATTATCTCATTGCAATCATATATTTTGATGAAAATTTCCACTGACTTGGATCCGTCAAAGCGTGTCCACCACCTTACTCTCATTTTTGCCATTTCGGATTTGTTTATCGAAAATGAAAGTAGGTTTTTAATTTATTTCTCATTAATTACTTATTAGGTAAAATTATTCAATTATAGTTTCCGGACATCAACTCACACGTGATGAAATACTAAGATGTAAGCAGTTACTCTGGTGTAAGCATTTCGTAGTTTATTGGCAAAATGTCTTAATTTATAGTATCGATTTTTGGGTAATCTTTGATTTTAAAAATGAGAATTAGACTCCGGTCAATAATGTCACAGAATAACTCTACAATGAATTAAACACGTGATATGCTAATTTTCTAACTCTGAAGGTAGACAATGAATGTTAGATTTGTAAACGTTTAAAGTCTTGTGCTGCAACAAGTTAAAAAAAAACCCTTAAAGTACTAATGCATTACAGATGAATACATGGAATATACAAAGCTTTATTAAACTTCTATGTATAATGCATATAGCTTGTGTGAATGAAAATTCAACCAAAAATGAATAAATTCTATACATTGTACATGTATTTGCAAAGCTCTGTCTACAACTGCATTGATTGCTTGAAATATACATAATATAATCTTTGGTGTACAGCCAAGTTTTTATCATCCCTTACACGTTAAAAATCAGAACAATACAGTGCCATTTCAAGGCACAAACAACGTAAACAATTGAGTACAAAGAGTTTTAAAAATATTTCATAATTTCAATCCCCTTAAACAAGACAATGTTACATTCAAAAGACAAAATTCTCAAATATCGGGAGGAAACAAAATCCCAATCAAATGGCCAGATTGCAGTTGTTTGATCTATGGAGGTTGCTGGTCAGGTGGCCCAATATGGGATCTAGTCCTTTTGAAAGATAACAGTAGAAATGAATCTTGTATACATTCGTTTCACAGTATGTGATATTGCATTGACCATTAGCACCGGTTCGTTGACGTCATAATCGACGTGCACCATTTTCAATGGAACGGAACGAATACCTCCGTTTTAAGAACGTAAAAAAAGAACTCCAAACAACACAATCATACTCAAATTATTTCTCTGACTAGAGAACTACTTCAAAAACTCTCTAAAATAAATTCACTTTTTTAAAAAGTCATTACATTAATTTACACACCACTTAGACACACTAGAATAATAATATCCAACACATATCCACTAAGTATCGTCTGTCACTACCACTTCCAAGTTATTGATCCGACAAATCGCTTCCTCATAACTGGGTAGATCTGGGTCTTTGTGCTCTGAAATCACAGATTCATAGGACGGAGGTTCAAAACTGACATTGTAGATTCCCGGATTGTCGTCACCAATTGTTCTCACGCCATCTGCGCCATTTCTTCGTCTGCTTGAGTTCGGGAACAATCTTTCTCGGCACCAGGCACAGTCTCTGAAGGACGAGATGCACCCACACCATATAGAGCAGAAATCCCTGCACGTCTGTCTACTACAACCTTTTAGGCACATTATTAGAGCCACCAGTAAAATGACCACTCCAATAGCCAGGAAAAATACCTCACTGCTAACCATTCTGCGTTTTCATGACGAAATACTAACCTGATTCAAAAATAAAAGGAACAAAGTAATAACAGCAACAGGAATTAGGTCTAATAAACGAAGAAATAGAATATCAAATGAATATCAGATTTATCAGTTTTTCTTTGTTTAGGAAATTCGTTCATGTTGTATAAACACATATATAATGTCCTTCTTTTTAACCCTTTAATCAAACACTACCTGGTTGACTTTTAAATATCCTGAATTTTTCCTTTACAATATTTCAGGTGTTATTGTATGTACCAACGAACTATCTTACCGAATTATCAAACGTTATAGGTTTCAGTTATCCACATAGTTGCCATTTTGAAAGTAAACCCTTCTAAGGGGTCAATACATCCAGAGTTGAAACTTCACAAAGTTTACTTTCCATGTCGTAAAATTCAAACAGGTAGCTGATATTGTACCCACGTGGTTTCATTACGAAATCGATAACCTGCCTGAACCCCATAACCAAATACACATCTATTGCACTATCTCCCTTTTCACTGTATATTTTATTACTCTAGATTACACCAAACAGTTTGTGCTATATTGTGTGGGAAATGTTTATCAACTATACACAATCCTAGAATATAGATTGACAAATGATATCGGCATGGATGGAAACTTAATTCACGACTAAGGTCTTAAAAATGTTCATTCAGAGTCATTAATCAAAGCTAATCTAGCTTTATTAAAAACAAAGAATCAAAAGTTAACACATAAACAAATAACTTGACGAGTGATTGGTATTATTTGGTCAAGAACGCTTACTTTCTGCCAAAAAAAATAGAGTTACATTTTTAATATCTTGCATACTAGTATTTCATTCACTGCGTTTTACTTTCAATCTACAAGTAAAAAATATCTCATTTGTATGACAATATTACCTACGGAATGATCTGCAAGATAAGACCATTACATCATATCAATACTATGGGTGAACCTAAATGTTATCTATAGTCCTTTCTGTTTTCGGTATGAGAGACCAATCATGATAAAACGTACGTTGACTTCTACGGTCTATTAATAGAGATGTTTAAATATATGAATTTTACGCTGTAAATTGTTCATTTTACAGGGCCTCGCTTTTTTATCCTTCTGGTAATCTCACTGTACGCTACAGGTAAGATGTTTAATCATTTCATGTCTTCAATTTGTCAGAACATTTTGAACACCATTCCCTAAAACTTTGTCGGAGACCTCTTTCAGGGAAAGGATAGCAAAAAAAAAAAAAAAATACATATCATGGTTTTCGATCATTTTAAAACAATAATTGCATCTGAAGCAGACATTTTCAAATCTATGCTATTTTACGAAAATTGTGGTTTTTGGAAACCGATTATTATGGGGCATGGTCTTTTAGTGCAGTGTGTTTGTCAGTCTACGTACACTCTTGCAATCTGACACGTAACAAAAAGGGATCGACATTAATCCACGTAAGGTGTTTGTTAATGGATTGTACGATTATGTAATGAATTGATTGACAACATCGACATGGTATGGTCATGGTAATGGTTTAAAAATTATCTTCGTTCTTGAACAGACAAACTAGTTATGTGCATCCTAAATTGGCCAAGTTAAGGACAGTTTGGTTTAGGACAAAGTTAACCCTAGCTTTATTATGTTGTCTTATTTTTCATTGTCTCACAACATATCGCAATTGGTTGGATTTTCAACTAGCTATCTATTAGTTATAGTGGCATAGTTTTTTTTCACAACTTGTCAGATGCTTACACGTATGTTAATTTGATCGAAACGAGTAGAACCTGATTATTTTCTCAGTGTACCGTCTCCATTAACTGCCATCTTGTTGTCCTTGTGATTTCATATCTGACAAGTCGACAGAAGTGTCCGACAAGGAAAGAAATAATTGTCTGACCATTAACGATGAGAAATTATTTTGATGGTCAGATAATCATGACAACAGGTGACTACCCGTATGTCAACTAGTCAGATTTGTATTTCACCTTGTCAGATACTGAAACTATGGCGACTTACTGGATATTAATGTCGACATGCAATATGATTAAGTTGACTAAAATGGATTATCAAATCTTTATTCTGACTTGTAAGAAAAATAAGTCGACTGGATGGCACACATTTACGGAACAGTATAGGGGCATACACTGGTGATATACTAGTTGTTTGAGCCCTGCTTTTTATTGTCTGATCAACAATTCAAGTGTTGTGGCTTATTTATTTAAATATTTTCTATTGTATCAATCGTATCTATATATGTGATACTTAATACCTTCAGCCCCTTTATTATTGTAGTTAATAAATTGTAGTGCTAATAAAGTTGCATCGACTTGAGAATGTTGTTTACTCAGGGTTTGAGTTCTCAAATTCGGATTATTATAAAGTTCAATGTCATGAGTAAAATTTGTTTTAAGCACAAAAAGTATTTATGAAATGAATTATTATTGACAAAACATTCAATATTCTTACTAGATTATAGAAAAAGGCTCAAGCAAAAATAGACTTATAGCAAAACAGAGGAAATTCAGACTAAAATTGTTGGATTCTGTACAGATTTTCAATAAAAAAAATTTGGCAGTACTGTAACAATAAAAGTTATGATTTCATTTGTAATACTTTATAATTTTGGATATTTTTTCTGTTAATTTGATCTCATTCATTCTTTACCATTATCGTTTGGCACGTGATGCAAAACTATTGAAATGCTTAAAAACAATAAAAGACACCATATCTCAAAATTTTGATCAATGAACTCATATAAATTTTATGCCAGCAGAATAAGGCCAATATAATTAGTATATAGAGGATATCTATATTGTGTGATTTTATATTTGCTTTATCCAACGAGTTTAAATGGTGTATATATTCGCGAGGCTTGCTTTCAACGAGTTGGATAAAGCAAAATTATAGATGTTCTATTTATCTCATACAATTTGATTTATATTAGGAAGCTTTTAAGACAGCCCCTAATATGACCCGAATTGATTTTTTTCAAAGATTAAACGACGATGCAACGTTGTGTTATGCGGTTATTGTGACCTTGCGCCATACAATTTAGTACGTCATTTAGGAGATAAATATAACTGTTTTAGTGTAAAGTTTCACTGAAATAAACCTTGAAATAATTTTTTATCTCTAAATAATATTTCTTAAAGCTTAAAGTAAAGTTTCACTGAAATAAACCTTGAAATAATTTTTTATCTCTAAATAATATTTCTTAAAGCTTAATTACTTAATTAAATGGAAATACTGATCAGAAGACTTGAATAATCAAGTTTGTTGACATACACAAAGTTGCGAATGCTCGTTAGTTTGAATTGACTCGAACGAGGAACAGTTGTTGATGTTTTATAAAACAAAACGAGCCTGATGATTCAAAGTTGAAAATATTGAATAAGGATGCTTACTGCTGGTGAAATAAAAGTCTTGGGAGACATTATTTCGGTAAGTTCTTGTATAGACAGAACCAAAGCGTTCTGTTTTCATTGCGTCGTCAGAATGAACTCCTTGATAGCTAACGTAATTTGCAGTTTTATAAACTTCACAGTTATGTGTTTTCCTTTATATTTGTAATTTAAATCTTCGACAAAATCCATTTTAAATCAATTTTTGGTAGTAGATATAGCTATATGGAAAATACTAGAAAGTCTTCGAAAATAGGTCACTGAAGCGTTGAGGCGAGTGGCTGTGTCAAAAATAGTTCGGACCGGAAGTATTTGATAAAGCATCAACCGTGTGATAAAGCAAAGGTTTATCACACGGGTAGTATACACCACACGTATGAGATAAAATACTATATATATGTTATAGTGTTATCATCATTCAGATTTTTGTTAAATATACTCAAAAATGGGTAGGGATGTGAAAACTGATCAAGGAAATTTGGACTGGAATATTTTTAAAAATTGTTACTGAAAGCTTTATGCTTTGTATTTATTTAACTACGCTGCTACTCATAAACGGTATTTCGTTTTTTAAACAGTAAAGTTATTTGTAATATTGTTGATTTGATTTGAACATATTTTATTGTGTACATTGCACAAAAGGATTGGAAACAAGTTCTTACAACTTACATGTTCCTCTCCTAATGATAATACATACAATTGTCATAGTGATATTACATGTTACTTATACTTATTGACTTTACAATAGTAATATTCATAAATATGCATTTACGAAGTATTTGCGAATATATAGTAAATAGTGTTGATATACAGTATAAAAATAGAAAAAAAAACAAGAGATAATTAATTAATAAATCTTCCAGACTCTTTAATAAAGTTTTGAACTGCTGAAAAAATAAAGCAGTTTGTATTGTAAGACAAATTGTCACTACCCCAAAGTAGCAAATGTGAATTAATTAAAATTGTTTCTTCAAGCCTATTAAAAAGTAATTCAAATAGATTGATTCTAGCATTGACATAATTCTTGCATACAAAGAAAAAGTGATAAACATCTTCCTTTTGACCACAAATACAATTTCGCTATTTCTTGTGTGATATATTGAGACATTTTTTGTTACAGGAGGAATAATGTTGCTCAAGTACTCAGGTACTTGTTTTGTATGAATTTTAAACATGGTTATTAATTTAGCCTTATTACGTCGACTGACAAGAGGTTCCCAGCCAGTTTCTGTGTAGAGAGATTCTATAGATGCTATAATGGGTAAACCAGTAACAATCCTTGCAGCACTTAATTGAACTTTTTCTAATCTCTCCATGTCAAACATATTACAACCGTCCCATACTACAGAAGCATATTCAAGAACTGGTCTTATAAATGTGATATACATTTTTGATAAATTAGTTCTACCTAGAGTAAACTTTAGTTTTTTCAAAAGTCCTAATTTTTTATATGCACTGTTTACTATATTATTAATATATTGAGACCAACTTCAATCATTAGAAAAAAGTAAACCAAGATGTCTGTGGGTTGAAACATAGTCCAGTTGACACCCTTGAAAGAATAACCTTGGAAATTCTTCTATACGTTTCTTTGTGAAAAAAAACAGCTTTTGTTTTAGACGGATTAAATTTCAATAACCACTTGTCAGACCAGTCGCTGAGAATTTTCAGATCATGGTTCAATATAATTTCAATGTTTTTAGTGTATAAATCAAAATGCTGTAAAGAATTATCATCAGCATAAAGTCTACAGAATGATACCATATTCGTTGCTACATCATTAATGTAAATAAGACATAATAGTGGTCCTAATACTGACCCTTGTGGAACACCAGCATTGATACATAAGTTTGATGATAACTTGTTTTTGTACATGACCCTTTGTGTTCTATTGCTTAAGTAACTGTTAAACCATTGTAAAAGATGTCCACTAATACCATAAGTTTGAAGTTTAAAAATTAAAGCTTCGTGCCACAACCTGTCAAAAGCTTTCGACAAATCACAAAAAATCATACAACACATTTTCCCATCTTCTATACTTTTGACAATGCTGTGATATGTTTCTAATAGTTGGAATACCGTGGAATGGCCAGGCAAAAAACCTGCCTGATATTTATAAGTATATTTAAGTTATTTTCGTGAAAAAAATTGTAAACATGTTTTAAAATTATCCTTTCCATAATTTTGCTGACACAGCTTAGCTGGGACACCGGTCTGTACGTACTTGCAAAAGATGGATCATCTTTCTTCGTAATATTGTTACAATTAATAAAATCTCAATCATAGTGTAAAATTTTGAGGGATTTTTTTAATTTTTCAAATTTTATTCTATGGCCATTAACTCAAAAATTGTCATTGACCTACTTTTTTGAAAGTGAAAAATAACACTACAATAGAAGTTCTACAATAAATGGTTTTTCATTATCATCAGTGGAATTTTTTTATTTTGAGTAAACGTTATCCTTAACAAAATATTTAGTTTAAAATAAATGAAAAATGAAATGGTTTACAATGGGTTTGGGCAATTTACGTTTCATGAACTAAAAATACTTTTATTTTTTGTTTACTCTTAATAAAAAGAAATAGAACACTAATGCAGAGTATATGTGGGGATAATAGTCAAATCGCAACATAAATCTGTTTGAAAACTTTCTGTACCATTTTTTAAAAATATTACCGTAATTTAAACTCCTTATACAGTAAGACTTTGTTGACCTTTCCTATTTATTAATAATTACACGTTGCATGTATTCTGGAGTTACATACTTCTTTCTATATCTATAACTACACATGCATATTATTTTGTTTTGGTTTGTTTCTTCTTTTTGTAGTGGGTAGGGGGTGGTTATATTTTACCATAATGGAAATCGTAATTGATATTTTCTTCTTTTTTTTAACAGGATGTACTTGTTTCCTTTTTGGCAATCAGCGTCAGCCTTCTTCAGAAGGTAATTACGTTTTACATTGTATCAAAAGAGTATTCAATTCAATATGATTTATATTTTAAACATAATGCATATCTTTTTTAACGGAATACCTTACTGTTATTGATTTGTTTCTTTTCCTCCACTGATATTTTTTTTTTGCAGCGATTTCTTAGAAACGCTTCGGTCGATTTTGATGAAACTTTAAGGTGTTGCACTAGACAAAATTTGTAAGAAAGTTGTCGATCAACTTTTTGGTCGTCACTTCTGGTCCCGGAATATATGAGATTTCATGTTTTTCATCGTTCACGATTTTTTTCAAAAATGATCAAAGATAGGATTTTAAAATTTTCAGCGATTATAGATAATCTTTAGCCACAGTACCTTTCCATTATATGAACGTCCGTCTTCAAAAGAAAAATATCTTGAAATAGCACCTTTCCCCCTAGTATACATTTAAGCGTGACCCAACACATCCAAAGGTACCTTGTGAATCATATATAACAATATTTTAAATATAACCATACCAAGTCCTTCACTGAGATAGTTTCTACAGAGACAAGAAGTATTGAACCACTGCCTTTTACAGGATGCAGGTCTAAGCTGGACATAGTGTTCCTGCTGGATTCATCCAGCAGCGAAGGGAGCGCGAACTTTAAGAAACAGGTCCAATTTGTGGAAAACTTCGTCAGTCAGTTCAACGTCGGACCGGACGCCACCCAATTCAGCGTCGTCACGTTTGCAACAACAGTCCACAACGAGTTTTACCTGAATACCTACTCCACTGCATCGGGCGTAGTAGGCGGTATCCATAAGATCTCATACACTTCGGGCAACACCCAAACGGACAAAGCTCTCAGTCATGCGCATACAGTTTCGTTTCAGCCCAAGCATGGAGGGAGACCAGACGCTGAGAAGATTGTCATCGTGTTTACCGACGGTCAGTCATCGAACCACCTAAAAACCCTGTATGTACCGTAGTGAAAAACGAAATGAATACGTTACAAATGCTCACAGGTTATTGAATTACCTCCACAACTATGTTTAAAAAGGTGGATGAAGGGGTATCGCCTCGATCGAAGCAGATAAATTCTTAAGGTGGAATGCTACAACAAAATTTTATTCTATGGATCGTACAAGTATCATTTCTGAAACATGATTTCGTTGTTTAAAGAAGGATAGGTGCCCTTGATTATTTTATACGATTTTTTGGTATTTTTTCATGAAAGAGGAGGGAAGTCTGTTTTGGTTGCAAGTAACATAGTGTCTAGTTTAAAATTTGGTGTGATCTAAATTGCAAAAAAAATTAAAATCAACACTATTTCTTCAGTTGCAGCCAAAAATTCAATTGAATTTAATGGTTCACTTGATTTACAAACTATATTAAAACCAAATATCCTAGTATTTTGGCTAAATTGTTATATATTCAAGTTTTCCATCATTCGACACGGGATTAATTTGATTTCGAAATTTGCAATATTTCAAAAAGTTTGCCAATTTGATTCAATTTCTTTTTAAAAAAATGATTTTCTTATATTACTTCTTTATAAGACACACCTCTTTAAGAGATGTTATCCATAGGTTTGTAAAATATAAAAAAAAATGTGTTTTATTTTCATGAATATTTTTTTATTTAAAAAGGTAAAACGTCTTATTGACAGTAATAAACATGATTTATTAGTTATTAATATCATGCATTTATTCACACCAAATTTTAAACTCTACAGTGTGTTACTTGCAACCAAAACAGATTTTCCTCTTTTTCATAAAAATACCAAAACATTCGTATAAAATAATTAAGGGTTTTTATCTTTCTTTGAACAACGAAATCATGTTTCAGAAATGAAACTTTAATGGCACTATATATATCAATACATTAAAAAATTTTGTGTGGCATTCCACCTTAAGGTGGCATGGAAAATATATCGATATAAGTGTGGATTAAAGTACATTATACTGTAATTAAAATACTTTCATCGGTTTAGAATTTTCAAATTTTACAACATTTAACCCCCCCCCCCCCCAAAAAAAACTTTTAAAGTTTTTTGGAAAGGTGAAAATTTTTAACTCCCAAGCGGGATTCGAACTCTTGACTTAGAGATTCGTAGTGAACCCTCTAACTCACCGTGCTATGCTATTAGGTGACAATTTTAGGAAAGAAACTATTTATAAAATTACACTTAATTTTATTGTTTATTTCGATAAATAGTACGTCACAATATGGAGGTGTCCCATATTACCTGAATTATACTAAATATTAATTTTAAAACAACCTGATAAGTAGTATATTTCGAAATCATTTTGCAATTAAAAACTAGTAAGGCCTAAATAAAAAATTGTGTGTTTAGGGTAACACTGATGAAAAAATAAGGTTTTTTTCTGCATGCGGGCATATTTAAAAACAGGTTTTTAATGGAAATAATATGAAAATCATAGTCAGATGAAAAAAGACATCTAAAAATGGTAGGATCGGGGCATTTTTGTAGGTTAGGTCGGGTTACCCTAAACACACAATATTTTTTTTTTAGGCCTAATTGTTAAGAAACCGCAGCAAGTATAAACACCACTTTTTCAGCAATCAAGCACAGGCTTTGAATGCCTCTGGAGCAGAGGTCATTGCTGTTGGAATTGGTAACTCTGTGTCCAACTCTGAATTAGAAGCCATTGCCAGCGATTCAACCAACGTGTTTCTGGTGCAAGACTTCAATCTTCTAAATTCTATCCAAAATCTTCTTACTAACGCGACTTGTAAGCAGGCAGCTCTACGTAAGTGTCATTTCTTTATATAACAACCACTCTTCACATGCAATCCATCATCGGTATATTTTTCTTCTTTTTTTGTTATTGTTTGGGGTGTTCCGTTTTCAACGAAAGTTCATCTCTTTATTTATTGTGTCTTACAAGAATGTTTTAATAAATCTTATCTTTACTTTTTTGTGGGAAGTCTGTACCGACACGGTTGACAACTGCTTCCAATTCCCCACGACGTACTGTTTTGCACCATATGAAGCATGGGCTAGGACAAACTGTCCACAATATTGTGGATACTGTAACGGTTTGTGTACAACCGTGTCTTTTTATTGCATATTCTAGATACAATACACTGTAAAATACAAAACAAAGCTATAAACATTGCAATTATAAGAATACCAGCAGATTTTTCTAGCCTTAGAATTATACTTAAAAAGCTTTTTACCAAATGAACAGGTAATTGCATAGGGTCATAATCCGTTATTTCCATGATTTACATAGGTAATTTAAATATTTAAAGATACTAGAAGGCTAATTTGCAACGTAATTAAAATTTTCTCTGAAATTTTTGTGTCTTTTTCTAAAAGGAGGTTCACCAACTCCTCCTATTACCAGTCCAACAACTTGGACAACAACAAAGTTAACAACAACAAAGCCGCCTACAACAACGACAAAATTAACAACAACGAAGCCCCCTACAACAACGACAAAATTAACAACAACAAAGCCGCCACCAACAACGTCAGCGACATCAACAAGAATACCACTAACAACAACTACATTGACAACACAAACGTCGTCAACGAAACCAAACTCTCACACAAGTGTCATATCGATTCAGACAACATCGGGTAGGGTTTAAATGTTTGTTTCCAGAAGATTTTTAACTGATATGCTTATTGCATTGACATTGTACTGATAATTTTTTTTACTTGGTATTTTTATTTGTCGCCCGCTTTCGAAACATTAAGTTTATTGTTCTTCTGTCTTTCAGTTTTTGTCCTTTCGAAACTTGTGTTGCAATATACGAAATATTTGGGTTGATATAATTCAAAGTATTTTTTGCTCTAGAATCCACCAAGTAGCATGTATACTATTTATACATATAGGAATCCTTATACTGCCGGTCGGGCATAAACTGTTTTATAGACAAGACCTTGAATACATGTAGTTTATTTATTTTCGTTTTATCATTCAGGCCCGTAATTTTTATTACTGAAAGCTTGGTAAAAGAATGGGTTTTAAACATACATTTTTTCCCCCAGATTTAACAAGCAAAATTGATATTTTTCATTAATCTCATCGGAAAGCTTTTTTGGTACATGTAAACAGCTAGGTTTATATATCCTTTTACAGTATTAAATGCACAGTTCATTTGTAATATTTCTTATTTTCTTTTTTATGGGTCTCTGTTTATTATGGTATACAATGACTACAATTTGATTTCAAAGTGCCTACAAACACAACCGTGTGTCCGACGTGTGATGAAAATCTTCACTGTGTTTGGGATCAGAGATGTGGACTCGATGAAGTCTGTATGGTCCGGTCAGTGTCGGGGAGACAATTCAGCACGCACTGTATACGGGTAAGACAACATATACCGTTAGTACCTACAATGCTAACACTTCAATTTATGTAAATAAATATTTATAGCAAGATGATAACTGATGAAGTAAAATGTTTATACATTTATTTAATGCTAACAGCGCAACAGAACTCTTTAATTTATTTTTACCATAAAGTGTCAAATAAAAGATATTTTGAAAGGATGTATCAGGTATTTAAATGATATTAAAATCTGTAAATCTAGCGTTTCAAATGACTTCATTTTTGGCGAAGATGCATTTTGGTAACAATTTCGAGTACATGTGCCTTGCTCGTTTAAAGACACTAAATATCTTTAATGAAACTAATAATATGTTCAAAATAACAGTGATTTAAGGAATGGGGTCGATTTTGATATTTGCTGATCGATATATATGTCGTAAAGTTGTATGTATCATTACGAGAGAAACTATTAATAATATTACTTTTACTATCTAAACACTGTCATACAATTTTATTAGATTGTTTTTCTGTGAAAAATCATTGAAAACGAAGGATGAAAAATTATATTATATTAAAAAATTAACAAACTAAATCAATGGTAGTCTCGGACAAATTGTTGATCTAAAGTATAAATATATGCGCAAAAGTAACCTTTTAACATGTCAGACTGAAATTTTCTTTTAAATTGCATAATTTGTACAGAAAGACGACTGCGAGATAATGAAGGATTTTGTTCAAAGCAATGGGGAAATCTTTTGTTGTCACGACAGAGCATGCTTAAACATGTACCTTGGAGTTTGATGATTTACATAATTATTTTTGCAACGTATTAAAGTTGTTTTGTCTTCAGCTCTCTTTCTGCTCACTTTTCCCAAACGATTGTTGAGGAATGAATTTCTATGTTGTTTATAGTTTTTCAAATCTTTGGCATGTATACCTTTACAACCGTTCTCTGGTCCAAATTGTGAGTTGCTTCTTTTGGTAAATATTTGTTGGCCAAAACTAAAAATGTCTTAATTAAATGGTTTTATTTCTTCATTTTCTGAACAGTATCTCGATAAGACGTACCCTTTTCCATCAAACGCTTGTTACTATTACATTTATGATATTTGGTTATTCTCAAAAGACTAGATATACAACTATCAAACAAAGAAATTAAAAAGGGTTACTTAAAAATATTAAAAATACAATTATTTTTTTTTAATATCATTTAAAGATTTAAGAGTGGAATTTCTGCCATATCTTAACTGAAAGAAAGCTAAAAAGTGAAAAAAAAATATTCGAGTACATGTTTGTTATAAATAGCAATGAAATATTTATCTTTTGAATTTGAATGTACATTTGACGGAACTTGTCTCACTTGCGATGAAGAACGATGAGAAAATTAAAGAAGACGAATTAAAATTTCAGAACACAACGATATAATAGGAAGTATAAGCTTGTGTAGAAAAAAATAATCTGTTGGAATCAATTTAATACATTTTACCCAATGACATATACTGTATCATTTTATAACATGCAAAAGAATATAAATATCTATATAATAAATAGACATCTTATTGTCATAATAAACTATTTCTGTGCAGTGATATGCTAAAAACGATCAATGCTTCTAGTGATTCGTTTTAAACTGTTCAAGGATAGATAAGTCAGTCTATGTACAATAATTACATTTTTTAAATAAATTAGTAAAAACAAAAACAAAATCTGTACAATACACAGAAATGGAAAACACATTAGTTTCAAAATAATCTAGTTATGATAATCAAAGAAGGCATCAATTTTAGCTGGGTTTATCAATTCAGGGCAAGGAATTGAATTCAGTAGGAGTGGTCTTTTCAACACTTCTGGAACCTCTACCCATTTCTCATTCCATCCGCATTTTGTTATTTTTCCTCTGATTCCCCCGAGAAAAGCAGCTGAAAAAAACAAAAATCTTATTATCTAGCTTTTATTGCATTGCTGTTTAAATTGTAAATTATTTACGTACGATTTTCCAAATGTTTTTTTTTTTACAAGAATGAGAGCATGTTAACAAGTAACTACTATTTACTGTCACGCTTTGTAAAGAGACAAGCAAGATACGATGTTGCCGTGATCAAATGGTTCTACCATACATTAGTGAGCAGTCAAGGACAATATGATAGAAAATACAAAATACCGTTAAAAACATAGTAAGCAGGAAAGTATGATAGAAAATACAAAATACCGTTAAAAACATAGTCGTGTCCAATCTCCAACTGTATCCCGCACTCTGTTTGGCTAATTGGACTTTCTAGTTCTATGTAGTGAGGACCTACATTTAACTATAAAATAGGCCGTGAAAAAATGTTAGCACAAATGTCTTAGATTATCAGGTTTTATTATTATAATTTTTTTGTTTGGTATTTTTCTCCTAAACTAAGTTGCATGTTATAAACGAACTTATGCGTAAAACCAAACACAATATTAACATTATTTATTTCAATAAAGTTTTTTGTGAATATAGTATGATTCTGTTGTTGTTTAAAGTATCGAAGTTCGAAGTATCCGGTCCGTTGATTCGGCGTTTGAAAACCCTTTCGTTAGTTTTTCGTACGTCGCGAGTTTGTTAAAATCAATGCTTAGTTAACAGTTCCATTTTAATCGAACACGCCCGATGATCCTTCGTTATACGCTTTTGATATAGAACCATTTAAACAAAGCCATGGACTTTCAGTAGGATGTAACTATCTATTTCTTGCGTCAAAACAAGTTAAAAATTACGCTGATTTCAATCAAAATATAAACTGATTACGTAGTTTTAACTCAAAAGCTAGACACATCGTATTGATTTCAAAGAGCCATAGCTGAATGGCCAGCAATGAAATAGACAGGCCTACCTCACAATGTTGTTTGACACAACTACCCAAAGTCCAAGCTCTTGTTAAAATGGTTCTATAAAATACAATGATCGCAAGTATGTGGCGACTTTCATCAACGGACAACCGAAGGATTAAGATTTGTTGCCGTTTTTATCCGTTCGTACAGCCGTTAGCGGTATGCAGTTAGATGTTACTGGGACACTGCATCTGTATGTTATCGGTAGCATTCAAAATCGTTACGTTTATTAATAGGTTAAATTGATTTTCTTGTAATAAAAATTCTAGAGGCTCGGAGAGTCATGATCAGGCTGTTCGAATTTTAGGTATAAATTGGTATTGTAGAAGACTTGTGACGATTTAGGGATTACGTGTATATATCGTCATGTAAGTTAAATATAAATACATACATTGCAATCATTATATTAAACAACACTTGACAGATTCTATACAAAATGATATGCCATAATTAGATTGCATTAACATAATTAAGAAAACATCGAAATGAAAATACTTAGTCATACATGTATCTATATATCAATAACAAAGGGAATGACTTACAGGTAGGTGATTGAAGAGGCGAACTTGAATAACGTGGACGGTAGAGTTCTTATCATTAGTCAAGAATTTTCCTACTGGCTTCCCAACCAAACCTGAAATTATTAACATTTATGTGACAATGTGTTATGATTCTAATTAAAAAATATCATTAAACAGAAAACTAGGATGATAGGTGTAATTATACTGATTAAAATCACTGTAAGTATCCTTTACATCTTTAACATTTATAATTAAGATTATACTCATTACAATTACTGTTAGTATATTTTACATCCTTAAGATTTTCGATTTTCACATAACACGTATGAATGTTATATATTAATGTACTGACTAAAGTCACTGTTACAGAATCGCTGCTCCCGGGTATGTGTTGGACACATGCAGCAAAGAGTTTGTGTGATCATGTAAAATAAACAAACCAACACACAAAGGTCAACCATACTCAGAAGTGATTTCTGAAAACAAAATGGGTTCACTATGAAAATTTTCTAGGTACGAGAAAAAAATTTCTTTGTTAAACAATTTCATTTTATTAAATGACTTTTGATTGATGATTGATTTTACTTATCTGACCTGAATTTATAGTTGCATATCTATTATATGGTATATTGAGACTTTTAATTGAGAAATTCGTTTTCGATAAACACATATAATAAAGTAAAGGACTTTCATATATATTAGTAGCGAATGTTGTTTGCAGTTATTTTAATTTTCATATATTCATTATGTTTGCTACATATTCAATTTTCATATATTCAGTGTGTTTTTAATATTAATGCAAAGAATACAAGTTATTTATAAAAAATAACAAAAAAAAATTTCTTACCATGTTTAGATATGGATAAATTTCCAGAAACGTATTATTTGTGCCTAGTACTTGCGCTCAAGAGCTTATATAGGTATGCAATGATATGTGATAGAATTTATGAACGATTTATAATTTTTTACCACACCTTATAAAAATCACTCATGTAGACAGTTTGAATTTATAGGTTGTACTTTCTCTCTCAAATAAGTAATTTGTAAACCTTTTACCATCTTTATTTATGAATGGCAAAAAACACCTGTCATCTTTTTCTTTGTATTGGTATGAAATTAAGAGATTTATATGTAAAAGTGAACTTATGAAATTTTGTAACCTTTCTTTGCATGATTGTGTACACGATTTTCATCAATTATGAAATAATAATATTCATCATCAATCTTCTGCGTTTCCTATCAAATAGAATTACTTAGTTTGATGATGATAATTTAAAAATGTTCTACTTTCTTTCTTATAAAATGGTGCCAAATTTACTTCCGTCCCTTTTATTTAATCTTTTTCAATTTTTTATAATACAAAATCTCTAGCAATGTGATGTGTAACATTTTCTATTGAATATGTTTATATTCATAGTAAAATAATATGAATTCTAGGATAAACTAAATAAAATCAAAATATATCCTATATGATAAAGTTTGTTTTTTTTTTAAATTATCTTAAATAGCTTAATATTCATGTATATTTTCTCTTAAAATAAACGTTGAATTTGAATTTGAAAGTTAAAAAAACACAAAATAACCATTATTTGATTTTGAGGAAACATACTCCCTAATAAGTTGTAGCAAATTGTCAAAGAGGATTCATCTAAAAGTTAGTTTATCAAATTTTTGATACAAGTTTCATCGTGTAACGATCATCGCCAGTAAAACTTGCCCATTGTATAATAAAGCAATAAATACTTTTTAAAAAGTGTCCTTTTTTTGAATTGTTCAAAATATCTCAAAGACAAAGAAAACCAGCTTAAATTTTCTTTTATTAATTGCAAGAAAATTACGTACTGCGTACTGTGTATTTTTGTTAGTTCTCCTGCATAACATGAAAAGTATAGTTTTGCCTTCTTATATTGACACGGTATATTCTTAACTCATTTCTACAACTTTGACAGAACCTTGAGATTATCAAAAGGGCACACGTAAGTTAGGTTTCGTTATTTACCTTGAAAAATCTCAATAATTTTTTTTCATAGCAGAATATGAAATGTTATTTTGAGTTTTAAAACATAAGTTTTGACATAATAAATCTTTATCATTTTATGCTCGTAAAGAATATTAAAAATTTTCAATATGATATTGTGAAGTGCTCAACAATTTATAGACTGTGTTATCTGATAAACACTTTTTTCTTTAGGTGTGATTGAATATAGATTCATAAATACATGTGTAATCATATAAATTAGAAATAAATCATGTTAATGACTCTATTACTATAGTAATTGCAGGTAAATGAGGAGTGAACTAGTGACCAGGAAAGTACAGAACAAAGCAATTTCTGATATGTAAAGATATGTCTCATGACTCGATAGCAAATAAAAATCTTTACAACGTTGGAAAGTAAAAGCATATCCAAAACTTATAATATGCTTTGCTTTTACTGATATGATATGATATGATATGCTTTTACTTTCCCACGTTGTAAAGATTTTTATTTGCTATCGAGTCATGAGACATATCTTCACATATCAGAAATTGCTTTCTTTTATTGCTTGAAATAACATGTCCATTTTATTTATTTATTTATTTATTTATTTATTTATTGGATAAACATTTTTGCACTGAATTCATTATCATATGTATTCACTACTGATTGTGTTATGCAGTTCACTGTATTCATTTCACAGCCTTTTATCTTTGGATTCATTTATGATATAGTACACAAATTATCACATGCGTTATCAATCATTCTGATCAATGATTTTTTTATCTTTTCATTGATGAGTTTGCAAAATTTTATTGTAATTCGTCCTTTGTCAAAATGTTCACGACAAATTATTTTAATCTTGCAGTTTTGTGCTTCAGGGATTTTTGATATGGTAAAAAGTAATTTCAAAAATTTTAAAAGTGTTAAATATTTTTTTTTATATTTCAAGAATTATGTCAAGAAAGAATGTATGAAAGTCATAAACACAATATATGATTTAATTTGGGACAACAAGAAATCTAGAACTTCATTTATTAAGGATCAAGGCTCATTTTACAAATAGGGCCATGTACTAGTAATTTATCAATGTGGGTTATATTTAGAGAAGGTTACTTACAAACATTATCAGTAGTGCCCATGCAAACAACCTAATTATTATAACTTTGATGGAATTACATGTTCTCAGTAACTGATATATCAACGATTGGAATAAACTTCGATGAAAATTTAAACAAACAATAAAACGCGATTCCTGGATTTATTCATTTTATTCATGTTGCTAATATTTTATAAGGGAATTCTCTCTCTCTCTCTCTCTCTCTCTCTCTCTCTCTCTCTCTCTCTCTCACTCTCTCTCAATAATATAAGGACAATTTCAACATCACAACATGTATATCGTTATTACAATATTTGACAGATTGTTGTCAAAAGAACACACATTACCAAAAACTAAGTTACAGCAAAGTTATAAAAGAATAAATATCACAATGTCAATGTCACACAACCAATGATGATGTGTTACTGTTAACAAACGAGGCTGCATTGCAAATTAGTATCACCACAAATGTAATTGAGGTCTTTAATGTAATTAGTCCATCGATTCTCGAAAATGGCTGTACATATCTGACCCACCACTTATTCCATACCCGTACAATCGACCACGCCCTCCTATGTAGTCCATTTGTTCTTGTAGGTCAGACATACCTAAGTGATTCTCCATAATCATTCTGTCCATGTAGCTTTGAGGCTGCTGTCTATGACTCCGTGAGGGATAAATGTAGTTTTTGGGGTGTGATATTTGGAACATTTGGTTTGATGTCTGTTCTGGCGGTGGTATTTGGTGCTTCAGCGCTTGTATATGGTGTTCTGCTGGTGTTATATGGTGCTCTGGTGGTTGTATTTGATGTTCTGGTGGTGTTATTTGGTTTTCTGGTGGTGGTACTTGGTTCTCTGGCGCTGATACATGGTTTGGTGTTTGTTCTGGTGGTGGTATATGGTGCTCTGGTGCAGACACGTGATTCTGTTGTTGATTCGAGTACACTGTGTTCTCGTTTTGAGTCAGACTGATGTGGTTGGGTTGTGATTGTACTCGCTGACTTCTACATGTGATTTGTTTTTGCAGAAGGCGCCACCTAACGAGGAAAGGGCATTCGGACCATTTTTCTTGCCATGAGCAAACACTAAGTTCTCCTCTGATTCCACTTTTGATCTTGCCTTTGAAATAAAATGAAACAAATGATGATATTTATTCCAATGATATTGTCCTTAATGCATTCATTTCATCGACAAGAGTATTGACTAGACCTTTACCTGCTAGTATGTAGTCTTGTCCAACATCTAACACGGTTCCACACTTGGATATACTCATGGGACTTTCAAGTTCAATATATTTTGGGCCAGATCCCTATAAACATATATAATATTATCCTATGTTCTAGCAACAAAAGTTAAGTTCGTCATTCTTGATATATAGCACAAGTAGAAAAAAAGGTTTGAATTATTTCAAACTGTACCTTGATATGGAACTGCACTTGAATAACAAATATATTATTCTGAACCCCTGGCGTCACAAAACGACCTATCAATCTCCCAATAACAGCTACAATGATTAAAAAAAATTGTTGCAAGCTTAAAATAAAACCCTCTATTTGTTCATTCATACGTTGCTTATTTTTTATCATAATGTGCGTAACTTTTATCTGGTTCTTATACAAAATATTTCAAATAAGGTGATGAGTTGAGCAAGCTATATAGGAACAGAAAATAATTCAACTGCTCAAGGACCTATTTATCAATTCAACGTGAAAAACTGATGTTATATTCCCCCTCTCTTAAAAACCATCTTAAAACCATTTTAACAAGAGCTTGGACTTTGGGTAGTTGTGTCAAACAGCAAAGTGACGTAGGCCTGTCTATTTCATTGCTGGTCACTCAGCCAATGAACAAGATTTCTCTGGCTTTTGAGCCAATACTATACAATCTTTGCAAATTTCAATCGAAACCAGCGTCATTTTTAACTTTTATTTTAGTGCAAGAAATAGATAATTACGTCCTACTGAAGGTCCAAGGTCTTGTTAAAATGGGTCTTACATGTATAATACGTTATACATGTAGCGATTTAGATATCATATGTAAAATATACTTACTATAATCGCTGTCACAAAATTTTTCCTCTCGTGTCGCATTACCACACGTACAGCTTTCTACCCATCTTGCACACAGGAAATGAATAAATATGACGCCACAAAGATTTCTAACAAAACCCAGTATATTCTAAAAAAAAAGAAGATTTCGGTCACGTCGATGGTAAAATAAAATGATTAAGCAATTTTGTTTCCCGTTATTTATGGAGAAAATTACACAATCTCTCTTAAAGGTATAGACAAATCTATGATTTAAAAATTGTCAAGATATAAACCCTACGAACGTATTTGATACATTTCACGTTAAAAAAATATTTTGAACAATAACACGTTTTTATCATATCATTTATACCTATTTGGAAATATCAACATATCGATAACAAAAAACATATAAAAGTGATAAGATTACAGTTTCCAAGGAGAAAGGTAAAAAAAAACTATTCAATGGATGAGTTATAGATAATACATTGAAAAAAAATAAATATATAAATAATTGAACAAGCACTTACCATCTTGTTTTTTTTAAACATCTAAATGGATCATGTCCATCTTATATATACGCAATCACGCGTGATTATCATGCAAACTAAAATGAATACAAAATGCTCCCCAAAATATTTGACCTGGGTCTCCAAAAGACGTCTGCTCGTCAGTTATTTAACATTATGATTAACCCTGGTAATCCAAGGTTCATGATGAGGACACCCTGGCAGTAAAGTATGTGTTAATTACGGCAAGTGCACTCTAATTAGCACAATCATTATCTTAATGACAACTTAGAACATGCAGAGCCTAATTCAAAGCTTCTTATTTAAAACAGTCCTTCCCTAATTTTCTTTGGTTAAGAATTTGTTATAGTGCGTTACTTCATTTAAAATAAAAGAACTTTCCAAAGAAATTAAATGCAGATAAATAAGTTGTGATGAAAATTAAACCAAGAGCTTACATTTCTGAATTCACAAAACACATGTTAAATATATGGAAGCGTTTTTAATTGTTATCAGTTATACATATATGAGAATCGTATAAATTGTAAAAACTTTTGCTCAAACCTTTTGAATGTTATATAAATTGTAATATACAATAACATGTGTTCGAAACAAAACCGTGAGTCAAACACTGTTTATATGCACAATGGCGTTTTGCAGCAATTTATGCTTTTATTTATTATTCCTGTAGATTCAAATAGTAGTGCAATATCAAACATGATATGAATCCATGACAACCATGTGTGTCATCTAAAGGTCTAGTATGTTGTAAGAATTTTTTTTCATTTTTTAATCATTGAATAAAACATACTAAAAACAAAGCAATACAATCGAAATTTAATTCGATTTCCACCAATTTTTATACATAAATAATTGAGAATAGTGATAATTAATTTCATACAATACACTGTAAAATATTAATAACAAAATAACAGAAAAGGAATGACAACAAAATTTGAAAACATCTCAATACAAATAGTACACGCCACTTTTTTATTTACAACATGGTGTTTCATTTAACTACGAAAAACGTGGTCTCTTTCAAATCTTAATAGCCTATTTAAAAAAAAAATCGTCAAACTTTATGTGTCTCTGAGTTAAGAAGGAAGTGTTAATTAAGAAACCACCGAATGAAAAACTGAAATATCTCATTCATGATAAAATTGAATAATTTGTTTAGAATACGATCGTAGATTTTATTTCCCTGCCGATTACTTTCGAGAATATAATTTGAAGTAGCCAATGAAATTTTACTCTCTTTTGCACTAAAAGGACACATTGTTATATCAATATTTTCATTGCAAATTGGTTACAAATGTACCGATGGGTTTTAAATCTAGAGTTATTATTCTGTACATAACTATTATGAGATTTGAAAATTTATAATGTTTTTGATGAGCGAATCAAGGTTTGACATTCGTTTTTGTTATTTTTTGGTAAACTTGTCGAGATTTACTTGTACCATGTTTTAACTATTTACTTGTTATAGCCATCGCCATGACCGTCCATCTGATTTTGCATGGTACGGTTTGAATCACTCTCGCTTGCTGAAGGCCAATGGCACATTAGCTAATTCAATGGGATAAGATGTCCGGTCCATAACTAAGAAAGTTGAGAAATTGACGTTTGGCAAAATTAAAGTTCATAATATAATTTTGTTTGATAACATTGAATCTTGGACGTAATATCGTCATGGATAGTGCTTCATTTCAAGAAAGAACAAGTGAAGGTACTACTGTATTCTATGGCAGCATCATTTTGGTAAGTTACCCAATAACAGGCCAGGTAAGTGTATTTCACCATGGCTATATGACAGCTTAATTAAACAAAGATGGTTACTGCTGCTATATATATGATGGTGGTGTGTTGCATTTTGGCATCAATTTTACAGAAATAACCATTTTTTAGGATTATTTTCCAAAGGATTTGTTACTATTTTGGCATCAATTTTACAGAAATACCAATTTTTTGTTACTATTTTGGCATCCATTTTACAGAAATACCCATTTTTTGTTACTATTTTGGCATCAATTTTACAGAAATACCCATTTTTATGACTATTTTACAGTGTTGTTCGTTGTTCGTCTTTTCGTGCAGTGAATTTCATTACAAAATCATTTTACAGTGGAAGAATTAAATCCTACTTTATTTTCTTCCAACATCATTACCATTGGTTTATTTGTCTATTTGTGTAGTCGTTTGACTTTAACTTCGGGGAGGGGATGCTTTTTATGAATGTTACGCAATTGTTACCAATTTTTTTTAAAGCTATGGATGAATTCATCTATCGTTTAGAATATCTATTTTGGTGTTTTTATGTATATTGAAAAAGTAAACCATATGTTTAAAAAAGTAAGTCTAGAAAACCTTAATATGTACCCCAAAAAATGAGTGTGTTGACATTTAAGATACATTAATTTGTAAAATTGTTTCATAATACCTGTGTATAATTATAAAGTATCAGTTTCCTTTGAAATCTTGAGACAAGTAGATGATTCTTGGATGTGAAAAATCATTAAAGGAAAGAGGAAAGGTACTTGTATAATTACTGTTTCAGTTTGTATATAGGAGCTTGTTTTCCTCGAATATATTTCAATAATTGTACATGACCACTGAATCAGACGTATTAACGAGGCAGTAATGACAATGCATCATTGTGGGCGTTCATCGATGCAAGTTATTTCTTACAATTATATACAAGAGAAATGATTATACCAAAAAATGTTTTTGTTTCTGTAAATTTGAAATATTTTTTTTAATCTTTGTACTTTATACTGCGAGTTGTATAACTGAAGAACAGCTAGGAAATAAACATTCACAAATCGTTCTTTTGATTCTTCTAGCATACATTAATTGAATTCTTTTTCTCAAAATAACACAGCGTTTATGCAAACAATTTATTTAAAAGTTAAGAACAATGTCTTATTTTGATTTACATACCCCATAGGAAAATAATAATTCTCAAGAGAGAATAAGTTCTTCCTACATATGCAGAACATTAAGAATTTCCTACAGGATTTCCAAAAATTCCTATAGGGACTTTATTCCCTTTAATATTACAGTATTCCTATAAAATTAAATATTCTTACTGAAATTCAAAATCTTAAATGAAAAGGAGTTTTGATCTAATCCTATCGGAATTAAATTAGCAAATAATTTTAACTAGGGTAGGAAATTCTATATATCCTGTAGGGAAAATAATTCACCACTTTGAATTTTTTTTTCCGTTGGGATTATAATATTTAAAGCTAAATATCTCACCTATAAGATGAGACACGCTAAAATCAAAAGTGATTTCATATATTCCTTGGACAATGGTCAATCGTATGATATTTTGATAATCAGGAAAACCTGCATCTTTGAGTGGTGCAAAATACCACTGGAATAGATTATCCAGCACAGTGCTCTGTTGTCTGTTAAAACTTAGGAACGAATGACATTGACAATCATAAGCACTGGCTCTATAGAAACTATTTTTCTACTATTAAAAGAATTAAAACCCACTAAAAGTGCATCTTGGGCTGAGGGCCTGGTGACATTGCCGACCTACCATGTATCGACCTTCGATAGTTATTTTCAGAAAGAAAAAGAATGGCATAACTAAATGTATATTGAATAACGTGCTTTTCCTAAGAAAACGGTAAGTTGGCAATTTTCTGAGGTAAAAAAAAAATGAGTTCTATCGTTTTCTTGTTTTGTAAACCTCGCGCTATTTATATTACATACATAATCTGTTTATCATTCAGATATCGTGTGAAAATGAGAGTAGTATTTAAGGGGGTCTAGAGGTTGGAGCATGCTGACTATAAATGCGCATATATAAATTATGATAAATGGTTGATTATACGTGTTCGTGAAGAACTAATTACAGTATATCTATTCAAAGGCTTTTCTAACGAGCCATAGAAAGTTATGAACATTCTATTTTATATTTCTAATGATGATAAGATAAAAGTTTGCACACTTACCTATTTAAAAATCATTTGATTATTACACAGAAGCTGATGTGTTTTGGTTTTTTTTTTTTTTTTTTTTTCATTATTTTCACAATCTCCGGTAAAAACAGAATTACATTCAATGATTAATATCTACGACGCAATATTACAAGAGACCCATAGGCCACATCGCTCACCTGAGCAACAAAAGTCGTAATAAAGTCAGTTTTTGGAATCATATACAAAATTACTCAACAATGTCATATACAAAATTACTCAACAATGTAGTAGAAAAGATCCTGTATAAAAATGTTTTAGAACTTTACTATGTTAAACATTGAGCTCCTTTTGTAACAGGACGATTTTGTAGTCATATTACATACATGTATTGAGCATTGCACTTCTCAAGAAGATTTTAATAAATAATTATATATATATATATATATATATATATATATATATATATATATATATATATATATACTTACATCAAACTTTAAACCCCTTTTGGCCCAAGAATTGTCCAGGGGCCACAGTCTGACAACTGAAAATCGACAATGTCAAAATGCTTGCGTATCATTAATACAATATATTATAACATTTAAATTGTTGAGAATAACTTAAATGTTTTTCCTATGTAACATTGGACTCCCAACCCTTGCCCCACCAAACCCCGAAAAAAATCGTGATTTTAACAAACTTGAATTTACACAATTTGGGGTACTTTCACTAAAGTTATAGCTTTTCTAAGCAATCCGTTGTTGTTTGTTTTGGTTTTTTTATGTTTTTTTTTTGTTTTTAGATTTTTCTCTATATATTCCTATATTGTTAAAATTCAACCCCCATAGTGGCCCCACCTAGCCCCCAGGGATAATAATTTAAACAAACTTGAGTTAACTTTACATGAGGATCCCTCCACACAAGTTGCAGCTTTTCTAGCCAATTGGTTTTTGATAAGATTTTTAAAGATATTTCTCATTAAATGTAAAATCCCATGTAAAAATTCGACCCCCTATTGTGGCCTCGCCCTTCTCTATGGATTATGATTTGGACAAATTTGAATCTACACTACCGGGGATGCTTCCACACAATTTTCAGCTTTTCTGAACAAATTGTTTTTAAGAAGAAGAAGAATATTTGTAAAATGCCAATAATTTTTCAATAATTCTTAATTATCTCCCATTGAAAGAGCGCAGGACCCTTCATTTTAACAAACTTGAATCCCCTTACCCCAATAATGATTTGTGCCAAGTTTGACACCGGACAAAAAGTGATCAGAAAAGCTCACTTGAACTTTTAGCTCAGGTGAGCTAATCAACGTTGATATTATATTGCTGTTAGTTTATTTAAATCTCTTGTATAAGAATTATATAGACATAAAGTGTCAGACGTGTTGCAACATTCAATCTTCGACAAATAAGTATATATATACACCTTCTGCACGATGATTGGTTTAACAAGCGTTTTATATTTGTTGTGAAAAATAGTCGGGTTTTTTTTTATTTAAAGTGCACATATTTATTTATAAATATGTTAATGACATCGGCAATGACGTTTAAATTCATGAAATATCTAAAAGAGCAGTTTATGAGATAGAGCTACAGAAAAGAGTTGATCAAGAATTTGACAAACGCTAGTAAACATTTTTTTTTTGAATTTCGTAGAAAAAGATTTTTCTTAGTAAGTTTGGCTTGTTTGTGGCATTAAAAAACGTGCAATATTCAAATAGCAATAATCGATAAAAGTACAGATGAGACCTGAAATACTAACTAGTGTAATTTTTTTCTATTCAATCGTTTGAAAATTATTCCAAGTTTTGACTTAGTTTAATCCATGCAACGGGGGGGGGGGGGGGGGGGGGGGGGGGTTAAAACTAATGTTGGGGAGGGGACAGGTAAAAATATTTGCAGGGAAGCAGGGGATGGGGATAACAGTGAATTTATTTGTTAATGTCACGTCTTTAGTTTGATGCATACTCTCAACTGACTATAACATTTAATGATATGCCTTGCAGATTACCAGTTATTATGCCTTCTAGAAACATCAAACTTCTTTCACCCCAAAGGCTCACTCAAACTTTTTGTAGGGGAGTTGAAAAAGTAGGTTGCCGAAAGGGTAGTTTTTCCATCGCTCCCAGACTCTTTTCTCATCCCCCCCCCCCTCGGTGGGGTCAGTAACCTCCGCGCTCACAAAGAGTCGATGAAACGACCAAACCGATGTTTCGTATAGATAGATAGAATGATAGATAGATAGATAGATAGATAGATAGATAGGGTCGAAGAAACATAGCTCATTGACTAAATTGTGTCAGACAAATAAAATGTAGAATTATATGTACTATTCTAGAGGATTACAAGTCTACTCAAAATAAAGATTTATACACAAGGTGCGCAGACCTGTTAAATGTTATGTTTTACTGTTCACTATCAGAAAGGCATTGTCGTCTTATTTGTCATTCTGATGATAATAATTGCTGCATTTATCGGATTGTTTGCTACCTATTCAAGGTGTTTAGACTGCCGCTGTTATATGTCCTTTTAATCCTGCAACAAAGATTCAACCAGGTGTTGTGAAAACGTTGAGCATAAACAAATTATACGTAGGTGACTAAAAGAACCATTCAAAATTTTCATTAAGATCGACTAATTTATTATTCTTTATAATTTACAAAGCCTGGTTGTTTTCGTTTTAACAACGTCTATCTCAGATATGCAGAATTAACAAATGATTACTATAAGTTTCATATTCAATATATAGAAAAACGTTTATTATTGCCCACGTAACCTTCCAGAAACAATAACTAAAATATGTTTGTTTTCGTTGTTTGGAGTTGACATTTTCATCGACAATCTCTGATCATGAATGACACAACAAATCAATTAGAGAATCGACATAAACTAATTAAGGTTACATATGAGTCGAGATCACTTGCGTTTTTTCTGATGTCTCCTTTGGTTGAACTTCCAGAAAAGGTTGATACAGAATGTTTCTCTCTGTTAACAATTTCTCCCTGCGTGTTCTATTGCATATACAAATCATCAAAAGAAGCTGAATTCTGCACTCTCGGAAACGCCAGATATACAGTATAGGGTTTATAAAGATAGTCGTAACAGTGATGCCGAGAACTACCATCTCCATTCGCCATATTGGAACGTCTGTGGCAAAGCACATGATGACATGAACAATGATTGCCAAGATGTACAAGACGAAATGCGGACCTGTTATGAGGACGATTTTTCTGCTGAATATCATCTGGTCGTGGATTATTCTAGAAGCGGACAAGGATTGAAGATCGTTGATTTTCTTGTTATGTATCCGGTACATATGTAAAATCATTAAATATGAGAAGACATAAATGGATAGGAACACACTCCGTATAATGATTTTAAACAAAAGAGCTTTATTTGATTTTAAAATTTGCATCATCACGGCGGATGTGGTGCTAAAGAGCCACAATATCAC
The DNA here is from genome assembly GCA_033439105.1 of Magallana nippona. Classification (NCBI taxonomy): domain Eukaryota; kingdom Metazoa; phylum Mollusca; class Bivalvia; order Ostreida; family Ostreidae; genus Magallana; species Magallana nippona. The sequence goes on along the minus strand of CM065918.1, from coordinate 25,943,699 downwards.
ACACACTGCTATCATTCGCTCCTTGGTAGTGTAAATCTGGTATTTCAAGGCGAACTTTAAACTGAGAAAACGGTCCACTCCAAAAGCTGTGATGTTTAAAATTGACAAAGTTGTCAATGTGTCGAAGATGACGTGACAAATCGCAGCGCCCCCTGCCGACAATGGATAGACATACTGAATGCCATAGGCGATGCCAGTCGCGCTGCCCAATAGAAAATCTGGAACTATCATGTTGATGGACAGCACTTTGATTTGCAATGGAAGCTTTCTACATTTCATCAAAACGAAAAATCCCAACACGTTGCCCATGGCCGAGACAAAGTATGTGATGGCGAAAACGAAAAACAATGGGCTCTCTGTGTGATGTTTCGTACTGTTTGTCGTCATATTGGCGTCCAACGAATTCCAACTTACTAACCCCATGAATTAGAAAGGAACAGAAGAAAATAAAAAAAATAATAATATATAAATTAAAGGTTCCAGTCCTTCACAAGGTGGCAAGTTTCCCGTTTATCCACTGAAATGAAAATTAAAAACAGAGTATTATATTTATAACCATTTTTATTTTACGTCGTACCTATGGAAACGCTCTATTCAATATTATCTATACAAGACTATGAATTGTGAGTATTTTTTTTTTTTTTTATCTTTGGTCCTCTTCGTTGCTTCATTTCTTTGTTTGACCAAACGTGTTGATTAAATACAACCAGTCTTGTTCTGGTTTTAATTATAAATAGTAATTCAAATTATATCAAACCAGCGCGAAGTATTCGCCCAATACATCTTCTAAAAATTCATTATAGTCGTATATTGTGAAGTGTTATCAAATGACACACTCTTAATGATTTTTTTTTTTACCTTTTTTCCTAGAGTAATTAGAATTGGTACTATGACGAAAATTCGACACGCCCCTTGCATTATCGTCATATGAACTGCAAAACAATTTAAATAAAAATCACAAGATAAAAGAAAAAGAACAAAAATTTACTCCTTTACATTTTTATAACTTAAAAGGAGAAATAAATTTCATATCAAAATTTAAATATATAAACTATACAAAAGGGTTTTGCAGTATACATCTGTACTTCCCTTAGAAGCTTACCTTATTTTGAAGATTTAAAACAAGTTTATATAAATGGTTTCCAATCTAACACGGTATCAATCCGAATTTCATAGTGAAGAGCAAAAAAAGCAAAAACTTCTGTGTTCTTCAAGTTCTCCGGCATCAGTGATTGAACGTGAAAATGATATGCATACACATTGTCTCACCCGATAGACATTATGAGTATATCGATCGCAGCTAACCGCTTACCAGGAAATATCTTGAGATAATACTAATTTACGAGGGTTGTTCGGAAATTATTGAGACAACCCAAGATATTTTCCTCTCTTAGTTACGGATATTAGTAAAAATGTGCATAGACATTGAACAAACCGCAACAAATAATATAACAAACTACTTACAAAGTGTTTGTATACCTAAAGTTGATAATAAAATAAATCTAATTATGTATGTTCGTGTTGCTTTTTATTGTGAAAAACCTCTGTGCAAATTTCACTTGTGTTCGAGTTGAAATACAGAAATAGTATAAGTACCAAACCATAAAAATCTTAATACGCTGGCATATCGAATTTTGACGTCGAGGCGGCGCGGGCGAATATGTATCAAATTGGTAAGAATCTCAGACAAAGACAAATTAAGTCCATTAAACTGCTGAAACAAGAAACTATACTCTTGAAAGGGGCCAATATCTTCAGTTTATCGGGCTTTTTGACTGTTAGTTTAACTAGAATGAAAACCCAGGGACTTAATAACAAGTACTTGTAACACAATGACTGATGTAAACGGCAGTAAAATATACGTACAAATTGACTGTTACAGACGTTTCACTGTTATTTAACTTTTGGATAGCAATAACTCAAATTTTGTTCACAAAAAAATTAAGAATGGATAGAAAATGTAATTGTTCGCTTCCTATTAAAAATGAGTACAATAAATGAAAAATTAAAATATATTTCTAACCTGAGGAAAAGCGGAAAGGATAGCCAAGAACAGAGAAGAATGGAAATCCCTAGTCCTTGCCCTATTTGCCTCCGGGTGCAACAATGACAAGGTCACTGGACGTAGGCAAGATTGCCAGCATACAAGGGATGATCAAATGATGCCATGAACTAGAAGATTTTTACACTTATAAATTTTATCCTGGTGTACTTTCTGGAGAATTTTCTAGGGTTTAACTATTTTTTTCATAGGAATAAAAGTAAATATCTCAATAATTTCCGAAAAGCCCTCGTAACTTGGTATTAAGGATAAAAACCAGCACTTTTATTGAAAAAGTGGGGTTTTTTTCAGACTGAACCCCGAAGTATCTTTGTTTAATTTCTTAATCTTTCTTTAATCATATGAGTCGGGTCTCCTCCGTGGGAGAAAAAAAAATATTTTAGCAAGGAAGAAATATCAATCAATCAATGCAACGAATAATAAGTCAATGAATTTATGAATGAAATATAATATGAAATGCAATCTCGATATTAAACTCCGTCTAGAAAAAGTTCTAGCAAGGAACACTTACCAATGAATCAATAAATCAATGCATCGATCAATCAATGAGTTTCGTGATTTGGAGTATGAATATTGCGGAGTATGAATATTGCTGTAAACAAATGTAATTCTTCCAATTTTATAGCCATATTTTTAAAAATATATTTAACACGTCTAGTATATTGGAATAAGAAACTTCATGATGATATTACATATTTTGCTCATTCATAAATTATATTTCATAAAAGAAGCAAGAGATATATGCGATCCGAATTCATAAACAGGTATTTCATGTGTTTGATAGAGGTAAATATAGCCAAAGGAAACACCTTGTCATTGTAAGCTTATTTCAATTTTCATCTTGAGTGATCAGGTTTCCAATATTGAGCAGTAGTATGGTCACTTATTGTAGTATTTTAATACGATTATGATATATGAACAAACTTGCATGTCGTTGGCGTATGCCACACAAAATGGCAGATATGGAATATACTTCATGTATAACTAGATTATATGTCGAGTTCGAACTTGATATATATGGGTAGAGTATCGCAGATATTAGGTCTTAGAAAAGTAAATAAAAAAAAAAAAGATAATGATCAAGATTTTTCATAATAATCAAACGCAATATCGTACAACACGCTATTGCTCTTATTAATCTTGGATTTTATTAAAAGAAAAGCAGATTATCTTAAAATTAATCAAAAACAAACTCTCTCTCTCTCTCTCTCTCTCTCTCTCTCTCTCTCTCTCTCTCTGAGATATAGTGTCAACCCCGCGTTAGAATCATGTATTTATCTGAATGTTAATGAAGTCTTGCTTCTAAGAAATTGTTATGAGGTTCTATATGAATCGGGTAATGTGATGAAATATCGCAATCTGTCACGAAAACAGATGCATATGAATCCTTCCAGCGTCAAAGGAAGCGATTTGTACATATAATATTGAGATCTACTATTGAGTGGTTTCTCTTCTATTTCTTAAGAAATTCGTTTCGGTTCGTACAAATACTGATAAAACCGTAGCTAGATCTAAACTTTTTAAACAGATATTAAGCGTACGATTTTGTAATGTTTAGTTTATTTTGGTGACAACGTCTATTCAATTACCAATAATGAAAAAAAAATGTTGACATCGTAAATTGGTGCCATTTTGCCATATTTTACACTTCGCGTAAATTATTTTGTAAAACACCTACACTGAAAATCTGGAATGCACGGGCTGGCGTCAGGCCTCTAAATACTAGATCCATATATCTAAATAAAGCAGATCTTTAATTTTTTTACGTACGGATCGACAACAGTGATAATTTACGAAGTTGTGAATATTTAAGGTGAGATTGAAAAAGAAATAGTTATAAACAGGAAAATGCTTTCTTACAAGAAGGTGGTTCATAGAGCTATGAAGGCAGCGTTCAAAATGTGAATTTTTTAACATAATTTTTTCACCTGTTGATAACACAAGCGTCAATATAAAGATTGTTTTATAATGTCTGTGAACATATGTAATTTTTTTAGTCAGTTTGCTGATCTCTATCAGTTATTGCGGAAAATCCAGTATTACAAAATATTTCCTACACACTCTGCATCGTCTTTTTTCTCTCTCGATTTATTACTCACAACGTATTTTTAGCATTAAGACGCCAAGCAAGTGTTGGATTCTATCGTCATAACGACGAGAGCACTTTAAACTCAACCTTTTGAAACCCGCAAGTGTTAATATGGGATTATATTAAATTTGTTTTTTTTTCCTTTCATTTTTTATTTTTGAACTCGCGTTGACCTTAAAATGGTTTTTAAAAACACATGCATACAGTGCCATACAAATGCAATTATTTTTTTTTTTTTTAAATTACGATTATTTTTACAAAAAAAAAAATGAAATATCTTCTCACTCTCTGGGAGTCAAATTCAAAATAGCACAGGTAAGATTACAGGTGCCTGAAGACAAACCTGCCCATGATTCAAAACTAGTAAAGACTTGTCTTTGTTAACATTATATTTCTTGACCGTCAATTATTCTATAAAGTCATTTTGTAACTAGAAGACTATAATCCCAACACCCCGACCCCCCAATGACGTTTATCTTACTCCTTTACTTGGCATATTGATGTCAAATGATGTTGAGCAGTCGGGGGGGGGGGGGGGGGGGGGGGGGGGGGGTTAATGAAAATTTAGTCATTAAAAAGATAACTAATTAACTAACCTAGATTATCTAACCATAAAAGTTCATGAGTGTTTATTGAAAAAAAATATGTAGGGCATTCACACAACACCTTCGTTCATATTTTTTTTTCATCTTGATTAATCTATAGTGTCTTACATTTATTAAATTTCATAAAATTTATTTTTCAGTACATCATCATGGATGAACATTTACAAACTTCTACAGTGATAATTAGATTACAAATATAAAAATTAAAAAACAAAAAGCCTAAAAAACAGACGTCTATTTTAACTTCTTTCAAGTACATAAATTTTATTTAATATGTACAATAAAAAAAATTTCGGTTCAAAATAATTTTATTCTCTGAATATTGCTGCATACGACATGATATGATAAAGTCCATAATACTTAAACTTATCTCTACACGCTTTCATCTGGTTCTTGTTTAACTATCACATCTAGCGTCCATGAGGATGGCACAGATTTCTCTCGTTCTAAGGAATCTCCAAGAACAGACACAGTGTGTGCTTTTTCCTGTGTTACACTAACCTTTGAGCCCCCACCAGAAGCTTCCTCTTTCCTCTCTTCCTTTCTTAAAGATTCTTGAATACCTCCTCTGTTGTCAACACTTTGTGAGTTCGTAGTGACATGGCACACAGATTTGTCTTTGGTTTCCTCAGACAAAGCCGAGGATTCAGAATTCTTGTTCATTTTTTCACTTTTGCTCGATTCTGTGGATTTCAGATCGTTATTTTTGGATGAAGAAGGTCCAGGTTGACACTGGTCACTTGTAGATGTCTTTGGCAGAGTCGTCAGGCCAACTGAATTAAATGCACTAAGTGGAGGCAAAGAGGAAAGCTTTACCCCATTCCCTTCATTCTCCATTTCCAGTTCATTCATGAGATGAGAGAGTTTTTCCGCCTTGCGTAGTTCATTTTGGTGTATGATGGTGTAAAGATGCTCAGTCAGTTGTTCCTTCAGATCCGATTTCTTCTGTAAATCCATCTTTGCTTCGATGAATTCTCGCTCTGCTCTATCATATCTCCTCCTGGTAACAAAGAAAACATAAATTGCTATAAATTCAATTTGGTACTTCATATTGCAAGAATTCATACCCAAAAATGTGTGTTTCAAATGTTTCATCAGAAGGGACTAAAAAAACAATTTTAATAAGGTATAGAGATAAGCGACACAATGAGATACTCATTAAATTGAAATTTTCATAAATTCCATAACAATGACATAACAGAATTAAAAAAAAATATTAATTTCATCTCATACTTTTCTTTGTACTTAAGCAATTAACAATTGTAATGGTGTTTTCTTTCAAATTCTTTGGGGTTCAAACAGTTAGTGTTATAGAAGTGAATGTCTATTATTTAGGATATTGATACATTTTATCAGGGTGTTTTTAACCAGGGATGCAGGGGGAGGAGGGGGATCTATTTCTTGAGAGTGGATAGACTGCGACTCTTACTGAGCTTCCAGGAAGTCTTTGCTGGCCGATTCTATCCGACTCCTGATGAGAGTAACGTCCGCTGACAGTCGGTTGTCCAGTAACTGCAGCTCTTTCTGTATGTGAGACAATTTCTGGGCCTCCTCCCTTGCTTTCCTTTGTCTGGAATTACAAATAAACGCAATGATGTAATTTTATGAAGATACAATATGCAGATACATTTTTCATAATCATATGTCACATTAAATTGAGATGTTATGCAAGTCTGCAAATTATTTGAAGGAAATGGCCTGAATCAGCATTTTCTATTCTTGTAAGTATACATATATTTACTGTAAAATATTGAAGCTAATTGAAAATAGAGTCATTGATATGCTTAAATTCTATCTTAATACGAAAAAAGAGACCAATCATGGGTTTTCTGTCCATAAGTAAAAAATGCTGTGGTTTTTTTTAAATATGATACTTGTTATATATATACATAATCTATTATAGTTAATTTGTCTTATGTTTATGATGTTTCATTTATGCTCAAAAAGAGCTAATTTTGTTGTCACCTCTCTGTCAGTGTTTTGGAGAGTAAAGCCTTCCGCTGCTTGTTGGCTTCTTCTATCATTTTTTGCTGGTCTCGGAACTTATCCAAATTATTGATCTCCCGTCTGAAACATAGAAAGTTTTATTTTTAAAAATCATTGTGAAAAAGATAAAATGTACAGTACTATATAGTAATTCAGCACACTAAGTCTTGTTTTTATGATCAAATTGATATATTATACTAGTCTGCAAACTATCATTATTAATTAGCGAGGGGACTTAAGAGGGATCTTCAGAATGTGCAATACAAAATGCATTTGAATAATTCAATTTACCCTTCCTCTACAGGTAGGCAAAATCAAAATGCAGTGTGCCCTCTTTAGTTAATTATCATTCTTCTTCACAATCATGAATGTCAGGGTTTTCTGGCTGTGTATATGACCACACGTAACCATGAGGTTGAAGGAGAGCTTTTTGTAAATGAATATGCATTGTTATATAATGGATTTGTTTTCACTGCATTTTATTTTCTTTGTAATAGCTGATCTTATTTCAATGCCACATATGTATTTTACTATCAAGTGGAGAAATAAAACCCTATTCTGGGGCGATGAGGTGAATGGATAAATGGTATAGTCAGTTGATTTGACTTACGACAGTGCCTCTGAGTCCTCAATTTCTGTCACCTCTTCTTTAATCTCCATCACCATCTCTTCCTTCTCTTCTGCAGGTTTTGTTGCTGCCACTGGGGTCTGCTGTTTTGGAATTTTGTTTCCACCTAAACCTTTAACAAAATAACATACATGTACTTACAATATTGAAATTTCTTGTTTTTTCACAAAATGCATACTGAATACTCTAAAAAAAACATGCAGGCTTGATTATATGCTAATTTTGCTAGAGACAGTCTGCAAATAAATAATAAAATTTTAGGTACAATTACTGTATCCAGTTTCAATTTATATTTTTAGGGGAGTTCTCTTCAAACCCCTTTATTAACTGGATATGTTTACAGATGTATATATAATACCTGGAACATATTATTAACGCACCTGGTGAACTGGTTGGGTTTGCTGCCTCTCTCTGCGTTCTAGATTTTGATGCAGACAAAATATTGGGCACTCTTTTACCTGGTGAAGCATCGAGATCCTGCCCACTGGATACTGTCGAATTTAAAAAATAACTTGGATTATTTGCATTTAGAAACAAGTAAATTTCCCCCCAAATTAATAACTCAGAGGCTTTGCCATGTCATTTATTTGTGTTCAAAAAAATTGATGCCATCGTCTCTCGAGAAAATTCGAAAGAAGTTGCAAAAGCATTTAGCTAAAACGAAGCGTGACATTTGAAATGAAATGAATTCGAAAACCTTTTGTTGATTTATTATCCTTTTGTTCTTTTAGTTTTCTCAACTCTGCATCCGAAAACCCAGCCCATCCCGACATCTTTTACACGTATTTATTACCCATGCCCCTGATTTTATAAATAATCCGTCGAGCGCTTTATGCAACGTGGTAAAGCACTAACTTACAAGATCAAAATTGACGTCGACACTAACTTTTGGCAGAAGTTTTCGAAGTTCTTAATATGGAATCGGAGTTGGTTTGCAATCACAAAAAGAGCAGAAAAAGAGTAGAAGCATATGCATGGGTTGTCAAATAATATTATATAATATCATATAATACTTTGCGTATCATTATTGTTTTATTGTCCAAATATACAACGCTAACCTTTAAATAATCTACATTTGACTCAATTGATATTGAAATAATAAAAATTATTTTTTGTATGGTTTTCAGATAACATCTTGTTCACGTATCCTTTGAATGAGCTTTATATATTAAGTTAGACAAAACACATGCTGTTGATTTAAATTCATCTTAATAATTTAATTATCTCGTAGCATATTATAATCCTCTTTAAAAATGTTTATTTTATTTCATTTATCATTTTCACATGAATTATATTTTATTCTTGACAAAGATCAAGATATTTTTTGTGATGAAGATGGAGTAAGAGAATTTAAGAACAATGCAACATGTCCAGCTTGTAAGCTATGGCATTTAATTGTGATAACAATTATTTTTTCAGTAACCAAAAATTATATATTTATACATATATTTTTAAATGCCATAAACTAACGTTTTGAAATTGATAAGAAAATATTTATGAATAAAAGATTTAGGGTACACAACTCAAGTTGTATGTATAAGACTATCAATTTTTGTAATTTTTTGCATGCAATAATGCATATTCTTACAGGCTCCACAGATTTATCAGACAAATTGGACATCATCCGAATTGAAGTCAATCCTTCCGAAAAATACAAATCCGTAAGCTTGACCAAAACACTACATTTAATTAAAGCTGCAAGAATGACTTTTCAAACAATTTTTCAAGAAAAATACAATTTTCTCATCCAATTGATGCATACACTATTGATTGCTTAAAAAGAAAGCATGTTAAACAAAAGATCTGAAGGTTGTTAATTTCTGTTTAAAGCTTTATTGCTGGTAAAGTATATTAAATTCCCTTGTACAATTTTATTTCAGATGGTATTAGCAGGAAAGCGGCCAGAAATAATTATGGAGATCTGCTCCAGAGCAATGTCATTTTGGTCTTATCAGGTACTCGCAATCTTGCGAAAATAATTGCTTTCTATTCAACAAAATATCCTCCCCATTCTCCAAGAGAAGGGTAGCTGATTATCAATAGACTGTAGCCTACAGTACCTGGTATATCTTACTATATAACAATGTACCAGTATATTTTACCATCTGGTAAACATAATCTTAAATATTTCAAACGATGCACCTCATGCCAGAGCCAAATCAACATAGCGTAATGTACCTATATTTTATTTCGATTTGTAGTTTGAAATATGATTTCACCTGTGAAAGTCTGATATGAGCTCTCAATTATTTTTATGAATTTCTCAGAGAAAATGAAAAAAAAAATTGATTTGGTTTTGTATGACACTTTCTGTCTATATGTATAGCTAAATATATGCTGTTAGTTAATAAAGAATACCAAATAAATATCCAATTTTACAGGTTGGAAGAGTCAGGTGGACTTTTAAATTTGATACGAATTCTTTTTAGGTTAAAACTTTGTGTATCCATTGTAGATACATCAAGAAAGGGTTTACCAAGAGTATGTAGGAGCTAAAGCCAAAGAGAGAGCAGCACAGTTGGAGCAATATTATGAACAAGTGATTTCTCGTACCTCAGCTGAATTGAATTGTATCTTTTTAAATGCTGAGAAAGAGAGAGTGGAGAGAAAGAAAGATATAGAAAGGGAGATAGATTTCCAGTTCAAGCGAGGAAACTTACAGCAATTGTACTTTGCTCTTGGTGGCGACTCAGAATCTGGACCTAAATATTCTCTTCTTCTTTTTAAAATCTTTGATACTGTGGTTCTATCGATCCCAAACATCTGGGCAATCTCGCCCTGTGTCATTCTAGGAATCTGATTTGCTACTTTTGCTATCTGAACTTTGACCGAGTTTGGGATCACAGTTCTTGTCCTTCTTAATCCCATCTCCTCCAGGACTAGAGAGTTGCTAGCACTAGTGATGTTTGAGGACATGTTCGAGGACATGATGCTAGTGATTGTCTGTTTTGATGAGGGCGATGATTGAACCATAGATGGGGACTGTTGAACAGAGAGAACGGGGGATATCTTGTACAGGAAAGTAGGATAGGCCTCAGCAGAGGACATGGGGGTTGGCTCCATCTTTCCCAATAGGCTCCTCAGGGTGTTAGATGCACTGTCATCCATTCCACAAACATTGCAGCTGGAAAGGATTTCATTTATTTATAAGTATATTATCTAGTAGAAATCTTCAAATACTCAAAGAGGTACATCTATGAATTTGATGGGGGGAAATAACAATATGAAAATGGAGCTATCTGATTTATTGAACAACTTTATCAAATTAATGTACAAAAAAAACCTCAACAACAAAAACCTTAACATTTTAAAAATATTAAAAAACCATTTATTGGATTATATCATATACATTGTTTAAATGGCGTTTGTTGAAAACAACATGCGATTGCAGGGACATATATACTAAGTTAGTATATACGTCCCTTGTGATTGTTAAACATGTTAAATGACAGTTATACATTTAATAATTCACTTAAGACATACAACATGCAGGATGTGTGTACATGTGATACATGAAAGATAAATGCTATATCATTCAAGATGATTACAGAGGTACAGTTTAAATATATAACAAGGGAAATGGCTCATTACAGGCACCTGCTCCGACAAAGAATCAATATCCTTACCTGCATTCAAATTGGAGTTCACACAGGTGATGTTGAACGTTGTACCGTTGCACCTGTAAATTAATATGTCACCCTTCGTTTTGGATAAAGAACGCTAGAATATTAAAAGTTTGTGTGGTTAGGACACAAACAGGACAATATCGTTACAAGTTTCACAGCCACTGCTTGGTCACACAGGTTGTTAGAGCACAGGCTGTGCCGAACGGGGGCTATTTTGGGGGATGTGACATAATAAAAAAAAATTGAGCGATTTCTTAGGGAATAATAAGTTATCCTGAAATATGAACTCGCGAAAGGACTTTCATTAATATTGTATAATTTCATCAAAAGGGTTTGTTTCATCAAGCTCTTCTCTTTTACAAAATGTAAGAATGTTTTCTCTGTTTGTGCAAACCCCGTCAAGGGCCCCAGAATTAGCACTGAGTCACATGGTCTGTCAGCTATGGGAAATGTGATAAGTTGACAAGCTGAATGTACTGTGTACATTGCACTGTGGCAGCGGGAAGGTCGATCGGGCTATTTATAGATGTAAACAGTGTTTGTGTGTGTGTATTAAAGCCCACAGGCGGACTCGCACCTGTGTTGGACAGACGACAAGATCATGTCTTTAGCTGTGACGATAATAAACATAGCACATTCCTTTTATCACACGCCAGTCAAATCAATATTGTATCGCTCATTGTATTGATTATTTTCTAAGTAATCCACGTTGTAATTAATCATTTTGTATTGTGATATATGTGATCTTTGAAGCCATGCATATATTCATGCATCCATTAATATCCTTAGCTTAAAATCAGCGCTAAAATCACAACTAACAGGTGAGTTTCATGCATGTCAACAGAGAAGTGTATTGAAATTGAAGAATGCCCATCAACTTAATATTTTTATTATCAAATAGTCTGTTTCAAAGGTCGACGAATTTAGATTTGCATATCCGCCTCGCGGAAGTAAATATGTACATGTGTTATAATCTATTTTACATGTATAATGCATTGCTGCTTATCTATAAACTCAATATATTACATGACAACAATTAAGTGTGATGGCATATGCTATCCGTGATTAAAATAGCCGTTCACGAGTTCTATTGGAACGATTTTTAATTTATAACTTTTTCATGAAGGAAAGGCTGATCCATTATGTACTTGTATTTTCTATCCCATTTTTTATGAAACGACAACCGTCGTTAACGTTGTGCTACACATTAAACAAGTTCCGTGTGACAAATTGGATCATGCATCACACCATGTCACATTTAGACAATTAGTAAGAATTCAATTATATATTGTAAATAAGATATCCATCAGGGGTAATATTTCTAAAGTGTTTTTAAACAGTATGAAGTAGCGAAACTGAGTTCTTTTTTATTCAGCTTGCACCATAAATTCATATTCAGCATATTCTTAGGCTTTTTTAGAAGCTTAAGGTTTTATTCAGAACACCACATTTTTTATGAACAAATTATAAATTCAGTTCTATATTGTTCCTTTCAGTTTTACACTAATATTTCCAATTTCCTTATTTAAATGTCAATTTTACCTGCATGGATAGCTTAGTCGAATCATTAGGGCGTTTAGTCGAACGATAGTAGAGTAATCCTATTATTTGAACTAATTTTAGAGCGCAATAATTTTACCGTCACATAAAACGTATTTTTGTAATTTTCAATTTTCATTAATTATTACATTTTTGTTAATATGTTGTTAAAAAAATCTTATGAATTCATGTACCCTCATTGTTATTCTTATGAAAAAATAGCTGAAAATTGCGAGCAATTTAATTAATATAAGGACATTTTGTACAAACAATCCATCCACATACATGAATTTTATATATCCCTATTACACATCTTACACGGTACTTATTCATTTATGTTCAAAAGAAAATTTGATCAACAAAATCAGAAAAGATTTTGAACAACAATTTCTCGGTAGCTACAGGAAACTTGGTAAAATAAAGCGGTTTTTTTCTTTCGTAGACCACCTTAAAAACCGACTATCTTTATTGGAATCAGATTACAATTGTGCCTTTCTGAGCACACTTTGACTGTTCGTCTGTAAACCTATTACATTTTCGACTTCGTCTCCGGAACCACAAGGTCAATTTCAACGAAACTTGGCACAACGCATTTTTAAGTAAAGGGTTCTCGAGTTTATTCAAATAAATGACCAATAAGGACCCGACTTAAAATAGCTTGGAATGTTTTAAATATCTTAAGAATTTCGGCCCCTAGGAGCACATCGATAATCCTTGAAAAATATTGTCCAAGTTTGATATTTCAATAACAAAGATTCTGCAAAGACAAAGCTTTGAATAAATTTTAAACTCCACTATATAAAGAAGCGTTCGTGTAAGTATCAGCTTTCTATGCAGTGACTCTCTGCAGTCAGTCTCATGAATTTATTTTATAACTTCCCTTTCAACAGGGTGTTGTTCTTCATTTGAAATAAACTTAAAGCCGTAAATAAAAGGATCCTTAGTGGCTAACTTGATATTGAAACTGGTCAAGTGGTTTTGGAAAAGTTGAAAATGTTAAAAGTTTACAGACAGATCCAACGCCGGACAAAATGCAGAAAGGCGTGCTAAATATCGATTTAAAAAAAAACATTTTAGCATTAGAATCTATTTTTAGTAACCAAAAAAGATTTGGAGGATGTCAAGAAAAAGTATCATGATGCCAGTGAAAAGGTTGCTGAAAAATACAGACAGTACCAAAAGCTACAGGTGAGTATTCCCGCTCTGCTAAAACTAAATACTCAAAGCTTACTATACAGTACAAATTACAGACTTCTACAAAAGTTCAATTAATACTGAACTTTGTATCGAAAAAGAAACTTGCAGGTCATTAGGAGATAAAAAAAAAATTATAATCGACATGAGGCGCCAATCGCTGTATTGATATAACGGCGATATAGTGTACTGGCTGTTTATGCAAGTGTTCGATTAAAAGTTTAAAATTAAATAAATCTATTCTGAACTTTAATATTAAAATGCAGATTACGGTATTTTCTTTTTTTAGTCGATGTACGATGCTTTGAAAAGGAAGTGCATCACACCATCGACTTTTGAAGGCGGAGAAACCGTATGCAACGACAGAGCTAGAAACGCTCTCTCCAGCTTTACCATACCGATAGGTTCCGATCACGGTAGGTATCAATCACGTACAGCCACTGATCAAACTGTGTGATTTACGAGTCATTTCACCAAGAAAATAGGAGGTATCACCAGTATATCTTTGAGAAAAGTACATGTAACTAAATAATAACCGAGGATCTCATGAATGACCCCAACATTTATCAGTCCTTTTTCAGATAAGTTTATATTTTCTGATTAACAGTTTATGGGGCACAAACTAAAATGCCACCATCTCTTTTAAACTTAGATCATCTAGTTATGAGTTCTGTTTGGCCATTTGGATAAAATTCATCCCACGATACCCGTGTAATAGCTCTGTAACACAACATGCCGTTGCTCGAAGCCAACATCACATAAAAAACGGACCACAACTGATCATGATGATAATTTGGGTTGGACACATTTTTAATAATTCTTCGTTTACTGTTACCAGTGCCAATTATTTTACTATTTCATCTTTCAAATCCATGTAGGAATCGGTCCTTCTCATGCCGGCAGCGCATCAAACAGCAAAAGAAATTCACCAGAGGCTAGTCGTGGTAAGTTTGTGTAAGTGTTGTCAATGGCATGATATGTTGATATAACTTCCCAATATCAATTTATTTTTTTCTTCAAAGAAGCTTCATTCTCGTTCCGACCAACTGATACACCAGTCCTTGCCCAGAGTCATCAACACACCAAAAACGCCCGTCAATCACAGCAACCAGTGAACAAGAACCTTTTCGACTTGGACTTTCCCACACATTAATGGGCAGCTCATATGCGCATGGGATTAACATGTTCTGAAGAACTCAATGTCACATTTAATAACGAATATATTACCTCATAATGTATATCATAAAAAAATAAATCATACTGAAATAAATGCTAAAACAAGTACAGTTACAGATTTCATCCAATTCATTCCTCTAGAGATTTAGTGTCTGCAATATATTGTGCCTTTAAGCTTTTCATGTAGGACTTCAAGTCAGTTTTGCTCAGTCTGGAATTGCGAGACAATTGAACCAATCGCGCTGCAAGCTTGAAGACCATTCTTTTCTCTCTCATCTCCTTATCCACTTCATGCTGTTTCTATTAATTTTAATAACAAAAAATGATTTTATGCTGAATTTTTTATGGTCTTATTTCAATTCCTTTTGGAAGTGTGTAATTACTATTAAAACATCTACTCGCCCCTTTCTTTGTAGATATCAAATTGGCAAGGGTTTTGGCTTGCTGTATGACGTCTCTTGGGAGTGTTGACAGTTCAGCCAATCTAATGCCTACAAATGGAAAAATAAGATAGCCTAATGATGCTAAAGCCTAATGATGCTAAAGATTTCTTGATTGAAATGGGAGTGTACATGTACCGGTAATTCTGAAAACAATATGCGACCTTATCTATTATCTAGCAACAAAAGAAATGATTTCTGCATGTATTGATTTCAAGTTGCCCTACTTTAGTACTCAGTACACTGAGTTCATTATTATCTTGATATGTCATAAGAAGTTTTTTATTATACAAGTTATAATATTACCGTAATGTTCCTCTTTGTTCAGACCCTTGGTCAGTACATGGGTATAGACCACTTTTTCACTCTGGTTGTTCTCGTTAAATGTTTTGAGTATCATGAAACAGTAGCTGAAACAGAAGCTGAATTTAATAAGAATTCCACTGCTGTGTCATTCCTTTCAATGCTTACTTGCAGGTAAATATGTAAAACTAAGATATCAAATTGGATCGTTTGAAAATACTTTATGTGAAATGGTCAAAACAGAAAGTTACCTGCAATTGAATTGCAATTTACAATGCTCAAAACAATGTTGGGTAAAATCTTAACTGTTATAAATGCAGATAATTGTATTGAAATGTACTTGGGCAGAATTGAAGAAACCAAGAAAACTACTTTCAATCATGACAGTTTAATCTTACTTTTGTACATTTGGATATAAATTTTCTAGTTGGCCAAGGTCCATGAAATGAGTGGCAAAGAAGACAAATGCCTGAAAAATTGAAATGGAACTGATATTCAATCTGATGTTTTTGCTTTGAAATGTAAAGCCATGTATCTAACTGCCATACTTCTACATTTTTAGATAAAACCATAAAATATTTTGAATCTATTTATAATGCACTATTCAAAGTACCTTCAATCTGAGAAGGTATTCACAAACAGAATGGCAGATTCCTACTCCTTCTTCTTGGCTTGTTCCTGTAAAACATCAGAAGGTTCAATTGTTGAAGATTGAATAAGTTGATTTATATTCAGGTTTATGAAGTAAAGTCATTTTTAAACCCCATGCAACAAAGTCGTTTTTGACCTGTCCATCAGTCAGTCAGTCCTGTTTTTTTCTAAGCGCAACTCCTCTTGAAGCGCTGCACAGAATTAAAAATTATTTCGTGAATCTTTGTATGTGTTTAGGACACAATGTGCATATTACCAAAATATTTTGAATCCATTATTTTTATTGGAATTTTGGATTTTTTGAACTTAGAATTTTGGTTATATGTTTAATATGGGTATGAACAGTTTGTAAGCGCAACTCCTCTTAAACAACTGCACAGAATTTCGTAAATCTTTTTATTTATTTGGGACACAATGTGCAGATGTGCATATTACCAGGAAATTCCGATTCCATTATTTTTCTGAGAATGTTGGGCCTTTTGAACTTAGAATGTTGGGCCCATATTTAATATAGTAATGAACAGTTAGTAAGTGCAACTCTACTTAAACCGCTGCATGGAATTTAAGTGAAACTTTGTAATTATTTAGGACACAATGTGTGTATGTGCATACCAGAAAATTTTGAATCTATTATTTTTCTGGGAATTCAGGCCCTTTTGATTTTTTTGAATTTTGTTGCTGTTAAGACAAAGGAATAAATGTAGATGTGCATATTTGCAGGAAGTTTTGTGCTGATGATTTTTTGCAAGTTAAGTTGCTTTATCAAATGATTTTGTGTATTTACTGCACACCTTGCCATTAAATATGGGAAGCATTGTCAATTAATGAGGAAGCGTGGGGTATATGTGCTTGCTCACTTTTCCTTTTATTTCATATTTAATAAATTAATATTCTTGAGATCAATAACCCTAATGATTATACACCTATATTTTGATAACTGTCGTCTGATACCTATCAATTTCTTTTTCATGAAGTGAATGTACTTATAATGATAGAATACACTTACCTCTTCCAAGTTCATCCATTATGATTAGAGACTGGTGACTGACATTCTGTATAATGTAATTTACTTCTTTCATCTGTAAGTGATCGAGAATTGTATTAATATAAATGTAAATCCAAAAAATGTTTTAATTTACCTGATCTTGCATTGTATTCTAATCTAAAATCAACATTTAGATACTAATAATTAGATGTTCCTTTTAACATTTTGTTTGGAGAGGGGGATAAAGCCAAGTGCATTTCATTCAAAATACCTTTTAAGAAGGAAGTTTGCAAATTGACTCGTTTACAGTTGTAGTTTGAAGTAAATACATGTTTGGTGAAACCCCAAAGAAATATTTACTGGTACATCATCACATTTTACTGCTAGTATAGTAACAGACTGTGTCAATCTGTCATCTGCCACTTACTTCTAACATGAATGTAGAAGAATTGGACTCAATGTCATCATCACTGCCTATCCTGGAGAAGATCTGGTCTGTTATTCTAAAGGAGCCATACTCAGCAGGAATAAAGCATCCAATCTGAGCCATGATTTGTAACAACACTATCTGTCTTAGATACGTGCTCTTGCCACTCTACAAGCAAAACGTAGCGGTAATAATAATATGTAATATAATAGCAATTTCTGTCTATATTTGGTTAGAATCAAACCTTTGATATAAGGCAAATGTCTTATTTATTTTGTTTTTGTGGTTTTTTGTGGTTTTATGTCTGAAAAGTTCAAAATGAAGAACTGCCTTAATAAACATGGTTTATTTACAGTTAGTGTTACATATTCTGGTAACTCTTTTCATTTTGGCAAAAACTTCTAAAGACTGACTCACCATGTTGGCACCAGTAATGAGGTTAAAGTTGGCATCTTCAGTAGCATACTGCAAGTATTATAAATTTTAGAACCTCATGGGGGGGGGGGGGGGGATTGCATGGCATGTTCAATTTAGAGAAGATGGAATTTGTTATGAAACCTAAATGATTTAAATTAGTTGGCTTACAATGTTATTGGGAACAGGCATATCAGGAGTAATTCTTTCAAGTATTGGATGTCTACCCTGTTTAACAGCAAATGTATCTTTGGTAAACTCAGGCTTGACTAAAACAGAGCATTAACAGAGCATTAAATGTGTTAGTTTTTACTGTGTATTTATTTTACTATAATATCGGTAATCAAACTTATTGTAATGTGACTATGTTAATTTGTCAGTAAAGAAATCACTAATAATACCATAACTGGACAGAGTACAGGCATGAGCAAAGCTCTGCAACATGTCAATCATGGACACAGCTTCAGACAATTTGTACAGACAGCCAAAATGGTTCCTTAGATCTCCCAGCAACTCTGTCACTACTCTGTAAAAGTATCCAGAAAACCCCATTTAAAGAAAAGTAAGTGCATTCATTAATAGCTAGCTAGGTTATTAAACTTTATTGCTGCAAGTTTATATTGTTACTTTAGTACTCACATGTTGGTCACCAAATATATCTCATCCAATGCTTCTCTTGCTCTATCTGTTTATCAAATCATTTATCATTAGATTATAAGTAAACTTTAGTAATGTACAATTATATTTTTTCACGAGTATACACAGGTGTATTTCAAACGTTATAATTTGGATTACACCATTTATTTCTCTTTCATAGTTAATAGTAAGTAGCATCTATGGCATATATATAGTAAACTAAAAAAGAAAAAGAAAAGAAAACAACAATAAAAAATGCAAACAAGATTAACCAAACTTGTGAAACTGAAATTTAAAGAAATAGGATCTTACTATTTAAACGAATCTACAATAAAGGTAAGTAAAGAATGTTGATTTTGTAAAGTACATTATGGTAATATATATATCCATGTTGAATTCATGCAGACACTTGCGGAATTTACTTTTTTTAAAAGCTTCTTTTTATAATTTTAAGGTATTGACCATTAATATACAAAATAGATTTACTATACCAAATCTGATGTTGTGAAACAAAGTGCATTTTTGGCTTTTGTGACTTTGATAAATATTCCAGGCAAGCTTTCTTTGCTGTAAGTACTTTTGGGACCACAGTTCAGCTGCAGAAAGAAGCCTCTAGTTGAGTTATAGGACGTCACTATTGGTAAACTGTATTCCTCTGCGAGCTGGTTAGCCAGATCTGAAATGTAAAGAGTGAAGCATAAACTTAAACCTTTTTGATACTAACTAAGTGATACTAACTAAGTGAAAGTGGCGAATGACAGCTGATAGCAGACTTTAAATATGACTGTCAGTAGTTTTTGGAACGCGGTTTTTGTATTCAATATTATGAAATGTCGAGATGAGTAGGTCAAGCATCAGCCATATTGCCGAATATTAATTCTCACTAAATGGACATAGAGATATATCCGGCAGTCACATGCCATGTTTAAACCTATGAAAGTGTGACATTTCAGTCAGAGGGAAAACAAAACATTATATATATTTTGTATACAATCAATGTACACTTACTGTTAATGTCCTCAATAATTCCAGCATAAGTCCCTCTTCCAATGTCAAGGAGTCCTTGTTAGAATTCAGTAAATTGAATATTAATTTAAGAATAATGATAAAAAGTCATTGAAATAAAATTGAAGATTGTTATTCTTCAAAGTACAAACCTTACCATTGATACTTCCCTGTAAAAGAAACAAAATTCTCTTTTAAAATGAACAAATTCTTTGTGATCATTTTGTCATCTTTATTTCACTCAAAGCTCTATTACATGTATCTTAGTGCACAAAATTAACTGTTCCATCAAAATACATGTATGTCTTACCAGTCTAATTGATATCTTTGATCAATATCTTTGCATAAGAAAATTAATTAATGACTGATATAGAGAAAAGAAAAAAAGAAAGCCAACCTTGACAGCAAAACACTTCTGAGTACGCATGTGCAGCATCCCTTTCTGATATTTGGTGTCATCATGAATTACACTGGATATCTTGGCCTTCATCAATGCATACCTGCCATCATCCAATGACTGAAAGTATTACATGTATATATATATTAACTAAGTTTATTCTTGAAAGTTGAAATTATATAATGAAATATTTCTTCTATTGAACGCTGTACATGTGATTGCAATGAATCAAATGTAAATAATATTAGTGAGAATATGTACCAGTATCTTTTCATTTTAGATGAGAATATTTCACAAATATTATTAAGTGACTTTTAGAGTACATGTATACAATGAAACAATTGCACCATATCCATTAAAGGTAGAAGGACCTTGTAGAAATGTTTCATTAGGCGGTTTTCACAGTTTGAGAGAGCATTCCTAAGAGGGTCCACCAGTTCTAGAATGTGTTTGAGGTATATGATATTGTTGATATTGGCCTCTGCAGTCTTCAGGGTCTCTTGTTTAGGGATTTGCACACACATAGACAGAACATGATCAATGTCCAGAAACCTTGCAATCACTGTCTGAATGTTGTCAAACACATCCTCTTTTTCTAAAACACAGAATAGTAAATTGCAACATACCGGTAGTTACAAATATATGCATCTCTCTATGTGGATGTGTAGTTTGAACAAAAAGTATTGGCCATTTCTAGTACTTTTTATATAGTTTAAAAAATTAAGTGGATCAAGCAAATACATTTAATTAAATAATTCGTAGAGAGTAAGCACTGTATTTTTAATATATTCGATCAGTGCTTACTATTTATTCAAGATATATTACTAAAGTCAGATACTCTTTACACAATTGCGCTTAAAAATATAGTTCCATTTATGATCAGCAGATACAACATTACAACAAATGTTTAGAATATCGATGTATATGTAATATGTGAAAGAAAATAAAATTAACGTAAAATTATTTTTAAAAATCATCTTTCCCCAAGAAATGTAAATGTGAAGTATTCATATTCCTACACTAGCTGCCTCCTTAGTCTTTTTCACGATCATATAGGTCATTCTTCGATTGACAATTTTTTCACTAATGAATATTGCTTAATTAAATTATTACAATACATGTAATTATGTTACTTTCATGATTATTGTTCGTTAGGTATCACACAATCTCTTTTAATTATTCATTGTGCATGAGTGTGTGTTTTTCTATTCTTTTCTTTTAATGACGGAATGGTTATTCAACACCCGCACCATATTTCTGATCGCACTCGTGTATATTAAGCACAGTTAAATGTGTGTACTGTTTGCTGATGATGCAAGACTGGTGGCAGTATTTGCTACGGACATGAAGAACTATATACGCCAGTTTCATAACAAGTTGTTATTTTAACGTAGAGATCGGCTGAGCACAGTGAAAATTTGAAGTATTTAAAAGTTGAATATCTTGGATATGGGGTAACCCATATCTATTCTTGTTAAAGATTACAATGTTAAAGATTAAATGTGTGTACTGTTTGCTGATGATGCAAGACTGGTGGCAGTATTTGCTACGGACATGAAGAACTATATACGCCAGTTTCATAACAAGTTGTTATTTTAACGTAGAGATCGGCTGAGCACAGTGAAAATTTGAAGTATTTAAAAGTTGAATATCTTGGATATGGGGTAACCCATATCTATTCTTGTTAAAGATTACGGATTGCACCTTACTTGTTGGACCCGGCAACATACCGGTACATCAAAACTGCATGGATGGATGCATGTTTTGACCCATGCATGTATAATTATACATGTATGTATTTGACAATATCTACAGTCAATTAACAAATAAAACCTGTGAGTTCAGAGACCACTTCCTGCCTCATGGAGATGGTTCCAAGGTCACATGGGGGTTGTAGAATGTTGGCTCTCAGTAAACGGGCCCCTCCAATGGTCTTTGTGTAATTCAGGACTCCATATAAAGTGTGCTCACTCTTTGGATCTCTGATGTTTTGTAAGAGTTCAAGGTTTACTGCTGTTGTGGCATCTAAAGAGAAGCAAGGGACACAAATTGCAGTATCTTTCCTCATTTGCATTAATATTTTTTTTGGGGGGGGGGGTCTAGTTTTATCATAAAGAAACAGCTATTGGCAGCTTTTATCTTTTCAGTTTAAAATAGCTGGCCCATATTTCAACCATATTTTAAGTGAAAAATATGAGAAGTCATCAAGAGTTAATGCTTATTATTTTCTCTCCAAATAGCTTGAAAAACTTGGCAAGACACAAATATGTTTGCATATTTCATTTTTCCATCCTTTTACAGATTTAATCTACCGGGTAGCTTTTATTCATTTCTTACCTATCATGGTTGTATTTTCACACCCACTGAATATGACATTGATGGATGCTGGTGCTAGGATCATGTTTTGAGTAAATTCTACATACTTCACAAGAGCTGCTGCTGCAGCTAAGCAATAATACCTGTTCAGTGTACAAACAATACAAGGGGTTAATTAAGTTATATAGAGAAAATTTACAGTTCCCACTACCATGAAACTATTTCAGAAGGAAATGACATTTTTTTGGAAGGCTGCAGAAATTCAAAGTGAAATCTTACTTGCTGGTTAACTCCATGACCACTGAATTGAAATCAGAAACACAGAGCTGTTTCACAAATTGCAAACCTAAATGATTAAACAAATTTCAAACTTATCAACTATAAAGATGAATCAAACACATGAAACCAGAAGAGTTCATGCATATATGTTGTGTGCACAAAAAAACAATAAAGATCATGCATATATATGTTGTATGCACAAAAAGTACAATTGAGTTCATGCATAAAAAGCACAATCAATATTCTAAATAATTGCCAAAAAATGTTACCTTTTGTTTCATTGAAATACTTTCTCTGTACTGTAGACACATTAGAGTTCTGGAATTGGTGAGTCACTAGTTTGAACAACTTTGTCATGGCTCCATTTTCACAGGCTGTGTTCGGCATTATTATCTATGAATAAGCAACAACATATTTTGCATACTGGTATTTTTACTTCATGAAAATCATAAGGTACTATAGGTGGGATGTACATGTATTGTCCATTTACATAATTGATACACATTATATGGATGTAAAACTCACAATTATGCATGTAGAACAATACATTAATTAAAGTCAGCTTTGAAATTTATTCCAATGTATGAAACATCTATAATATACTTGTAGTACAGTTGTTACCTCAATAGGTTGACATCTGTGAAGTTTGGTAATTGTCTGTACATAAGTCTGAGTGTCTGAAAACTGGGATAAGTTCAATGTTGGGGACCTCAAATCTATGCTAGCCAATCCAATCTCTCCTCTTGCCATACCACGCCCCTCCACAATTGCTATCATTAGAACACACAGATATGTCTGATTGGTTCATCTTGTACAATATTGTAAAACACACATATACTGTAGATTCTTTATTTTAAGCGAGTACTTAATTCCGCAATTCAATTGTTTTTCATCAAATCGCAAGAATATTATATTGCAAATGCCAAATTTTTACCAAAATTTCTTATAGTTTACATGCGTCCGAAAAATAAAAGCGAGATTTTTAAAATCTGTGAGATCTGCTCTTTGCCATTTTACGCGGATATTAATTCCTCACTTTTAATTAGGAATTTACAGTAATAATAAATATTATAGAAATATTCTTTTGTAATCATGAGGATAGAGTTTATTTAACATACAATGTAACATATTATATATAAGAGCATGTACACATGGCAACATTCTTCTTTATTCAATTCATGATTTCTTGCAATCTCTTTTATTCTTAGTAAAAAGTTTGCAAATTGGTTATAATTCAAATAAGAACACGTACTGTACATGCACGCAGAATCTAGCATGAAATAAAATCATACCCACAATGACTGCTGAGTTAAAATTAGCTGCAGCTGATCTGGTGTGTGGAGTAGACTTTGGGTCACAAGATCTTGAACCAGATTCATTGGAGCCACTGAATCAGAAATATAAATCAAGATTTTTTTGTTAAACATACTTTTTTCCAAGACTATTTGAATTCCAAGGTAAAAATAGACGTGTCCTTGACTGTTTACTTCCAAATCAAAATGGCCATTCACTTGTCAATTCAACTTTTTCACAGGCCACCATTAAACAAATGGTTGAAAGACATTGATTAGGCAACATTTGAATAACATACATGTAATGTAATGTGTGATCAATATTTCTTGACTGATTTGACTTAGGTTTATCGATATCTTAGCATCTTTGATCACTTTTTTACCTGAAAATTTAGATGTTCATTGCATGTAGAGCTAACAGCTAGAACAATACAAGAAATAGACAAACTTAGTGACAAGTAATGCTGACCTTTACCCTTTTGACCTGAAAATCAAATGAGGCCATCACTTGCTCAGGCCAACGCTTTTATAAATGTCAAACACAGGGCTGTCAGTATAGTTTTTTAGACCATTTACCATATATGGTACATCCAGTTTTTTATTTTTGTTTGTCACAAAATTTGCGATAATGTGGCAACAATGTATTTAATAAACCTTCTTTTTTTGAGTCAGTCATTTTTTGCACATCTAAAAGTTAACATTATACTAGATATAATTTCTGCATATTGTTATTTTTGCGACATGAGAGTGATTGTAAAAAAAGCAAAAATTAGATAATAGCAAATATGGATGGTGTAATCTTGAACTTACACAGATCTAGCAGTAGAGCTTCCTAAGAGAGTTGATGCCATTCTACTGGAGGAGCTTGGAGTTTTCCTTTTTGCATTCAGAGGTGTCTTGAACAGTTTGGAACCTTCAAAATAAACTTTCAAATTAACTGAGCGTAAGAAAAACACACCCTATCAATACAAGAAAAGTTCTAAAATAATATATATGGGCTTATACATATTATGCACTAAAAATCAACAAATACAGATATACATGCATGTCAAATAATATCCTCAGAGTCTTTGGGACTGAACATCAGTCTTAAAAGTTACTAGATGTATCTATAACTGTAGATTAATTAGGATTTTTCATACCAGTATTCCCTGGAGGAACTCTGGCATGAGGAGTCATTCCTGGAAGAGGTGTTTCTGACATTAATAAACCCCTTTTCCTCCCAATTGCCCATGAGTCACTGGAGCTGGTGTCTGTCCCACAGCTATATCCACTGGTACCAGAGCTACTCCTAAAGTTCCTGTCCATAGATTTACCAGGTTCTCCTCTGCTTCGATCAGAGTCACTTGTTCCGGGGATAATTCCATCACTGAAGTCACTGTAAATGCTCCTTTGATTTCTAGATCTTTCATCACTTCCATCTGTACTCAGAATCCTATTGATACCAGAACTGCTGCCTATGCTTTAAAAAAATTAATACTTTGTATTTTCTATTGCTATATCCATCTAATGTAAATTACACTTAAGGTGGAATGGGCCATTTTGAGATTATAATGTGGAAGAAAGTACATCATATCTAAGATTAAAAACTATTCTAGAATAATCATAATTTGCAATATTTAGCTATTAAAATGCTTTGGTACATTAAAATAAAAATTGTAAAAACTTGTAAAATTGTAAAAAAAAATCTGCATGGTCTTAATATACATGCTGTGCTGCAGCTAACATGTAATAATTATAATTATAATTATGGAATTAAAAAAAATAGAACCAAAAACTTTAATATTGATTTTGTGACGAAACATGTCTAAAGAATGAGATGCCCAATAGTTATAGTATATATACCCCCTGAAATGTATTTACATTAATCATTTTTGTTCTACGTGGAGTAAATACTCTTCACTCCTTTCTTTTTCTGAATTCTAGAAATTACATTACCTGTCAATTTGATCTGACACTTGTATGGATGAGTTTGGGGTGTCAGCAAAAGTGCAAGTTTTTGTCTTCTTTTTGCAAGAAAAATCTAAAAGCTCTGACGCCACACCATGCCTCAACTGTTGTACACCATTAGCAATATCAAGCCTCTCCCTGTCTGTGCTAGTTTACAAATATAAGAAAAAATTGTTATGTTTCTTTTAATAATTTCAATAAACCTGGGAAGGGAAATGTTAGAAAATTGCTGTAAGAATCAAAATATCTTTATACACATGGGTTGTATACATTTATAACATATATACAAGAACAATAAGTTATCTTTGTATTCCAATTTATTCTTAAAATTTAAATACAAAAGAATATTTAATGAAATATAGTCATAAAGGCTGAGAGTGTACAAAATTGAAATTTCTCAGACTCAAGGCCAGCTTAGCACTGTTTAGTGTGCACTTGCAAGCACTCACCAAAATTTGTGTTAATGGTAACAGGAGTTTTGGCATGTGCTAGCAAATGCTGAACTCTGCTGAACATGTTCAGGATCATGAGGCAAACTTAATTAGACTTAAGTCAAAACTTGTACACTGTCTTAATGTCTCTTGATTGAAAAACACTGACAAATTGAAATGCTAATAAAAGTGGTTTGATATAATGTTGATAATTACAAATTTCAATTGTTATTTTATGATAAACAATTATTTTTTAACTTAATATTGAAAGTTTGACTCAAGTCCGAAATTGCTTCATGATCCTGAGGCCTGATGTTGCAATTAAGCTTACAGTGTTTTACATGTACTTATCAACTCTAATCAAACCTTGCACTTTGTGGATCCTGATTTTTCCTGAAGTTTGTATTTCTGTATGTTTTTGAAAAAAAGACAGCATTTGACAGAGCAATTGGCATTCTTGGTGGATCTGTAATAAGTAATTATTTATGCCTTGGGCTAGCTATCTAAAAATTCTGTAAAAATGTTTAACTGCAATAAAATATCAAAGCAGCTAAATGACTTCATTACCTTTTGGTGGTTTTGCTCTGTCTCCACTCCTATTCATATTAAAATCAGGCTGTATTTTAGAATTTCTTATAGGAACTTCTAATGCAGGTACTCTAGATTGAAAAAAGATCAAAAATTTGCTAATAAAAAATTTGCTTATCTTATTATCAAGAGAATCAATACATTACTTTAATTAATTGCCATCAAGGTTAATGAAGGTAAATGAATCAGATGTCTGGGAAAATTTAGTACTTTTAAAAAGCATCAGGTAAGCCATTTAAATCCCCCCTCTCTCTCTCTCTCTCTCTCTCTCTCTCTCTCTCTCTCTCTCAAAAATCAAAGCATCAGGTGAGCCTTTTAAATCCTCTCTCTCTCTCTCTCTCTCTCTCTCTCTCTCTCTCTCTCTCTCTCTCTCTCAAAAATCAAAGTTTTCAAATACATAGCTCTTTTTTAATATAACGAAATTGCATGATTCTCTTAAAACATACGAACGTCCTGTCCTCAAAATACATACGATTTTGAAATTAATAAAAATTTACGAGACCATATTCTTCATGCAACTATAATGAATATGTATTTTGCACGAGAGTTTTTGATCATCATCATACAGTCAAACTTCATTATCTCGAACTAGATGGGACTGTTGAAAAACTACAAAATATCCAAGTATTCGAGATATTGAGGGTAAAATACTTAAAAGATTAGTAATTGGGACTTACAAATCACTTCGACATAACCATTGTATTCGAAATATCAGTGTTTCAGATATCGAAGTTCAACTGTATATCATACCCAGCATGATAATCTGGAATATCCCCTGTGTGAGATACTGCATGTTGGGTTTCAGTTTGTTCAGCATTTGAAGATAATGTATTGTCTTCTGTCGAGCCAAGAAAACTAAAAGCTATGCAAAAGAATAGCATTTATTACAATATTGTTAAGCATACTCTATCAGTCTCTGTCTTTGGAAACAGTCTTTAAATACAAAACAATAAATTGAATAATGTAGCACGAAATAAATATTTTATATTAAAAATGTTTTAAATAAATATTTGCTGTTGCTTGAAATATAAACTGATACCAAGTTTTAAAATACAAGTAAGCAAAATTAACTATATATTGAACCAAAGGCCTCTGGATTTCTATCACTGAGCCGTTAAATGTATGGCATTAAAGATACATATACCCAATCTATAGAAACCAAGAGGCTTGTGATTGAACGTGAACATAGTTCAACATACCGTATTTTGATTCATGTGCTGACCATGCTGACATCGACATCTTTTTGTAAGACTGAGACGAGTCTTGTGGAATAGTGTCCAAAACATCAAATCATGGATATTTCGTTCGTGGAAAGACAGAAACTAAACATATTTTATCCACAGATTTGAACATATCTAGATTGTCACTAAAATTGTGCGAGATCGTCTGCCTCTTTCATTTTCATCAGGGTAGGGATAATCTCGATCCCGAACAATTTAAATGAAAATCATCGATTAACCACTAGAATTGAAAAATATAAGAGGTATCAAAATGTATAAATTTTAGAATAGTGATGATTATTCTTTTTAATCATTACAAACAAATACAAAATTTCAATAAATCATTAATTTTTGTTATTAATAAAAGTGGGGTTAGACATCCCATTGGGAAAACAATATGGCTGCAACCATGAATGAAAAGGCAATGAGCGACGAAGTTTGGCTCATATCTCGTGCTAGAGCATGCATGAAACCTACCAAAAGTGACCCCTATGCAGCAAAAGCATGGATGATAACAGCCAGATCTTTATTTCCGAATAACTTTTCAATACAGGTGCATATTACTCATAAAGCACAGTAGTGTTTAAACTTGTTAAATAAATGTACTTTCTTAATGAATTGATGATCTTAATCATATGCATTCAATTTGATTAAATTCATTTATGTTTTGAATACTTTGTAGTTTGAAGCATACTCTTTAGAAAAAGCTGGGAAGAATGTCAAGGAGGCAGCAAAGTTGTTGGAGGAAATGTAAGTCCACCAGACTGCCGTTTATTGTATTTGGTACTTTTGATAAAACGTAGTTTTAGTCAGAAACAAAAAGATAAAAATTAACATTTGTTCTTACCAAAGGTTGTTGATCAGAATTTGTAATATGTAATTGGTGTGACCGTTGGACCGAGCGCAGATTTAACACAGTGCAGTTTGATTTAATACAACAATTTATTTGAAACGCCCACAGTAGGATCCGCCTGGTTCCCGACTCAAATCATTAGCCAATTTAAAAGTAAAACTAAACTTCGCGTGCTCAATCTACATTATGACGTCATGTTTTGTACGTAAAACGTACAAGTTTTGTCTTCGGAAATAGCCGAAGAGAGTACGTGAGTCCGGAAAAAAAAGAATTCTTCTTTCATTATTTATCAATTTAAATCATATGTTGACTACCGGTAATAAAATTGAATACTTTATTCAGCATCTAAAAGACCAGTTCCTTGATGTTAATGTTTTTATTTTCCATCTGATAATTTGATAACACATACGTAGAACTAGTCATGTTTCATGATTGAAGCACTATTGAAACTTATCTGGTTTTCACTTTAATTTTTTTGAAAATCTAAATTACCTTCAATTGAAACATTGGAAAGTTTTTAATCGAGTTTAGGGACAATAAACATCGATAAGTGCCAGTCAATCAATGATCGAACTAACTTTTTAAAAATAAAATGGCGGCCAATATGGCAGCACCCTGGGCTGGAAGAAAATTTTTTTAGCCCATAGTACCCCTGATTCAACTTTCATTTTTCACTGATTTTTTTTATATATACATGTTACCATTAATCCTCGCTTCGCTCGGTATAATAACCTAATCAATTAAGAATACATCCATTACATATTATGTTATTGTTTAATTGTTCATATTATTTGAGGATTTCTAGTTATGGTTAATGATTTGATGTATTTTTTTTATTGTGTGTTTAAATATGCAATGTATCCTGTTTAAATATTCTTTTTTAACAAATGCTATATTTCTTTGAATCAATAGGTTTGTATTGTTTCCAAATGAGCCTCAACTTTGGGAGGAAATACAAGAAATTTTGGAAATTCTTCAGACAGAGATGTCTGCTAATAGCCACAAAAACTTTTTGACAGGTTTGTAACAACTAGCTTTTCATGAAGTGGTGTACTTAGCCAATTATCAGAGTGTAGTCATAGTATAGTTATTAATAGAGTGTTGAGAACTACAATGAATTTTTTTCTTGTTGATTACCATTTTCTCACTTTGTTTTTAGAGATTTTTGCTGCAGTCTCGACACCAACACAGTGTCAGATGTTACTTAGTGTTGCCCAGAAAATTAGCAATACTCTAGAGCAGTGTAGACTCCTACTTTTGGCCATGAGGAAGTTTCCAAATCTTGTCTTTGAGCATGGAGTAAGTAAGACTGATTTTCTGGTACATAAATGTAGTCAAAGATGTGAATATACATACATTTATACATACCAGCATATGCATCAGAGTATTTATAAGTTTCAAAGCTTGTCTTGGAGCACATAGTAAGTTAGTGTGATTTTTTTCTGGTCCAGAATATTCATGCATATATAATCTCATAAGAATTTAAATGTATTTTCTGTATCATTGTTTGTTTGAAATTTTACAAATAAGGTGAATTATTTTTTGGTATAAAGCTGAAACTGTTGGATACCCTACAACAAGCAGAATTAGAAGCAAAAATGAAGTACCCCGTCAACTGTTACAGAAAGTTATTTGGTAAGTGCATTACCAGGTTATCTGCCTTTGACATTTCCAAACACTATTTTTTGAGATTTATTCTGTAGCATTTCATTAAAATGCATTGAATATCAGAATAAAACAGTGATCAAAATAGATTAACCAATGCAAAATACCGGTACTTTACATCTCTTTTCAGTGTGTGATGTCCTACCTCTGGTGCTACAAAAAGTGAAAAAGTCAGAGCTACCGGCAGCCCAGATCTACAGATGGCTACAGATGTCTGTTGAGTTTTATATCATGTTTGTCACTCAGTCACCCAGTTTCAATGGAAGTTCCAGCAATTCTCCAGGTACATGTAATATCATGTTAAATTCATGAGGCCACCTTTAAAAAGTAGTTAGTTTAGGTTCTCTGTATGGACTGACAAAAAGGTACAGAACTCAAGTTATTTTAAAAATTATCTGAGCATATTAATTTTTTTTAATCTAGATTATGCACACCTATTTTCTGTTCAATTTTTAAATGACAGTGAAGCAAAGTTATATTTCTATCTACTGACCCAAGGTTTAAACACCATGTCAGGAAAAAGCAAACAAACAATTATTGTAAGATTGCCTTATAATTAATGATATTTTATTTTGGCAATTATATTAAAAAGAAAATAATTCGAAAATTTATTCAATGGTAATTTTATTGTTGATAATTTTCATTGTTTTTATTTCTAATGAACCAATGTATACAAAATGAAAGATAAAAGAATTGTAGAATTTTGTCTTTCTTTTTATAGAGTTGCTGTCGCCCACAAAGTTAAGTAACAGGGTGAGCATCCCTGGTCTGTTTGACAAGGAATGTCAGGTGAGTGACCCCTGGGGCAGCCTCCTGAAGCTCATCATCTTACTGGGCCAGCTGATGGACTGGGACGTACCCCCAGATCTGTTCAGTGAACCAAGGTAACCAATCAAATCTATATAGCCTAAAAATATTTTGTTGACCAACTTTTATTTTCATGTGAGAAAATTTCAGGTGGTGTAAGAGAAACTCTGAATTGCAATATTTTTGCTGTGAACAAGTATAATAATGTCTTAATTTTTTTTTAAATAAATTAAATAATAAAGACTAAATATTGTGAAAATTTATCATTGTGAACCATTGTATACATATTTAGTAAGATTTTCAATCTTTTAGATAAAGAGAGATAAGAGTTATTTCACAATGACTTTGACAAAGGGGGAAGGGGTTATCTTTAAATAATGAAGTATTATTTTTTTTTAGAACCTTTCAGATGAGTTTGATTATTTGTTATAGATATGTACACATGTTAACTACTATCTTTTTATTTATTTACAAAGGGAAATCCAGTACAAGAATATCTACAGTATGTATAACAGAGCTCGCCAGTCTTGCTCACCTGAGCAGACTCGCCAGGTGTTGTACACCACGGTGGTTTTGTTTCTTGAGTGTCTGTACACCTACGTAAGCAGTGTAGACCCACAGTCTTTCCTTGGCCCCAGCGCCAGCCTCACCCCACTGGTCCTCATGGAAAAATTTGAAAATGAAAGTGCAGATGAAGAGCCTCAGTAAGTCTTAAAGAAAGTGAATTTTAAATTTATTATGCCATTTTCTTTATTTGATTGAGAAATTGCAAAACAGTAGTACATGTAAGTTTAAACTCATGCAAAAGAATCCATCTTCCTGTAGCTTAGGAATTGTACAATCATAAAAAATTAAAATGTTTAGAGCAAAAAAGGCAAAAGTACAAACGGAAAGCAGTCCCACCATAGAAGGAGCGGAGAGTCTCAGTAATGCCAGCCGAATCATCAACAGCTTCACCACGGCGTTTAAATGTTACGAGTTGATGCACTCAACAACGGACCTTCAGACAGGTAGGGGGTGTGGCTTAACATGGTGACGTTTCATATCAAATCATCTACATCTATATACATGTACACAATTGTTTATACACTAGGTAAAACTTGTGACATCTAACATAATACCTACGTCATACAAGTCTTATACTATGAAAACATGATACATGACTGCATGAATTACTTAAAGAAAACTTACACAAATGATATACTGAGGGTAAAACATTGTTTTGAATTTACTGCATTTGTTATCAATCAGATACTACATGTGTTTTGATCTTATATTGCCCTAGAGTTTATGAAGCTGTGTGAGATTTGGCACATGGAGACCTGGACATGGATGGGACATTTCCAGACAGACATGCTCATATATCAGGCAGGAATGATGACAGATTTAATATTTCACAATCATTTGTTTGACTGGTCTCACATCCTTGACTAATTGATAATTTTTTTCCAGGGTGCCTTTGCAGATGCCATTGCACATCTACAGAATTTTTCATCAACAATAAAAGAAAATATGCAGCTAAGAAGTAACTTACAGATGGCTTGCTGTTTTTACTGTTTGCAGAAGTATTCAGTAAGGAGATTTAAACTACAATATCAACAAGGCAAAATTTAGCCACTGCAAAACAATTAATGGACACATCCCTTGAGGATTTCATTGATGCATCCTTTTATTTTTGTTTCCAGAAAGCCTGTGAGCTGGTTTTGAATGTCATAAAAGATCTGCCATACACTCATGACAGACCCCCAGCCTCAAATCTTGCTGAGTCATCCGGAGCTAAAGGGAGACAACTCTGGCTTACCAAATGCACAGAATCAGAGATCCTTCCATACTGTATCCAGCTACTTCTTGCTGCTCTCAAGGTTTAAATATGATTTTCCTTTATCTGTCAAGCAATAATTAAGCTTTCAATAAGCTTCATGTTTTGTTGTTAATGGTGGATCATAGATAATTAAAATTTATAAGGTTGACGATAAAGAGGCACCTTTGATTTGTTTTGAAAAAAAAATGATACTTTTAATTTTATGAACAAAATCTTTACAAACACTGTCAAAACTACATTTCCTAAAAATGAACCTGTGTACTGGTATCAAATGTATTGCCACTTTATTGTAGTTATAACAATGGAGATATCAACAGAAAAATTGAATAAACACTTTTGCATCAATGAGCAATGTGCACTGATGCAATTTTCCATCTAATTTTTCAGTTGGTGTCTCTATCCATCAAAAAATTATGAAATTCATTTCATTTTATTGAAATATATTGAAATTTTGCCCATCATTGAATCCCAAAAATTGATAAATAAGCATTGGAACTGGTATTTTACATCATATTAAAAGTGTATTCTTGTCTAGACTTTACTTGATGTTTATGTTTTTTGTAGTCTAAAGCATTCTCAGCAAAAGGAGATGACACATCATTGGGTCACATGATTGTATTACTACAGTATGATTGGCCAAAGTCAGAGGCAGTTTTTTTCGAAGTTTTGAAGAAAATCAAACAGCAGAACAGCCTTGTATATAATATGTTCTTCAACTATATCATAAGTATCCTTTTTCATTAAGAAGAAAATTAAAAAATCAAATTTTAAAATTGTTATAAGACTACCATTTTGAATTACCTGTTACCATTCTTTTGTTACAATTTTAATTTTCATGATATGAATTATATAATAACAGAATTTAAAATTTTCACAATTATTTATCATATATTTCTTGCAGTAATAAATGTTTATTTACCAAATCATTTTTAGAATCTTGGGATAATATGTACTGGTGTATGTGCATTCTGTTCTATGTATATGTATCTTAACAAGAACCACAGATGTTGACATTCTAGAGGAAATAGCATTTTTGAAAACACTTGAAGGAGGAAAGGTTAATTTGGACATCCTGCCAACAAGCACTAAAGTCATAGCCCAGTAAGATACTTGTATATAGTAATGGTTAGACATTTTTGTTTATGAAAAATTTAGGTGTATTTGATGAATACTGACCCCCCCCCCCCACACTTTACATTAGTTTGTACTGAAAGGTGTGGTCAGGGTAAAAAATTGTGTTTCATGTGTTTAATATTTGCCTTCTTGATGTTTATTTACGCAAAAATACATGTATATTCAGATTTAGTTTTTCAGGCACCAAACTGTCACATTCACAAATTGGAACTGGAAATAAATTGAGTTATTCCTTTGTCAGACACATACAAATTAAAAATGCTATATTTCCGTAAGATATGCAATGTAAATTTTTTTAAAAACATTGTTTTAATATTCATAAACTCTTTGGAAAAAATTTTTCAACAAAATTACATTGAAACTTTCTATCAGATAATGAATGCATGGGCATAGGAATGGTTGCAACATGTAATGTATTGTCATTTGTTAATAAGAAAGAGAGAGAGAAAACTTTGGCTACAAAAAGAATCTAAACAAAAAACACCAGTCAGACTTACATAATTTTTAACTGTTTTGGCAGGGAAAAATTTAATTAAATTAATACAACTAAGTCTTATTATATATTTTTTTTTTATTTGAAATTGAACAATCCATGCATTTGTATACAATAAAGTGATTACAACAACTTTATGTACATTTACGTCAAAAGAAAGTTATTCCTTGGAAGAGAGAGAGAGAGAGAGAGAGAGAGAGAGAGAGAGCATTTGTATACAATAAAGTGATTACAACAACTTTATGTACATTTATTTCAAAACAGTTATTCCTTGGAAGAGAGAGAGAGAGAGAGAGAGAGAGAGAGAGAGAGAGAGAGAGAGAGAGAGAGTGTAATTGTTGAACATGAGGGGTCAATGGTTAGAAATTGATTTTAAATCATTATATAAACTTTATATAGTCAGAGTCTGCTATAGTTGTTCAGTCAAGTCTATTTAGAATAAAAAGTCAAGTTTCCCATCTCTTATAGAAATCATCAAGTCTGCAACTTCAGGTAGCTATATATTTCAGAGTTGATATATGTGTTTTAATATCTTTAAGTAATTCATGAATTGTCAGTTTTTCATTAAGACATCTTTTCCTATAGATATAGGATTTTATAACCAAGAAGATAGAATAAATGTTTGTAGAAATAGGATCAGGGTGTAGCCCGAATATAAAGATTAAAGGATCTCTTGGAATTACAATCTCTATTTATTTGACAATATTAAAAAAATAGCTGAATGAGTTCTTGAACATTAGGACACTCCCACAGTACATGAAAAATTGTCTCATCTTGTAGTTTACAAAAGTTACATAACTTACTACATCCCTTTCCTATTTCAAATAGATATTTATTGGTTGTTAAAATGTGGTGGTTAATTCTGAATTGCAGCCATTGTAATTTGGTACTTTTAGTGTTGACAAAAGGTAACTGGTATATAGTTCTGACAACATAAAATATAATCCCCATTTTGATTTATTAAAAGATGTAACATTTTCCATGTTTAGAATGTTATACATCATCTTAGATCCTTTTCGGGGTGAGCAAAATAGTTTAATGTGGAAAGGTATAAAGGGTCTTGGGTTATCATCTTGTTTTGGGATTCCATGATAATGTAAACTAGTTAAAATAGATTTCTGTAGACCAAGATATGTGAGAAAAATAGATTTAACATCAAACTTACTCTGAAGGTCTTGTAAGCTTAAAAAAGACCCATTTTCATCAAGCAGATCATTGATATATACAATATTCTTTTTATACCATTCAATAAAGAAAAGTGATTTTCCCCCCATTATAATGTTCTTATTGTACCATATGGGTTGTGTAATAAATTCTTGCATGTAAGCAATTTCATTCTATCTTGTATATTTCTGAAGGCAATAAATGTATCCTTCCAAAAGGAGTTTCTTATTAAAATAGATATAGGGGATATGTAGTCTGACCCAGTTTTAAGCAATGTGTCTGTATTAATTGATTTATTTAATAAAATATTCCATTTTGAATTTGGGCCATTTATCAATCTTTTAATCCAGGATGACTTTAGACCTTGGATGTAATTATTGATTTCAATCATTTTTAGACCACCATTTGAGTATTCTTGTGTAATTTGTTTTCTTTTTATTTTGTCCACCTTAGATTTCCAAAGAAAATTAAACAATATATTTTTTGCCTTTTCCTAATTCAGACAAAGAACAGTGACAAGAGGTGTGAACAAAGTGGTGAAGGAGGACTTCAAGCTGACGATGGTGAAACAAGTGGGGCGTAGTGATGAACCAGTGGAGAAGTTAATCAGGACATTTCTAACAAATGAAAGAATCAGCATATTAAAAGCTCTAGCATGAGAGACACTATTTTTTGTTTTATTTATCTTTAAATAAAAGCACAGAGCAGTGAAAAGCATATTCGTTAAGGTCAGACGCGACACATCTTCCATTATTTTCCAATTTTTTCCCTATCTCACAATTTAAGAAAATCTATTACATAATTCCATAATTATACTTCATGTTATAAAATGTTTTTCTATTTGAAAATATAGTTTTGATGGAAAATATATACATGTACAATATTGACTTTATTGATAAGCATTCAGTCGCAATTTGCATACTATTATTGGACAAATCCCACATGTTCAAACTCCAAAACCAGCCTTGTAAAGTACAATGTACACTGACATTTGGGCATTAACAGATTTTAATGCAAAAAGACTTGGAATAATTTTTCATGGAAAATTATCTAAAACTGAGGAATGTCTGGTGTGTAATTAAAGGGGCATGGTCACGATTTTGATTAAATTTCATTTTTCTATTTTTATTGTTTGCAATGCTTTAGTAAAGCGTTTATAATAATCAACCAAAATTTGAGTATCAGTCATAGAGTTATAAGCAAATTAAAGAGCTCACAATTTTTTGTTATGTAAACGGGTCGCAATTAATTCCCAGCATAATAAATACGTCATTCTTTACAAACTTTACAATATATCCCATCAGAGAAAACCCAATGATAAAGATGTCACACAGTAAAAAATAATCAAAAAAGAAAATGCACAGCTACGAAGTTTCTTTTTGACAAGCGTTTTCTGGATTTAAACATCCGAATTCAGGTGAATATCCAGAAAGCGCTTGTAATAAAGAGACTTAAATATGGAACTGCATATGCCTTTTCTTTTTCCTTTTTTTTTTTATTAATATTTTTTTCAAAAAAATGCTATTATCTGTAGTCGGAAATGACTGCTTCTTGAGCAGTTGCTGAGCCATAAACTGTTGATTTTCGGGTACATTCTGTTCATTACTGTCAGCAGAGAGTAGTTCGCTATGGCCTGGCGTGAGCAAAAAAAAAATGTACTACATGCAGTACGTCCGAACAAATATCTAATTCATCCGAACAAATAACTTATTTGTCCAAACAAATATACTCTAATGACAATTACTTCGCCCTATATATTTCATTGAAAACAAGATGAATTTTTAAAGGTTTTCTGATGTCATTTTTTGTCAGAATTTGAAGAAACTTATATTGATTCATACAGATTCATTTTGCACTTTTTGAGATATTACATTGATTTTTTTTTTTTGGCATTGTGAGCCAAAAAATCTTACTTTGGGTTGGTAACATCAAATCTCGGGAACAGATGTTTAGGAAAATATTTTAACATTCATCTTCGCTAGCCAAGGGTTTACGATCCACTCTTCCCTACAA
The DNA here is from genome assembly GCA_033439105.1 of Magallana nippona. Taxonomy (NCBI): domain Eukaryota; kingdom Metazoa; phylum Mollusca; class Bivalvia; order Ostreida; family Ostreidae; genus Magallana; species Magallana nippona. The sequence continues at coordinate 25,905,509 of CM065918.1, read as the reverse complement.
GTTGGCTAGCGAAGCTGGATGTTTAAAATTATGCCAAAAAAAAAGCATATGAAATTCTGAATCTATATTGGTGAAGTGGTGACTATTTAACAATTCTTTAAAAAGTGTTGGTTATCATTGAAATTACTAGTGAAAACAAACTTTTGGCGCCTGAGTGTTAGTCCGAACAAATAAGTAATTCGTCTGAACTGATATATATACAGATGATATACACATAAAATTCAACCGAACAAATATCTGATTCGCCCGAACAACCAACAATCATCTTTCTTCGTCCGAACAAATACATGTATCTATTTTGTCCGATTAAATTTGCCTTAATCCCCCCCCCTTTTTTCCAAATTAAATGCAAGCAAAACGACCATTATTGATATTTTTCTATTGTATGTTTTGAAAGAATGTTTTGAAAATGTTTAAAAAATATTTAAAAAAAAACCGAAAAACAAAATTAAAACTTAAGGGTAAATGCCAAGTTTGGTTATCGAATTTCCGGATCTGTGAAGGTTGTTGTTGCGACTTTCACTTTTAGTTTGCATAATGTGTTTCCAGTTGTAATGTGATGAAAAATTCAAAATGACATTTCGTTTTCCCAGTCTTGTTCCCGGTGCTATAGATCCTCTTTGGTTTACAGTAGATCGTCCTTGTGATGACGAAAACGAGCTAGAACAGTTGGAGAAGGAACACGATCTTTGGGTACGAAACGTTTAGGCCTAATTTCAAATTAAAAATATAGCAAGTTTTGTGATTCGATCGCATTTAGATTTTTCTTATTATTTCAACGCACTTATCTTATCTAGTCAGTGAATCCTCTACTTATAGTGATTTGATTTATTTTTTCAGCTTGAAAGCATAGCCAAAAAGGACAACAATATAGTACCGGTGGGAAAAACAGCTTCTGAGGTAAATGGCAAAGTTTGCAGTATTTCCCAATACCGAATTCTCAATAGGTTTACCTTGATCACAGCCACTTTCTCTATATCCATTATCACTTTGTATGATCTTTTCAGCATTTAGAAGATGACGAAGAAGATGAGGATGATGAAGAGGGTGATGATGATGATGAAAGTGACACTAATGATGATGAACTAGATACAGACATGTTAGATGAACGTGATTCTGGAGATGATGCTGGTTGATAAATCAGTTATATTTATTTATTGTATTTGTGAAAGATATGAATAGAAATTTCGATTTGATGGATTGTTAGAAATCACATCTGTCAGTACCTTGTGTTGCTGAGCATCAGAAATTGTAGGTCTCGTGATTGTAAGCTACATCATCTGTTCATGTTATAATGAATAAAATGTTTTTACTATGTTACAATATTTGAGTAACTGCTCTTCTTTCACAAGTTTGTTTCCATAAAAAATTACATGTAGTGTTAAAAGTTTTGAACATTATATATTTAATTATTGCAAAAGGTATACATGTTATTTTAAAACTGTTTCAAGACTGCCCTTGTTTTGCATAGATCTTTTAAAAAAAAAACCTTATGTTCTTACTTTGTGCAGTATCTGAGTAGATCCAATTACCAGTAGATGCCAGGCATTGTAGTTCAAATAAATTAACCGGTTTTAATGAAATTTCAACAGCGAGAAGTTCAGCAAGTTTTTTATTTGATGGTATTTTAAACAAGTTTTATTATTATTTCTTTGTGGTATTATTTCTTTATGGTACAGATGATCATTTTACAAAAAAAAGGAATGAAGATGATCAATGTATAACTTCTGATTTGTTTAATAACAAAATTGCATTGCAACCATAATAGGCTCCATTTTGCCTCAAAATTTCTTTGTAACCAATAGGCTTCATTTTGTTTAGTTCATATCTAATAACTAAATTAAAAGGCATCAGTTAATATACAAGCCAGTACATTGTTTTGACTGGCATTTTATTCACATCATGTAATAATAACAACTAAACAAGAAAGAGATCTTATGAAAACTTTATTAAATGATCTATTTCATAAAACAACATAATTCTAAACATATGTATTTTATGATCAACAAGACTGTTCTTGAAAGATTGTAAATACATTTATCTCCAAAATTATTAACACTGTGCTTCGATCACTCTGTGGAGGCAAGGATAATGAAAAAGACTAATGGCTACCATAGTGCAGCTACACAGAATCCTCTAAAGTGTTTGACAAAAATCAACCACATTAGAGACAATACAGTAGAAGTGCATTTGAAATACTGTGTATTTTGTGCTAGAGAAAAGATAAGGGTCACAATACATTTACAATTTTTTTTTGATAGGAAATAAATGAGCACTATCAAAGACCTTGATGGACTTGAGTATTTGGTCAAATACATGTAATTCTAGTGAAAGTTATTCATAATAAATGTATATACATAAATCTTTGTTAAAGCCAAAAACCATGTGATATGATGCTACCACAACAAACATTTAGTTTGGAATTATTTTTGGTGCTACTAATGATGATATAAACAGTTGTAACTTAGTATTTAATTTGGTTGCCTTAAACCTCTTTGCAGTTAGATATAATTGAAATGTTTGACTAGCTTTTTCAAAGGTATGTGTTTGAATGCTATTGACACTTTGATTAAAATTACAATGCAAGGCCTCTTTTATGACTAAACTATTAAGATATAATCTTTACTGAATTAAATGCTTAGACTGTTTCCTGCTCTGGACAAGAAGTGAGCAACTGTTCCCCCCAGGAGGCAAGAGTAAGCATGGCATCTATACATGTCTGTAATTTTATATAAAACTTTTAATACTATATACCAGTAACGACTCTCAGCAGAAAGAGATAAATGGCTTTTAAAAATAAAAGTTTTTTGGATACAGTACGTGTACACACATCTTTCAGACATGTCAAAACAATATATATATATCAAATACTCAATTTGAAATACTGTCTATCGAGACATACTGTAAATCATTTTGAGTAACATGACTGTAGAATAAAAAACACTTTTGACAATCTGAAATTTGTATCTTAAACATAAAAAAAAAAAATGAGTTTTACACAGTCATATATACATGTAATAATACATATACCTTAGCCCCATACCTACATGAACATGTAAAGTCACACATTATACACACACTGTAATTGTACACAATACTTAGTACAAATTCATACCTATTATATCCTCTCGAAACTAGTAACAATATTTATCCATTGTATGGATAACACATAGAAATCTTGCATTTAAGGCACAACATCCCATTGTACAACTATAAATGTAGTAAATGCATGTCTTGGTGTCAGAGTAGCTAGCTTATGCAAAATCAAAATTTTAACAATGTATGAAATTCAGTGTACAATGTCGCATATTTCAGTTCATTGATACCTTTTTAAAGTATCACGAAATTACCATTAAAAAAAATGACATTAAAAATAAAATTTTCAAGATTAAGATAGTTATCAATGGCAGGGTTGCTGTACCTTAGATCTTTTATAATAATATTTGGAAGGAGAGAGGTGACTAAATAATAAAGTGTAATTTATGAAAAGGAATGTTGAGATCATGAACATAATAGCAAAAACAACAAAAATATTTTCACTAGACGAAGCTTGCATACATTAAATAAACTTACACTCATGAACATGAAGCACGCAATATAAGTTTTACATAACACGCTTAATCAGTATTATCAACACAGAATCACAACATCAAAGATAAAACTTTTCACTAGATTTCCCACTAAAATCTACACAACGCCTGCACCATGAAAATATTATTATGTACTATTATTGCACAATATTTCTGTATCACATATCAGGAGTATTATTATGAACAATTCATCAGGACCTACAAGGTATATTTTTTGGTTCATTAACATATTGTACATGTACCTGTAGTCTTAGGTTCCTATACTATAAGAATTCTATTTTATATAATGATACAGTTATCACCTGGATTCACATTGATTTCATTGTGTTTTCAAATATTGCTTTTAATAGTTTCATTAAAATTTTCCCATCTTCTTTAAATATGAATACATATACCATCTCTCGAACCAGATTCATGCAAAATTCAATTTGAAAATAGGTTTGGCTTTGTCAAAAAATGCACAAAAAGTAAACATGAAAAAGAAACTCCAAAAACAATGTATTTTCAATAAAAATGAAAAGGCAAAGGATTTTCTTTTTTAAAATGAAACATCATTAGACCATGGATAGCCCTACATGCATGAAGATGTATCAAATTTTAACATAAATATACATTTTCTTGAGGTCATTTTTAATGCAATACTATATCTTGAAGTACAGAAAATGATCATGTACACCATTTACCTTATTGATGTATGATATTTCACAAAATAATGTCCCCCAAAAATCTTAAAACAATGATTTGTCATCATGGGTTTTCAAATTGACTTTTGGAATTCCAAACACAAGAATATCATTTCAAAAACGATGAATAGTGTTTATTTTTAAAATGCCCAACAAAATGGAAAAAAACAACATTGTTTTTTTTTTCAACTGTCATATGAATGAATTAAATACATTCAAGTTTAGGGGAAAAAAAACAAATGTGTTAAATCAAATGTCAAAATTGACAGATTCTTTGATAAAATGTTGAAACAGATAAAAATTAATAAATAAAACGTTCACACTGCCCTGTCGCAAGAGGCCAGCTACTTGCTTTTGTGTCGCATTGCTTGGCATACTGGGAGGCCACCAGTCATCAACTGGTTTTCAACCTTCGTTATGATGTATTGTCAGTAAAAATGTCTGAGCTCTTGAGTCTCCCTTCCAAACTAGTTTTCACATTAACCATTGTATTCTTTACCTAAAACATAGAAATTGAGAATGAAGTCCTGCTAAACCCTTTCATGATAACTGCCTAACGCCTCTACTACATATCAAACTGATATATTAATTTTGCTGAAATTTAATGGAAAGACACTGTGATTTAATGAAATATTACATACACGTACTTTAAAGGTTTTGTCATATTTTAAACCAAACAACATCAATTTGTCCTTAAAAGGAGAAAATACAGTCTACCGGTATATATATGGTATTGAGACCCCACCAATTGTACATGTATATGTATTTTTTCGAAGAGAACTTGAACCAGCTCTACTTACTTGATCTATAAGATCTATTGAGGTTGCAATGATTTCTTTCCATCGATCAATCTCACTCTCATGCAGCTGCCTCTGTTGTTGAAGGAGCTGTGTCCATTCTTCTTGTGATTTAGGATAATTTCTGTAAAAATAAAAAATACCGGGTATACAAACTGTGAATGCAGATCGATGAACAAAACAAGGAAATACTTTCTACCAATATTTTCTTTGCATGATCTAAATTTCATTATTGTTTTTACATTGCAAAAACTGATCATGCTGAAATTATATCATTTCCATAGCTTTTCAAATTCCAAAAGCATAACCTCTGTTAATGAAAAAATAAAAAATGTTACAGATTACACAGGGTGTCTAATCTTCATTACTCATAGTAAATAATCATTCTATTTAATAAATAAACAACTTTTACTGTGATAAAGATTCAAAATAATGAATGAATACATGTATAATAGACTTAAATAAAATCCCATTCTTACTTGAGTTCCTCAGCCATTGTGTCCTGTTTTGGGAAGTAGAGTACATTGGTATAGCTCTCCAAGGACCAGAGCTTGTAGAACAGAATGGCATTGAAGATCACAAGCAGAACAAGTCTACAAAATTCAATGATTACAAGTTGAAAACTAAGGATTCTTGTTTGATAAAAAATATGTTGATAGAAAGGATAAATTAAAATTTGCTTTACTGATTTTAAATTATAGCAATCTATATCTACACTTGCTTTATGGCATGTAAAAAAATTTAACAATGACAAATACTGCTCCTGCTGGGGGTTTTGACTTGCAATTATAGCCTCTATTTGTTGAGAAAAATAATTAAGTTAAACCTAGCAGCAACAGAAAAAATTATGACAAGTAAAATCAAGAAAAAGAGATATGTTAGGGATACAAATAATAACTTTAAATTGCAGTTACCAGTACACCAGTAAATCATGATTTGGTTGAACGGAGAAAATATGTATTGGTATGTACCCCTGTTGCAGTGAAAAAACATTTTGTAATGTAAATGAGTTAGACCAACATCAATACATTAGCATATATCATAGAGGAAATAATCAACCCTACTCATGTTACTGATAAAAAAAAATCAATTTTGCACAAATACTTACACAACAAGAATGACTCTAACCAGTGTGTCTGCATTGAGTTTGGATATATCTTCTTTGTGTATTGTGACACCTGTTGACAAAGAAACAATTTATCAATATTAAATTATTGCTTTATACATATACACTGTTCATGTAGATACGTGAATATTATAATTATACTAAACAGCTGTCAAGTACAGTTAACCCTTTCAAAAAAGCCTTGCATAAAAATTTCCAAAAATTATTTTTTGGAGTTCCTACTGGTTATATTTTCCCAAAATGTTTCTTTTAAGATTTGAAAGAAATAGAGATGGAGAACACATGGTAGAAAGTGCAGTCATTTTAAAAATCTCAAGGTTGGCAAGTGATACCCTCGAAATCTGCCATGAACAAATACAGATACCATACCACCTATTTAATGGATTATCATATCTCACAATCTCAAAACTGACTGGATACGGTACTAGAACATTTCAGCTACTGGGGCTGCATTCTACCCCAGGATGAACTTACTTCTGACAGGCGTTGATGGTGTGATGAGTGGGGACTTAACAGGTTGTCTGGTCTGCTTGTCAATCAGGGACAGATGTCGGGTGGGTTTTAGTTTGTGGATTTCTGGGACCGCCGAGTGCTGATTTCGAACTCTCCTCTTTCGTATTTTCCTTTTACCGCTGGCCTGAGACTGTTGATGGCTGGATTCGAACTTGTCCGATTCCTGCTTCAGGTGAACACTTAGGGTATTGAAATAATCCAAACAACCCTGTATACTGTTTTTTTCTATCATACCTACAATGCAAACAAACATACATGTACATATATATATGCAATTATCACTTGATATTAAAATATCAAAGTTGCTAAGTTACAATTGCGTAACCTTATTTGTTCTTGTAAAAGGAGTTAGAATCCTATTTTAACATACAAATCATGTCCAGAAACACATGTTGTACATATACTCACTACCAACCCCCCGCCCCCCTTTTTTAAGAGATTTTTTCCAGTTACTGTAATAATGTGGATTTCCTAGTTGTTAATCTCATCCAAGTTTCAATTGAAGTATTGTCATTTCACACCATTTTGGTTTAATTTTACATATTGACCTTCTACTGGTAGTATTAAAACAAAATATTAGAAACTACAATTTCTCTAGCGAAGATAATTAGAGCAGTATCATAGCTTGTACTTAATTGCATGCCATTGGGCACTTAAAAGGCAAAAAGGCATAAAAGCAAGTTTGTGCGAGTATCTCTCTTTCATTTTTCTAAAAAATAAATTCAAAGATATCTCTTCCAGAGGTAATCGATATTGTTCAAGGTAGCAGGTGAAATCTCTTGTACATGTAGTATGTAGTTCATTACCTGAGGTTTCTTCCTTTACAGACAATTCTATTGATTACTACCTAGTATATGTTAATCGTTCTCCAATACATAAGGTATCTATAAACATGTACTATACATGTAAATGTACTTTTTTAAAATCATGTATAATGCTAATATCATAACTGTATTTCATTGCCATAATTGATATTCTCAGCAAAGAAATATCTTTTTTAATTTAAAACTTGCATTGGATTAAAACTCTTCATTTGCAATCTTAAACTTGTTATAAATACTCCATGAAATGTAATCCAATACATGCATGGACAACTATATAATTTCGCAACTCAAAAATAACTAAAATGTAACTCTTATACAGTAAATAACCCTGAAAGTAGGATATCAATTTTGCACATTTAAATAGTGTTACAAAATGAGAAATTGTGTATACATGTACAGGTACATACTTTTAACTAATCCCCACACTGACTTCTTATAGCGTACTTCCGATGAAATCTGGATTCGGGACTTGTAACGACTGACCTTCGAGACACAGTATTTATTCACAACCTAAAAAATTAAAAATTCCAACACATAGATTTGTCACCATTACTTTCAGATACTTTCAAAATTTTAAGGAGAAATCTGGACTACTGATATTAATTTATTTCTGATACTTTTAATACCATTTAAAATTGATTCATTAAGTTTAAAGTTTTAATTAAAACAACCCCATTGTACGGTGGTTTACAATACCTATCAATTCAGAATATAACATGTACACAAAATTATTACAATAAATTATCCTAATTATTACAGTAAATTATCCTTATTAATATGAGTTTATTCAACTAATTGATAGATCCTATACCAGTTCCTATACCAGTATAAACTGGAATGTAATAGTTTAAGTATTTAATAAAAAAGTTTTGCGGATTACATAGACTAGTAAATTCTGCTCAAACCTTAAAATGGGTAGCTCTTGAAACTGCACTTTTGTTTATTTACTAGTATCTTAGAAATAACTGTAACCATTTCATTTCTAACAAAATCTTTCATTCATTTCCATAAACATATCATCAAGTTTATATTTAAACATCATTGTCTAGGTTGTCAACTAAGAAGCACTTATGTGCATGATTCTTATCTCTTCTCCCAAGGTGCAAATAAATGAACCCAAATCATTCAATATGAGATTTGTCATTCAAAGACCTGCTCTCTGTCTGGTTCGTTTTGAGAATATATCTACCTGGTATATTGCACTACCGTAATTTGTACAACAAGTACGTTCTGTTATAAAATTACAGAGCGCTAATAAACATGAGAGAGCAAATCATAGCACAGGCTTATTATATTATAGAATTATTGAAGGATCAGAGTATCTTTTTATTGAGAAAAAAAGATAACATTAGATGCCTATGCATTATAGGTAAGAGAGAGAGAGAGAGACAGAGAGAGACGACAGACAGACAGACAGACAGACGGATTAAGTTAGCAATCATTTGATGTTAACTCTAGTTTTTTAAGAATACTGATATCCTAATCTAATAAGTCATAACAGATTCATCTTTAAAGCTCTGAACAAAATACAAATTAACACACAAGTCATTATTTTCTTCCTAAAGAAACATCTATCCAAGAATTCTTAATTCAAATAGTATGCAGGTAATTATGTAACAAGCAAGGTAAAAAAGACAGGAAAAATTAACTCCCTACAGGTATTTATTTTCAATACTTAATCCAGACACAATGAATCGTAAAGAATTTCATTTTTTAATGCATCATGTGCATGTAAACCAAACAATTTAACCTAAAATTTTATTTAAAAATGTGGCACATACCCCTCTTTCATCCTTTGTGTAAATACATGAACTTGTAATCCTGCAGCACACCAAGCTTTATAAACGATTTTTTAAAATATGGTATCCAAAATAAACATACTAAAGAAGAGTTCATTTTTTTGTTTGACAGACATATATATGCATATTCAACTTTGTCAAGGATTTGATCCTTTTGAATGAGCTATGAAATTTTCAACACACAAAAAAAGCATACCTGTTATGTCATATGCAATACAGTATAACACAATTAAGAGTGGGCTCCCGCCTTTAGGATGGATCATTATATATTGATATCCTGAATTAATTTAAACCTCCTTTATATGTTCAACTGCAGTTTCAATCAATGGCCATATCACCACTGAACAGCAATACAAACATGATCAAAATACCTGTATTTATTTTTCTTTTTCAATCAAAACCCCTCTATACACAGGTGAATCATATATTCAAATCAGAATCTTCCATATATTAACTAAAAGATAAACATCTATCATACAATGCAAGAACATGTGTAGAGAGTTATCTTTTAGGCTTAAATCTTAAGATCTGCAGCTGAGTGCAAAATAATAAAATTCATTCCAGAAGGTAGATATTTGTTTTAACAACCATTGATTTTATCTCCAGCAAATGAAGTCAATTTAGTGCTCATTCACAGAATGTGTATTGTATTAGCTCAGGATAATGTGCATGTACAATCTCTAGCAATAATTTCAACCACAGAAAATCTTCAGGGTCTTTTTCCCTTTTTTTTTTTTTTTCAAAAGTTGTAATAACAATGAAATATTGATGGAACATTGTATGGTGGAACAGATGAGATTCTTGGAAGGTTCTTACCAATATTTCATTATGCTTTCAGTAGACACATGTTCGTGTAAATGTCTCCAGCTGGGTGACTTTTCTTTTTAATTTTTCAAGAGCAGGTTGATTAGAAAATTTCTTTGATTGAATACTATACTTCTCATAACAGCATTGAGTACATTAGCTTGGTCCAGTCATCTTTGACAAAGTCGCCCAAATTTACATAGGACAAAACCTTCGTAGCTTGTTGATATTCATAACTTCCCCTTATTTACTTTTTTCTGAAAAAATTATATGCATTATGAGGACCATTTCAGACTATATTGATCTTCTTCTTCAGAAGAGCTCTTGTATAATTATATCGGAAAATATTCAAAATTTAATTTTAGAATACATGATTTTTTTTTTTACTTAATAATGGTGTATAGCCCAAAAAACCATATCCTAAAATCTAAAGAAAATATGATGGCCAATTTGTTCACCACCCAACCTCCTTAATTCATTAGTATCTTTTAAAGATGATTTGGGGAGAGGATGGTTGGTTGGTACCATAATTACTTCCTTATTACCAGTAATTTGACATACCTGCTATGATATAAATCTGTTTACAATTTTCATTGCATTCCTAAAATATTCATTAAAGTCACAGAAGAATCAAAATTGATGTATAAAACACTCATTTTTGTTATCAATACAAAAGTTTAATAATATCGCATATTCTCTGATTTGTCTCTGTATATAAATATGTACCTGAAGCTAAAAAATTAAGGTCAATGTTATTTCTTCAAATTTCATAGAACACACATCTTTTTGACACCGAACAATTTCATATTACATTTCCTCTAAAACACTATTTTTACACACTTGTCATAATTTCAGTTTCAGTAAAGCATCAGAAGCTCTGTATCCACATCAGCTGCAGGTCTGTAGCTCCCAGTCTGAAAAAAATCGGATGGACGACCTGGGAGCTACAGTGCCTCCCATAGTAAAAATCTGCAATTTACTGCTCACAAAAAAATGCGCTAGTTTAGGACCTACATATATGTATGTCAGAAGTAAATATATTTATGGTTTAAGTTTATTCCCTCAATACTATTGTTTTATGAAGCACACATTTATTGAACAATTATACATCTTACATAACATGATTAAATTTCAATTAATTTTTCATCAACTTGATAAGACACTACTGGTTGTTTGAATAGCTGGTGCAAATCAGCTTAGTACAACCTGGTTTCAGTTTACCTCTAGTAAAACTTGGTACACCTTATGTCTGCTCCTCAGCAATGCTCTATAACTCTTAAATTGTCCAGGAATTATTAATTCACATCATAGATTTAATATTGTTTATGCTTATAGTGTTTCTATTACATTTTCTATCACATGTTGGTAATCATCAATGACTGACACAGATTCATCACAGATTCATCACACAGAGCAACAGTACTTCATGCCTTAAGTATGTGGGTTTGACCCTCTGATTTGTGGATCAAAAGTTTATATGTAATAAATGAAGAACAGAAAACATCTTCAGGATGATAACAATACTTCAAAATTTAGCAGGCTAATTAAGAACCAGAGAAACTTAACGGACAAAACCACATATCACCACCTACCAATACATGTACAACCATTTATCATTTGATTGCACATACCAACAAATGCACCAACTGTAAGACTATAAATCTAGTGGAAAAACTGCAAGGACCAGTATAAATGGACCTTAACGCTGTATAACATACTTACAATGAATGTGTTTCCATATGGTATCCCAAGACAGGAGCACTCAGTGTCCACAGTGAAGTAGGTGCCAGGGGTGGGGTTCTTGTGACAGGTCTGTAGCTCCACAGCCTGGGAAGACTTGGGCCCTATGGAGTAGTTTAGTTGAATGGTGTAGCTGACAGTACGAGTCTGCTTACCATGCCCCATGTCCTTCCAGGAGGTGAAGGTAAAATCTGTCAACAAGGAAATCGCATCCTTATCATTCATTAAGATATAAACTAATAGTTTTGCATACAAGTTTGAACCTCCTGATGGGAATTTAAGTTACATATTTTGTCTACTTCAATTACCAGACAGACAAATATCTCTAGACATGGTTGAACAGGACAGTACTTATTTATAGCTAAAGCAGACTTAAGAGGCCAACAGAAGGCATGCAGATTACCATAAAAGACATCAACTTTAATTAAGAGCAATAGCCAACAAAAGATTTATTTTTAAAATTAATCTGTATTCACAATACCAGTTTGTAATATATCAGAGGTAACAATCTATATATTATCTCTACCAAGCTACCATCATCAACTTCTGTAGGAACTAAATACTTGAACTGAGGGAGACTGACCTTTTGAGCCCCTTCTTGTTTGGATCTCGCTGTAGAAATCCGACTCTGTGAACAGCATCTCAAACATCTTCTCCACGGGAATGTTGTAGACCTCATCTATCATAGGCTTCTCAAAGTGGGCATGCTCAGAACAGAGGGTCACTTCCTCTATAATATAAATTGATTTTCTTTTAGATATTATTTTGATTACAGCTCATAATTACTTAAACAAGAGATGTTTGTGATACACTTATGCCCCCCCCCCCCCCCCCCCCTTGTAGACTTCTGCAAAAAAAATGAACAGAAACAGCAAACTGCAAATAATTGGAATTTTTCTAAGTCCAAGGGGCATAACTTTGTTAAAAATAGCTCGATCATACCCAAAATCAAATTTGACCTAGATATTGTTATTAGCCCATTTATACGTGGAACCTATCTCAATGCAATAATCCTCACATGAATAAGTGTCTTCAAACCATAAGAGTAGCCCTTTTATACACAATTCCTTTCTCTGTGCATCAAGGTCAATTCAACAGTGTACCAGTACTCCCCCCTTTAATTTCACTAATTCTCAAGGTATTTGTATCAATTTCAGCAACAGACCCTCCCCTCTCCTCTCTTTTCCTCAATAAAAAAATTGCCAATTACTTGAGCTGATCAATGTTAAAAGAAATTCAAAACTTAAAAAAAGTTATTAAAACAACATCCATCAACCCATTTCATAAAGGTGATTAAAAAAAAAAGCAAGTGTAAGAGACACACATAAAATATATAGCCCCCTCCTCTTCTCTGCCTACTTTCAAAAGTAATGAGTATACCTTCACTGTCTTCTGTTGTATCACTTTGGTCTGTGGCCACATTCTCACACTGCTTTTCTTCAAGTCCTGCTGAGGGAATAACCTCATAGTCCTTGGCAATATTGATGCCAAGGTCATCCTGCATTAGCTCTGGAGATGGTAAGATGTCAGAGTCTGGGTTTTCCATCTGTAGATTGCGATAAAACTAGAATATATACATAGTACATGCATCTCAAAAATAAAAGTTTATGTTTTCTATAAGATATAACGATTTAAATTTTAAATTATGGCAATAGAGTCTCTCTCTCCTCTCTCTCTCTCTCTCTCTCTCTCTCTCTCTCTCTCTCTTAAATGTATCAAAACACATTCTGTTAAAAAACTATGAGCTCAAATTTTATTTGCACTATGTGAAACAAACAAAAATTTCAGAAAAGGAAACTAAGGCTGCTAACAATGAGAATCCATTAATTGATTTGACTTTATATCAACAAAATAGGAAAACAAAAGAAAATTTAATAAAAAGTTATAAATTTTTCTCGCTTTATTTGATTTCACCCTTTGCTCTTCCCCTTTCCTATTAAACACTTCCAAGTCCTGGAGATATTTTTCGATCAGTTCTTTTGATAATGCCATTTCTCAAAAACATGAAATTTACTTGACTGAGTCTGCTGGGAGTGATACAGTCGTCCCTGATTGGTTCTTCTATAAAAGAGGGTGGGGCTACATAATCATCGTCACTTGAGTCCAGACAAAGCTCCTCCCCATAGTTACAGTGAATCCACTGCCACATCTCCTTAGCTGTCATGGGCTGTCAATCAAAATTCATGCATATACATTAAACTTGCAACAAATGACTCACCAGTAATAAATAGGACATTTTGATACTGATTGTAAGAAATTTTGATGTAAAACATTACAAACAAATTTCTCATTTGAACAAGTGAATGCCACATCACATGTACATTCTAAACTTTTGCATATTCTGCTCTAATTTATACCTGTCCTAGCAGAGCATTCTGCCAGACCCTGAACAGCATCATGTACGTCTTGTCTCTGTTGGCTAGACTGGTGAAGAAATATTTCTCTCTGTCCGTCGTGATCTGAATGGCGTTGGGAATCACGCGGGCTGTCTTTTCTTTTGTGACGGAGGTGATCTCTTTGCATGGAATGGCAAGCTACAATATCAAAAACCATCGGTAAAATACATGAAAGAACCTATCAAGCATAAATATTTTCACATACTTTAGAATCATTTATCTTTAAAATGGCTCAAATTTTGTGGATTCACAATTTTCTATCATAGAAGAATATATACAAAATTTATATTGGTCATTAATCATGACAAACTATGCAATCTGACATCTACAGTGTATAATCAATTGTCCTTGAAATAAACATATGACCTTGAATATTTTCTTTGGTATATTCATTAAACTTTTTGATTTTCATTTTCCAGTGTTTTTGTCTGTGATAAAATTACCAATCGATTTTGTAATGAATGGCCCAATAAATTTCAACGATGACTATTTTAATATTAAATCGTACTAATGCTGAAAATTTTGTAAATATACGGAATCATTCTTTGCATATTATGAGGTGATCAAATATGGTCGGGCATCAAAAAGTTTGAAATCTTTAACCACACTTTTACCTGTACAGTCAAAATGCTTTCCTACAACACTTATGTATTCTGAATATAATATTGAAATGGCCCCCTTATTATGGCATTTTAAATACTTATATCTTATCTATACATTTTAACTTTATTCATATTTTATTGGTGGAGAAAATAAGCCATTACAAGGTAAATAATAATTGTTGTATGAATGAAAATGTTGTTTTTTATGGTGATATATTTATGATAACATAAGGCTGTCCAAAGTTATTCTTAACTATATGTTTAACATTACCAGCGTGCGTAGGTTTTGTAGAAATTCTTGTTTCAATTGAAAAAAACCAAACAAACCCCAATTTTCAGTTTGAATTTTTCCAGTTTGATTTATTTTTTGCAACTAAAATACTGCAATCTGAAGAAATAAGAAATACTAAATGTTAAGGGCACATTATGGATTATACATCGATACTTAAAGGGATTGTCTTTAAAACTGATAGGAACGATCATTAAACAGTTTGTTTACATAAAACTTAAATGCTCACTGCATTTGTATCAAATTAAATATAAATGAATAAAAATCATTGTTTGAAAATTTTGTTTGTTTTAATTTCATCGCACTCCCTCATAGGTTTGGTGTTTTGAAGGTGACATTAAACGTAGAATTAACTTTGAGCAGCCTTAATTAGTTAATTGGAATTGCATTTTCCCAATTTTTCTGTAATATTCAGTACAGGTCTATACGATTTCATATGAGATTTCTCACGGGGTATATAAGGGGTTATTTTTCCATATATCAACAGTCTGCTTTTTTATTTTTGGGGGGTTCACATCACTTTTGGGGTTTTTCTAAATTTTGGTATATATTTATTATCTCTAATGCATAACTAATTAGGGCTATGTAATTTTATTAATTGGATAAAATTTTAATTAGACAGTGAAAGTGTAATTTTTAACAGTCTGGGAATTTTATTTAGGATCACATACCCTGATTATTTCGGGATTCTATCATATTTTAATTTTCATTATGCAATCATCTCTGTGTTGAATAAAATTAGCCATGTATTTTGATTATTTTGAGATCTGGCTATTTCTATGGATTAATAATGTAATATTTAGATCAAGTTGCTCAAGGGTGGTTAAACGGTCAGGATTTATTTTTTTATACTATTGTTGTTCATTTTGATTTGATGCAGACTCAATAAATTTGTGAAACTTTAAATTCTGTGTTTGTTCTTCGATTACTGAAATTGGAGTCAGAATGAGAATAGCCATTGCTTGCTTTATAACCTATAATATTGCTCAAAAGTAATGGTGATTAGCATAAAGGTCTTGACAGGGGGTTACACAAATATAGTACTTTAAAGTCAAAATGCTTTCCTACAACACTTTCGTGTTTTGAAGTTATGGTTTACTTACATCTATATACAGTGATTGGCATCAACAAAATATTCTGAACTGTAAAGTTCTCTGACTTAAACATGGCAGTAATTTCTTGCATAAAATAAAAGTTGGTTTCCATTATTTTGTCATAGTATTTTGTCATTACCAGTGTTTCCCAGGTAAAGATGTTGGCGTAGAAACAGACCCAGTTCTGGGTGATGTACATTCGGCCCTGTACTAGGATCTCTTTTTGCAAGGCACAAGAATAATCTGCAAGGAACAAGTTTCAAGTAAAAACTACTCAGCAAAGTTGAAAAACTTATTTATAAAATAATCCTTCGAGGTTCACGCATGAAAACAAGTTAGGCGTTTATAAAATTCTTGCGTATAGTGGAGGAGGTTTGCATACATGCAAGGTCTGACTTTCAAAATTATTGAAAATTTTCAATTAAATGCAAGGAATTCATATATATCTGTGTATGATCACCAGAAGCCCCACTCTTAGGTTATAAAATCTCACTTTTATTTTTTGTTTTTTAATTGTATGCTACATGGAGTTACAACAAAGTTCAGCAATCAAGATTTAATATATTCTTGCTATTTAATACAAAACAGTGGGATTAATAAATAACTGGTACAGTGGTGACAACGTTATTGTTGACACGCCAATTGTGTTAAATAGTTCGTGTACTGTGGGTGATCATTTGTGTAACATGCGGGATTGTGCGTGTATCAGAAAAATTGGTTTGCGTTTATTACCGTGCATGATTGTGCGTGATCATGCGGTATTTTCTTTTTGTAACTTTTTTTAAAGGAATGCCAGGATTTATTATCAATAACGACGAGTAGTTTTCAAAACAACGCAACAATGTGAATTTAAAATTTTTTAAAAGAAGAATATTGACAATTGTTTACATACATGTATCATGTCAGTGCTAATCTTTTTAAAATATTCTCTCTTTCGTCGTTAAATCGTAATTCAACAACTCCTTTAATCCTTTGATTATTACCGTGCGTGAACGATTTGATTTTGCGTAATAAATGGTGTAGAATCGTTTGTTTGCGTTTTTTATCGTTATCATTCATGTATCATGAAAATTCAGTAAGTCAGTGATTGTCCATGTATCGTACGTAATCGTTCGTGTATCGTGCCAATTCGTGCGTGATCATTCGTGTATCAGAATCGTGCGTGTCTTTTGTCAACAATAACGTTGCTACCACTGTAAATACTTGTATTAAGGAATATACAGTATTTTAGCATCATTTCCAAAATATTTTTTTAAAATTATTCTGACAATGTGAAATTAAAAAGATGTTGTATACATTACAAATAACAGAACATATAATTATATATAATAATTTCCTTACCCACAAGAAGCCTATCCTCTCTATAGACATCCTTAAAAATCTTCCTGAAATCTTCACTTTTTGTTTTATAAGACGTGTTCCACATCTAAAATGACATAAATTCATTGAGTTCACCAAGAGTGTCATTGCCATCTTCTATCAAAGAACTGCAGGTACATAAAATATGGGCATACATGTTAATAAACAAAAAATTAAACTAATTACACATGATTGTTAATTATTGCATTGAAATCTATTAAAATTGATACAACTTACAAGTGGAATGCAATTCATACAAATATAAAATAATTATTAGGTTAGATGCATGTATTGCAAATGTGTCACTGATAAACTTCTTTTTATGTTCCTACAATGGATTTTATACATGATATGAGATTGCTTGATATATTAAATATTTTTTTTAACTTCAACAATACATTTTACTGTGAAATCTGCAAAATTAAATTTCTCATTAAAAGCAAAGCCACAAATCTCTGATCTACCCCTGCAATAACTGCTATCAACAACAGTGCATGACATGAAGGCATAGGATGATATATTCAACTCTGATGCCTGCAATTACAGTTTATGTTAAAAATACCCAATGATCAAATTTAATGACCAAAAAAAAAAAAAAAAAAATGTTTGAAAAACTGAAATTTAGCCATCAAAGATGGATTTATATGAAGTATAGAGATATGTGAAGGAGGAATGGGATAATAAATTTATAGCATTTTTTATTTTTAAAATAAGCATTTTTTGGTCATAAAATTCATTGAAATATGAAGGATGAAGATTGTAAACAAACAAAAAATCCTCTCAAAATCTTAACTATACTATACACTGTGTTACATAATAAGATGCAAGACTGAAGATTAAAATCATATCAAGGGTTGATTTTCTTTCTTCTTTTGAATAAAAGTGGATTGTATAATTGAGTCATTCCCATTCCTTCTTTATAAGGACTATATATTTATGAACATATAAAAGCACTTAAAAATGATATTGGTCTTCATAATGGATTTTACTCCTTTAAATTCTAAGAAGTTTAAAAAGCTCTTTTTAGAATATGTATCAAGTATTACGAATATTGGGAAATGTCAATTTTATAAACTCTTTTTAAGTTTTATATGCAGAACAAATAAAATATTCTGAGTACTTGTGGCAGGAAATTATTAGTACAATCTATTAATCTACACTAGCTGCAGAACTGGTAATTATTAGAGTATAAATCTACCAGGTATGTTAAAAACACTACAACTATATACATGTATTGAGTGTTATCAACACTAACACATCTATTAGAAAACACTTGAAGGAACGTTAAAAAAAAAGGACTTTATAAGTGTTTTAAAAAATTTCCTTATACACTCATTACAAAGTAATATTTAATTGTGCACTACATGTACTATAAATTAATGCATATTATATACTTGTGTATGCAAGTGCATATTATTTCATTAAATTATAATTACCAGGTACAGGGTAATACAAAAATATTACAACATTGCTATTATACCCCCCCCCCCCCCCCCCCGTTGATCATACAAGAACTATCTATATCTATATGATTAGTTATGACTCCTGTTGGAATTTCACTCACTTTTGAGGGGTTATCTCATTGTATCTATACGATTAGTTATGAGTCTTATGACTCCTATTTAAAATCCACTCACTTTTCAATGATTATCTCACTGCATCTATATGATCAGTTATGACTTGTTTAGTGCTTAACATCAAAAAAATAACTCAGTGATTTCAAATGTCTTCACTCTGGCAACTCTTCCTATTTTTTTGTTTTAAAGAATATAGATATACAGTATGCATGTACTATGCCACATATCTTTAACAATTTCATTTTCTCACATATTTACTATGTATTGGTATTCATGTAAAATATTTAGGTCATAATTTTTTTCATCTTATATACTAGTTTATACAAATTTTTATATTTCAAAATCTACCTGTACATATCTTGTGACTTCACAAAAAACCTACTATACATCAAATATTTATGGTAATACATTTACATGTATAATGAATTCCTTGTCATAACTATGTTTTATAAATATGCATTATATATGTTTTTCAGACAAATTTAAAGCATCTTCCTTAATTCCCATAAATATATGAACTTCAAGGAGAAATGAAAGTGTTTGAAACTTGTGGCAAGTATGGCACTGCACTAAATTAGCACTACAATTGGGAAAAAAGACAAGATTCTTATCTATAAATAAAAAAAAAAAGAAATACCCTTCCCAAAAGTTGATAGAGTATATGTATGATTATATAAACAAAATGAGAATGTTTAAGTGTAAGAAACGTGCTATAATAATGTCATAGAATAGATAATTATATATTATGTAGATATTATTTGGGGCTTGTTACACACACACAAAAATTATACCTACATCAGATACAATCTGTTAAAAGAAACAACTTAAAAATTGTACTGTCAATAAAAAAAAAGGATCAATTTCCTAAAACCAACATTGAATCAATTTAGGTTAATATATTGATCCCCTCTGAATTAGCTAGGGAAGACATATTTTTACTACTGATTGTAAAATTTATAAATATTTAGATAAAAAATACATATCTTACAATTACTTTTTATTGGCCATTATATACATAAAATTGAATTTTCCACTATGAAATAAAGGCGGTGTAAATGGTAAACCCTGTAGCAGACCTTGGATTATAGTGAAATAATCATTCACCACAACGCACTATAGCAAACAGATATACATAACATATGGTATAGAACAAACAAGAAAGTTATACCAACCTCCTGGGACATGTTAATAAACATACATTCAAGTGATATATTTGTATACAGGTGAATGCTGGCTTAGTCAGTGATGTACAGTATATATACCTGGTACATATGGTTTAACATTAACATAAAGAGGCATATATGTTTAAAGGCCAAAAGAATAAAATATGTGTGTTGTATGCTATTATACTCTAAAGTAGAAAAAAAGGTCAATTGGTAGGGTTTTTTAAAAATTTTTTTTTTCAAATTTCACATGATTGAAGCAATTATAGTATTATAAGTAACCTTTAATACCCCATTTATGTTTTAAATCAAACATACTGAAGTGAACTGAATAGAAGGAAGTGCTGCTTTAGAAAAATACAAAATACATGTAATGGTACTTGCTGACTGAATTGTGTAACTCATTATCTCAATTGGCACATTGCATCAACTCAATGGAAATAGCTCTCAATGGCATGCATCATGAGATTCCATTGTCATCAGAAAAAATTCAAATGACCCTTAACACATATACATATTTTTTGGCCTAATGTAATATATGAACATGTACTGCATACCCAATACATGTAGTGTGCCATTATTAATACTGGTAATCAGTATCTTATTCAATTATCTATTCTAATATGTATTCAATTTATACTACATGTAGGTATTATGACTTGAAAGACTCATACTAAAACAATTTTTTAAAAATATATCAAAATGGCTTTTTAAAAAATTTCTCTATGTAAATTTATTTACAAAATTTTAATGTATATGTTGTCTTTTGTCCATTTAAGAAAAAAATTGGGGGGGGGGGGGGGGCACTATATATAATTATGTCTCTATACATTTATCAAAAATATAAAAGTATTCTAAGTAACAAGACTTTTTTTTTATAAAAAAAAAATGAAAAAAATAAAATCAAAACTGTCAAAAGAAAGGACCAGTTGTACAAGATATTCTTTTCAAAAAAGTGATTTTATTTCTCCTTTTCCATCTTTATGATTTGCATGTTAATGCACATAAAATGCCTCAAATTTCTTTGTTTCCTTTATCCATATGTTACTTTCAACTCAAATGGAACAGAGGAATACACAGCATACCATAAATATTATACAAATCTACTAAATATATTAGCCTATACAAGTACAAATTTTGAACTGAGAATTGCACAATACATATATATTTTCCAAACATAAAACAAGCCATAATTACTTTTGATGCCTGCAATGTGGAGAAACAAACATTTTTATACATGAGCGATAGTCTGATAGACAATCTCAATTCTATTGCAGATCAAATATTTCAGCATAAAATTCTGTGAATGTGCAAGATAATCTTGTATGCAATTAAAAAAAAATATATTGTAGGAGGCCAAACAGATAATGGAAGCAACATAACAAAAAAAAAAAAAAATAAATAAATAAAATAAATTAAAAAAAAAAACAACTTACTGTGTACCATGGGGTATTTTTCTTTTTCTTGTCGCTTTTATCTGCACCTTTTTTGGCTGTTAACAGGCTGCTGTCTTCCACACGACTGCTGTCACTGACCATTCCATTCTTAGAATCCAGACTGACATTCATGTCTAATGACTTCTCAGAGCACTTGTCCATGATGTTCTCCAGAGACTTCTCAAAGGAGCGTTCCCTTGAATGAGACCGCACAAACTCGGTGCTGCTCCTGCTGCCCGAGTCTGACCTCTCCACCAATTTACTGGGAGTTTTGCTGGGGCTCGGTGACTCTCGGAAGGACAATGACTTGCCTCTGGATATGCCTGACCCTCCTAAGATTGGTGATTTTGAGGACTTTGAATCTGTTTTGTCAAGACTGACCCCGACACCTTTACCCCAAGACACACTGTCGCCGCTGGATTTCTGTTCCGTCTCTCTCAAACTACTGTCGGAAATCCGACGTGTTTCATAGTTACTGTTAAAGCTATGACGATGTCGCACTTCTCCACCATTGGTGAAACCGCTGGTAAAGTTGGGTGCTGACTCAACTGCCTCCACTGATTCATCTTTTTTTTCTTCATATCTAGCTTGGAGGTAGGGAGCAGATGAAAATTTGGAAAGGCCTGGTTTGCTACAAAACATGTGATTATTAAAATACATGTACATAGTTCAAACACAGTACAGAAATGTACGTCATTGTACGTGTATCACAAAAACTGATGTTGCTATCAAATGTTATTTTTTGTACATGTTGATAATTATGAACCAAAAGGTAATGGAATCTGCAGTGCACTAAGTGCTCTTACCTTTTCAACATGTTATTAATTTCTACTCCTATGCAAGTGGTCAATTCATTTGAGAGATTATTGGGTGCTAACTAAGCCCTCATTCGATAAAAGGAAATTCCTTCATTAACCTATTTATTTGTGCATTACAGTGTAGATCAAATTTATCAGTACTTCGAATCTGTAATATAGACTTTCCATTGATTATAGAAATAATCTATAACTTTAGCAATTGTTTAGCTACTTCCATGCCTCCAGGATCTTGAAGCAGTAAATCTTAAATTCAAGATTATTCTCTACCATGTTACTCACAAAAAAATTCAGGTTTTAGCAGATATAGTGAACTACGTAGAAGCTTTTAATAGGCTTTAACTCTAAAAAAAGAAACGTAATGTTTTGTCTGACCTTTGTCCAATCAGATTGTAGTAGGCGGAGTTGAGACATTACTGCTCTTGTGTAAGAGAGAGAGAGAGAGAGAGAGAGAGAGAGAGAGAGAGAGAGAGAGAGAGAGAGAGAGAGAGAGAGAGAGAGAGAGAGAGAAAGATTTAATGGATCATCATTAGTTATACACTGGCAAATAAATTAATGTCCATTTCAACCTATATGATGTAACTTTGAAGTATTTGGCTTTAGCCAGTGACAACGAAGTCTATATACATATAGGGATGACAAGATGTTAAAACATCCAAGATTGTACCGATTTTCTGAACTAGGTTTTGGGGATCGAATTTTAAAATACTTGTCAACATTCTAATCAAAGTATGACAAATTTTTCCCGCAATTAAATATAGGTTGTATTTTTGCTATTAGACACAATGGTAAAGTGTGCGACTTGCATAAAAACTTTCTTCAAGGTTACTCAGTGTAAAAAATCAAATTTGTCTGCAATTGTTGATTTTTCTACAAAGCTACCGCCTGCGTTGTCTTTCTGATTCACCATATCTAAATTCATTAATCATCCATCATTCGTTTACATTTCTAAATTTTTAATGCTCATATTCTCGGACTCCAGGAAATTTCTTTTGGTTCGTTACGTACGTCATCCCTGTAAGTATACTGTAGACACTACATTGATTGTTGTCAACAGCCAAAGAAATTTGAACAACCTTACTTTATCAATGCATAGTTACATCAATATATGATATACATGTAATATAGACCTTAATTCATTTGCCAGTTTATAAACTAGTGAGCTATAGGATTTGTTCATCTGCATCACTATAATTTACTCTCTCTCCCCTCTTTCTCTCTCTCCTCTCTCTCTCTCTCTCTCTCTCTCTCTCTCTCTCTCTCTCTCTCTCTCTCTCTCTCATTCAAGTCACGAGCGGCAATGTTTTAACTCCACCCAACTACGATCTTATTGGACAAAGGTCAGTCAAAACATTATGTTGAAACTTTTCTGCAGTTACCGCCTATCAAAAGCTTCTACGTAGTTCACTATAATTTCATGAATGCTTGAAATTTTGCAATCTAATTAAGATTAGACTTTGATCCGCTCCAAGTAGATCGCTACACAAAGATCCTTTGTGTAGCAATCTACTCGGAGCGGATCAAAGACCTAATTTTAATTAGATTGGAAATTTTGAATTCTCAGATGTTAATGCTGATGGTACTTGAAAAGATATTGGTGCAAAGACTTACCTTGGCGAATCAGAATTCATACTGCCGGAACTTTGAGAGTCCTGATCCGACTCTGCAGACCGTTTTCTACTAATGCTGAAATACATACATATATTGATTAACAAAAAGGTACAGGTTAAGTGACAATACCATTAGATAATAATACATGTACCAGCATAATAAGTGATGATTTAGCAGATAATTCATGTGTGGCTTGAACAGCAACGTACATATGTTACTGTCAGATTACAGATGGTTATCCACACGTGAACTTAATGCTGTTCTTAATTCACAGAAAAAATTCTGCTTTTTAACAGGATTGACTTGGTGGTTAGGATGCATTTGTTAATGTACAAACTAAGATTTTGAAAAATATCTAGATATAACTGTCATCAAGTCTCAACAAACTTCAAAGTATGTGCATGTAATGTGTGATTAAAATTATGACCTTTTCAAATATATATATAGTATATTTTATAGCAATGTATTATATTAAAAATATTATCTACAAAGTTTTTTATTAAGAACAAACATGTATACCAGTAATACATATATATTTATATTTACATTCCAAATATATTTTGTTTGTAAAGTGTGTGAAAAGTTATTGCATTCATAACACAGATGGGAAGGTTGAAGTTTAGATTATGAGTTTTATATTGACGTCACAAACGTTGAACGTTGTTATTTAGTGAAATTCAAAATTCAAAATTCACGGTTATGGCTGTTACAGTGGCTCCTCTGTTTATCTGAACATACATGTACCCAAGGATAAAACAGCCTGGGTTTTGAGATATTAATCACATTTGCAGACAATTAACTTGAATAAAGACAGGTAGTAGATTAAAAAATGTAAATGTAAGCATTTAATCTCATAAATGCAATGGTATGTGCAAACAAATTTTTATAACGTGCATTATTCAATTTGTGTACATGTGCCCACACTCTTACGGGTATATTTATGAGACTATATCTCAATTTAAGAATTCCTTCAAAAAGGTTTAAATATATACAAAGATCTAATCATTATTAAAGATTAATGTTACGTTTTCTAGAACCCTGTCCTGTATAATTCCTATCTTAAAATACTGTACATGAACCAGTATCATGTACGGTAGTATATATCTGGTTATTTCCACAATGATAATAATTTTTGCTCTTTTTTTGTGTTCACTTCAACATTGCAAAAAAATACGTTACAATGAAATTATATTTGAAATTGCTTGTTATTAGAAACTTTTTAGATTGCAAAAATTGACTAGTATAAATAAAAAATATATTGTTTTCTACCCCATTTTTGTTACACGCAACCCCCATCCCACCCCCAGGATATAATGTATCTCATGGTGATAAATAATAATCCACCAGCTATCACACCTTCATAATTGTGTAGGTGTATATTTGCCTTGCTCAGCAGCAGTCAAACATTTTTAATCCTATACCAGTCAATGTCTGTTATAATGGGTATGTAAATTCTATTCAACAGCTGCTGTGGCATATGTGACAGTGCTTTATATCAAAACCCCTACTGACCTGGTTTTTTCCCTCACTGATTGTGCACTTCTGACTGAAATCAATATAATTTGCACTAGCTGATAAGATTCAGTTACAAGCAGTGTACATCACAGCTAGTCTTTCAATAAAATCCTTTTCATCATTATTGAATATAACTAACACCATTATTCAATCACTGAATGCCGTCAAAAAATTAAAAAAAATACCAGTAAATAGAAAAGTGTATTAGAAATGGGATTAAGCATCCAGATTGGGGGAAAATGCCATATACAGATATTTTGATTTTAAAACATTAAAGAGAAGGCTTTTATTTGTATAATTTTATCTGAAATCTTAACTTGTTCTGAAATTGCAAAGATTTTGATTAAGGATTGACATTCACTCAATATTTATCATATTATTATAGTCTGTCCCAAGATATTCATGCAGTACATTTGGCCGATTTTTAACAAAAATACACATACCTGTGAAAGAAGTGCAATTGAAATCGATGAAAGGGAAAATTTCCAAGATATCTTCATTAACACATAATCATTTTTCACTCACTAAAGTTCACAGGAACGAAAACAGATTTCTTACGGAGATTTATAATGGGGAATGTTTACATCTTTTCTCCATTCGGAAATACTTGGAATACCTCGCACAATTTTTCAACGTTATCATCCGGGTCTGCTTCAATACAAATTCCCCGTAGACATCACATTTTTAGCCAATGTATTGAAACATGATAAGCTAGAGGAGGTGTTTCAATGGAGGAATCTTGGAAATTTTTCATACTTTTGAATGAACATTGTTTGAACCCTGAGGTATTTATAAATATCGAGTAATTAAGCAAAATGTGAATCCAGGATATCTTGGGACAGAGTATAAGAAGATTTCCTTAGTTTTATACTATAAAAGTTTGATGCCAAGCCAAAAATATGAATTTCACTGTTTTAAAGTATTCTTGTTGCTTGTTTACAAGATATAGCTCACTATGAATAATCATAATTTAGATTTGAGGCCTTGTGTGATACCTCTCTGACCAATTTGTATACCCTATACAGCAATCAAGCAAACCGACATTCTGTAATACGCTGGCCTGTAATTCGTACATGGTACAAATGCATTATCAATTTTATCTTGTAACTAGTGACAGCATACATAAACATTGCGAAGTAAAATATGATAAAGTAGACCAAACATTTAACATTAAATTTCGAAATCATCTGACCAGAATCGTGAAATGTTCCGATTATTCACCCAAATATGGGGTGATGAACAGATTAAAGCGATAACATGTCATGTGAATTCTTATTATCAGATACATGTACAGGCCGATGTACTATGAATACTTACTGTTGTGGTGACCATCTAAATATACTAGTGACAGCCGCTACCGTGGAATGGACGGCTGAACTTAGACCGTGGGGACTAGATCCGTTTGCATTGCGAATCAACTCTTCGAGTTCTTCGTTATTATTTTTAATGTCTGTCTCATTTTGGGAAGAATTTCGCGAGCTGCTCATAATATGCGCTAGAATTTAGCAATAGTTTGTCTGAATCAAACAGCTAAACGCATCATTAAAACAAAGAAAATTTGATGTACCCTTCAGATGTACAGTAGGTTTTATTTACTTCGTACCTAATGCGTCATTTCCGGTTATCTTCCCGAACCCGATTATAATTTTCTGTTCACTTTTTTTCTCACGAAAATAATATAAAACACTTTAAAAGTTTGTATTCTCTAATAAAACTGATATAATATAATTAAAGCCAATTAAGTTTCTAAAATATCAAATCTCTGTGAATTCTTAGCTATCATCACCATTCATTTTTATTTTTTATTTTTTTGGAGGGGGGGGGGGGGTCCAGGCACAATTCTTTTTCTGCATAGGCCTATATGTATATCATTAATATTATATCAAGAAGCAATGTGGTATAACTTGGTTGCTAAGGCTATCAGTTGCCATGGAAATAGATCAAAGATAAACAGTGTGAAGTCCTATATCTTTCAACTTAATTAGCAACAATTAGACAAATTAATGTATGCATATTTTGCCAACTAGACTTAATTGTACTAGTTTTATATAGCAAATACAAAACAAAGAAAGGCATGTCTTAAAAAACCCCAATACATTTACTATTGTCTCGATCAATTAAGCCACAGTTCAAAGTCCACACACGTGCAGTTCTCCCCTTAGGTCTTTACCTTATTTTTCAATAATGTTCATGTTGGGAAGCATATGTGCAACAAAGACGCTTTAAGGTAGTTCATTTGTAATTGTAAAAATAAAAAACCCACATAAATTAGTGAATGTGAAGAAGATAGGGGGATAAGATAGCCCAAATGCCCATTTGGTTAAAATTTAGTTGTAAAATACAATTTCAAATTAATTTAATTTTTTTCCAATTAAATCTTTTTGATTATTTGTTACAAAGTTTACAAAAGCACAATTTTTAACTATATTCAGTTTTGGATATTTTAACAAACGATTTTGGTGGCATCAGACCCACAGCCTAATAAACCTAGGTCTATAAGGTTATACCTTGCATCTGGTGCTCTCACCACTGAGCCATGCATTTCAGTCACAACAAAATATGTTGTTTAAATGCTTTATGCGACTTTGGCCATGCACGAATTTACGGATTTGTAATATTTTTCTAAAACGTTCGATTGTTGAGATACAAAATGATATTTTAAATGTAGAGTGGGTCGATCATCTCTCCAGGTTTTTGTTGATTGAAATGGGTTTGTTTTCAATTAGACCTTATTTCGACTGTGACAAAAATATGGAGCAAAGATCCACTTTATAAAAGAAAAGGCATTGAAGTTCTCATCTTCGCTAGCCAAAGGTATACGATCCACTCTGCTCCTCTGCGAGGAGCTTGCCATGTAGCTTGCCATGTAACTTGCCTCCTGTAGAGGAGCAGAGTGAATCGTAAACCCTTGGCTAGCGAAGATGTGAAGTTCAAAAAATGTCACTATTTGAAGGTTTTAATATGCATACGCCAGTTTAAATCAATTCCAAGTACTGAACATATTCAGGATTACAAATTGGTGTTATGCTAAATATATATTGTTTTGAATGATTTTTTAAAAATATTATCAGATTTGCTGATATTTTAATTTTACAGTATCTTATCCGTCCTTTTATAAGCATTTTAAATGCCTTATCCATGCATCCATCTTTTCATTAGGAAATTGTCAATCTATATAATTTCAGAGAAATCTTATTGTTCAATCTAAAATTCAAGTAACTGGTTCCAGTAAAAAGTTCTGCAGTCTTTTCTTTCTTTGTAACCTATTTGGAAATAAGGAATCATTCTTAGAGTATTATGAGGGGATAATTTTGGTCGTGGCGTGATCAAACCCAGTAAGGGCTTTATGATAGATTTGATCACGCCACGACCGAAATTATCACCTCATAATATTAAAAAAATCCTTATTACTTATATTTATATCATTTTCATAAATTGTACGATAAAATATTTGAATATAAATAAGCAAACCCCACTTGCATCCCAATTATACGTCATTTGAATTTATTGGACTGTATAGAACAAAATCGATACGTAGCGTTATGACAGGCAAAGACTCTGAAAAATGTAAACATAGGCAGTTATTGGGCACATGAATAGTTCTTTTTGACATCTTGCTGTTCGCAATAACATATATTTACATCCACCGAGCATTTTCTCCTCCTCTGAATTTCTTATGAAAACCTGCAACTGTGTAGCTCTGTAGAAACTGACAGGGCTGAAATCTACAAGATCCAGTTCTAACCAGTTTGTTGATCAAATCAACACTTGCAGCAACATAAAAAAATTGCGGACTGCATGAAATGACGTCAGACTCAAAATCCCATTTAGGAATTCGCCATTTCTTCTATCTAACGTACTAATGTACATTAACAATAATCCAGTTACTTTTACTTACTCTTTACGATCAATTCAATAAATTATTAAATGAAAATTCAAATATGTAAATATAAATAATAAAATGCTTTCTTTGATGATCCATGCGGGTATGAAGGTAGCAAGCATTGCAGAAAAAATACATAACGCGCTTTAACAGGTTACATATTTTTTCAGCAATGTCACCACCTTCAAACTGCATGAATCACCGTACAAAGATATCAATTATTGTTTAAATATACACCGTTCACATGGATCATTTCCAATATTGCATAGACTGATGTCAACAGGTTTGTAATCTTTTTTTTTTTTTAGGAAATTAACTGCAAAGAAAAAAATTTTGCAGTTCAAAATTGCTCACAACAATTTTGACTTAATCATATTGTTAAAGGGAATTAAAAACTGAAAGACATATTTTACGAAACAAAATAAATTTAATAAAACAGACAAAAAAATATCATCACACTGTTCTTCTTGTGTATCTCTTTGTTAATGCTCGAGGGAAAGCTTGATTTCTCCAAAGAACGGACATACCAATAGCCAGAGACAACCTGCAAATGGAAAACAACATTACATTATGAAATTACGGAAAAAAAGGCCTTTCTGAGTATTAAAAAACAAATAGAATATGGCATTTTAATCAAAGAAAAGCATATCTTAATAATTATATAATGATTCATAAGCAAAATAAACAAATAGATGTTCATATAATTAAATTGCTTAAAAACAAGATTTAAAGAGCAATTGAAGATCAACTAAAATGTTTGGTTTGTTAATCTGTAAAGTTTTTAAAAAATATATAATATTCCATTCAACATTGTCAGAAGGAAGAATATAAAACACTTCATATATAAGTATGACAAGAATACCTTGCATACAGCCAATCTAAATGTGCATTTCAACTGATAAGAAATAAGGAAAAACTCTCTTGAGTGTATGATCTTTATGTCTTATAAAATTTAAGGAATGAATTCACTATTTATTAGTTTTATAACAGAAATGGTTTGGGGGCAGTTTACGCTTTATAAACCGCTAAGCGGTTTATAAAAAAGCGTAAACTATTCCAAACCATTTAATATCGTATAAAACTAATAAATAATGAATTCACTGCTTAAAATTTAATTGTTTGCTATTAATCGTAGATAAAAACGGCCATTTGACCTTTAAAATGACATCAGATTGCACAAAATCAAACATAACGTCAGGCTGATTGATGCGTTTTTGACATTAGTCTTACTATGACGTAGGCAACATTCTTTATACGATATAAAATATTTTTTTAGCCAATCAGAAAGCGTGTTACAACCAGAATTTAATTATATACATTTAGGTGCATGTCTAATGCACATCAATTTTTTATTTAACAAAATGCCATTTAAAAACACAAAACACTGTTGTGTAGATTGTGTCACCATACATTACATTTATGTTCAAATTACTCACCTTAAAATAGAGTAAGAAATTGGTACTTTATTACACAGGTGCCTGTGCTTCGTTACCATAACTTCATAACTTACCATGTAAGAACATACTCCATATGTCTGTTGTTGAACTTGATATTAGTTTGTCCCCCTATAGGTCCACCCTCTACACTGCTCTCTAGAGATAGCAGAAAATAACACTATTATGGCACACTAGAAAACACTTTTAAACACTTATCCATCTTACCACAGGCTTCTGAGTTTATCAAAATAACATTACCATGCACAAGCCACATTTTTTTTTTTTTTTTACATATCAATCTAATTCTGCTTTTAACCATAATTGCCTTTTATTGAAACTTGTATATATTTACTTGTTTCAGAAGTCAACAGCTTTCACTTGGCAATAGACCGATGTCATTTGTCTCAATATACAGAAAACATGTAATACCAGTTTGTATGTGTATATGAGCTTACCTAAATCAGAGTCTACAAACACGGGATCAGTTCCTAAGTAACTAGCCATGGCAGTAATGTCTCTGTTGCTGAATAGTCTGGGATTCTTTGGATCCTGAGTGGGATTTACATCTAAAGGATTCCTCTGAAATAAAACACACCAATATATTATTATGTACATGTACACACTATGAAATGGGACAAATTATGAATCCGTCATACATCTTTCTAATTTTCATAACTTTAACAGATGAGTTACTGTGGCTAAACTATGAAATGGTACAAATTTTTTGATAGAAAACTGTAGCTTTACTATGAAAAATATCTCTTAAATTATAATATAAATTTCTTCTCAGGAGATCCCTCTCATAAACAGTTTCAAGGTTTTTTTTTTTTTGGTTTTATTTACTGAAGTTTTCTTTGTAATATAGCTGTAGGTCTGTAGCTCCTGGTAAAAAATTTGGATGGACAAACTGGGAGCTACAGTTCCTTTAAATACCGGTGAGTGTTAAAAACTTGCGCTAGTTTTGGACTGATTAACCTTTTTTATACACAAATTCTGTTGAATAATTAGTACCATTTAATTTTGCAGACAATTTTCTATTGATGTCGTTGCTTTTATGTGCCTCAGACGTTCTCTTAAAGGCACTAACCGACCTTGGAAAATGAAGTATGTTAAATTCATGAGCAGATCTCGAGTCGCCATTTTTTACATGTAAACAAACTACATTACTTCACTTTGCGGGGCTGGCGATGGTGAATAAAAGAATATCATAGGCAAGTTAAGTGACAACACCAATAGCAAAATGTGCAATAAATATTTTGGAATCAAATATTTGTACAGAATATGTTTGGAAATAAGATTATCTAGTAATGATTTCAGAACTAGCACACGTTTTTTTACACCGTAAATTGCAACTTTTTAACACACAAGGAACAGATGCTCCAAGGTCATCCATCCAAATTTTTTCAGACCGGGAGCTACAGACATGCAGCTCTCTTTGTAAAAGCGTTTTAGTCAGACAGTTTTTTGTGTTCATTAATATATGCTTACATACCCTCTCTGGGGCTCTTATCATTCCATATATCTTGACTTTCCCAGTTATCTGCCCTTCTTTTCTGGTCTCTGGATTCTCCCAAGCCACAGGAACCCAGCCTCTATTGACTAAGACTTCATGCCTACAAATAAAATTGCCATATCATAAAACTATTACCGTAGTACATGTATATGCACATTTGTGAAATACTGTTTCAAGGAATGATCATAACGTATTATTTTATTGTTGCCTCTTTTGTAAAAATTAAGAAGTCAGATTCTTAAACCCAGTACATACTACATGTATTTGAGTGCAATACTAAAATAATTACACCGATCACATATTTTATGAAGACCCAGCTTAAGAACTTGTAAATTAATAGAATAAATGATAATGAGGATATATCATGGAACAATGTGTCTGCCTTTACTGGGATACACACATCTATATTTATTAAGTAAATAAGACATCAGGCAAATCACATACCCTGTGTCCTTCAGTTTAAAAGGAGTCACAACCAACAGACCAAAGTTGGCTTTGAACCCTTTTGGGGTCCTATCAGGCTGGAAGTTTGGGCGGTAACCGATGAGGACCTCCCGACTGTGGTCAAATTCACCCTCCAACCAAACCTTTGTATAGTCCAAATCATTCATATCAGCTGTGCCCAATCTAATAAAACAAAATCCAGTGAAAAAATTAAGTTTAATAATACAAATAAGATTACATGTTATAGTTATGCATCTGAAAATTTGCAATAGATTACTCCATCACATAAATCCCATGGCTATTCTTACACATGCTTTATACTGACTATGGGCCAACTCATTCAAGTTTTCTCATTTTCATGAATACCACATTGTTATATGTACATTTTATTCATCACAAAGTTTTTACCTTAATGCAATTTTTGTTATTGAAAAATAAAATATTGTATTGGTACACAGAATACATCAACTAAAATTTATTTTTTTTTTATCGGTAAATCTTCTTGTTTTGATGGGAAGAACAAATCTCTTAAAATTCATACAGAAGTGCAATGACACTTTAAAGAAATCAGGACAGAAGGGGGAATTTCACTCACAAATCAGTTAGTGGTACAGGGTCAGCTGCTGTTCTCTCATCAATGGTCTTCAGCAGATTCAGCTTCCATTTTCTTCTTTGCCACTGCCAGTAAGCCAGTCCATAGGCAGTTAGGGGAAACATCTGAAAACAAATGAATAAAATTACTAATTTAATCTAAACATGTTATATTCCTTCAAATAATCGTTATAATAATTATTATAGTGATATCATTATACCCATGCATTTGCAAGGAAATGAAATGTATTTAACATTGAAATTAAATGTTGTTGTACTAACCACAAAGTAAATTATTGCTTGCTTGCTTATTGCATTTTCCATATAATTATTGCAATGAGTGATGGACTGATAGTTATGGTATTTAATTAGGGTCCTGAATTTATTAAACATTTGTATTTAAATCCATACTGTAATACTGGAATATTAGTATTCATTGTTCAAAGATTTTATTGAATGCTCTAAAATAATAAATATTTGAGTAAAAACAAACTGAAATTTCCATTATTGTACATGCATCAATGTTAGAACTATACTATTGATGTTTATCCATTTCCATTTCCAAAACATTTAAACTCATCAAGAGATGAAGTGTTTTGGGTTTTTTTTTACAAGAGATGTAATTAAATGATTAAAATTGATAACATGATAACAATCAAATACACGAGAAATCTACGAGATGGTAATAAACTGTGATCGAGTATGACCAGGCACTTACTCCTAAAATCACTTTCAAAAGTGTGCTTAATTCAGCTGATTTAGCCTCTGGTGGAGGAACTGATTTAAACTTGATAGGTGGTGGCTTCTGTAGGACTGGTTTAGCCTGAACTGACATCTGTCTCCCTGGAATTTTTATCTGACCTCTGACTTTGATCACTAATGTTTCCATCTGGTTGGTCCATCCTAAAGCTCGGCAGCATTTTTGACAATGTGGAAGGATTCCCTGTGATATTCATAATCAATTTAAACTAACGAGAACTGCAATAAGTAATGACAGTTTGTCATTTCGGGTCTGGTAACTGACAAATAAGAAAGGAGTTAGGACGTTAGATTTATTTATACCAAGATGAGAAAATAATTAACTTTACACTGGATTTCCAAACTAATTGATTAAAAAATGGAATAACAATCCTCATTTTTTATGTGCAAGACAGAAATTAAATAAAAGATTACGCGATTTTTCGAGTAAATTCGAAATAATAGAGCGAGGAAATTCGAAATGATTACATAAATTTTATTATAAAATGTTTTGTCTCTGCATCACGTTAAGAACCACTAAACTGTTCAATATAAAAGCAATTACCTTTGAAAACACATTCCTAGACATCCTTTCAGTCTCAGACTCACCAACTGCAACCGCAGGCCTTGGCTGCGAACTCTTTTGTTTTAGAAAAACAAATTTGGTCTATTCCTTCAACGTTTTCTATGACTTTCTCTGATTGGATAATTTATTACTTATGACCAATCATTGTACGTCTAACAAAATTGATGACAAGAACGATAACCCTAGACACTGACCTTGACCAAAATATTTACTTATTGTTGGTGAGTCTTCGCTCGTTTTTGGTTTTGCGAGTTTGACTTCCGAAGAAATAGTATGTATCATAAACTGATTATATATTCGAATTTTATTGTAAACGATTAGTGTTTTTCTGATGCTTATTGTTAAATTTGGAAATAATAATGTCTCGTGTCCTTATCTGGCTTAGTGGCTACACTGTTTTGTGTAAGTGATAATAATATTGCTATTGTATTTCTTAATTTGGAAGAAGGTTTTCTTTTTTACAGGGTACGAGGGTACGTGGTGCCTGAAAGAGACAGAAAATGGCGTACCCTTACATGAGGAAACTAGGCACAGGCCTGACAGGAATGATGAAAGTTGAGCACCCTCACCGTAGATTAACAATTCTCTATGAGAAAATTATTCAAACACTTGTCAGATTTCCTGCAGAAAGTGTATATCGACAGCATGCTGAGCCAATGTATCGCCAGAAGCTTGCTATGGTTAAGGCAACTGAGGATGTCAAGAAACTAGAAGAGCTGTTGGGGGATGTACACATTGAGGAGTCCTTGGATCAAGCTGATAGGGAACTCTCATTGACAAGGGTTATGATGAAATGGAAGGTATGGGAACCATTAGAGGAAGAAGCTCCTAAACATCAGTGGACTTGGCCACCAAATTAAAATGATTGGGAATATTTCTTGTAGTTGTATGTACATTGTGTAATTAAAAGTGATACAAAAGAACGTGTGTAGCTATTGTCGTATAAATTAGCTGTATGGTATATGTACTAGTGCTGAAAAATGTGGATTAATCTTTTATATTGATTGCTAATGCTGGGTTTGTATGCCAAGGGATCTGGTTCAAACTCCAGCAGAGGCTATGTCTGTCTCTGTTACATTTGGCACCCGCAATACTATACTGGGTATTCTTGGGGGGGGGGGGGGGGGGGGGGGGGGGGGGGGGACAGAGATCGTCTTTAGTAGAACTTTGCTCCACGGGCCCTGGCTCTGTGGAAGGATGACTATTTTTAAGAACAAAAGGACAATGTAATAGAGACAGATACATTTGTATGCTGCATATATTGAGTGCATTCCAGTGTCTCATAGCTCTGGCAAGTGGCTAACCTTTCAGCCTGATTTGTAGAGTGTTGGATTTATATGCCAGATGACCTGGGTTCAAACCCAAGCAGAGGCAAAATTTCTCTCCCTGTCACACTTCAGTAAGAATTGGCTTTATTATCAATTCCTTTTTGGTGTACATTTTTGGTATTGCATACAATTGGCAATGCAGTGAATATAAGTTTAACCAAGAAATGTTCAACTGCTCTTGTAATCCATATGTGTAAATGCTTTGATTTACAGAATTTCATTCATCATTTTGTGTTCAGTCTTATGCTCACAAATACCACTATCGCCAAAAGATACACTGATTTTTAAACGTCATTCTCAGTCCTTGAAAACTTTTGAAATATTGTTAATCATTAATGTGAATTATACGATAGAAAAAGCGTAATCGATTAACATAAATGATAAATCAGTTTTGAATTCAGCGTTCACACAAGGGATTGAACTGTCATCCTATTGAATAATTGTCCAATGGTTTTCCTATTGAAATAATTAAAAATTTACTGTTATTGAAAAAAGTATCAAATCAAGAGAAAGGTATTCTCAATGCACAATACACACACAAATTATTAAACTTATACAATAAAATCGTGTGGATATCTTAATGACGATGATACTGGTTCATTTTTAAAATTCTTCATCAGTAGTGAAAAGTTTTAGTGTAGCTCGCATTTCTATTCCCAATATGCCACATTACTTTCATTTGGTAGATGGGAAGACGTGCAAATAACCCCCCCCCCCCAAAAAAAAAAAACAAAAACAAAAAAACAACAACAACCAAACAAACAATAACAAATAAAAAAAACACCAATCCATACACAGCCCCTTTTTAAATATATGATATGTATTAGGAGAGAGAGAGAGAGAGAGAGAGAGAGACAGTATGGGACCAAAAAAAAAAAACCATGTAAATCAATATAAAGTGTCGAATTAGATGCAATCTGACGGAGAGTTTTAAATATTAAATAAAAAGGATTAATTTGATCAGGATTGTAGACGCAGAGTTACAATAATGTTCATTCCACGCAAGCTAAAATAGATTGTGATAAAATAAATTGTGAAAAGTTTTCTTTAAGGCCCATGATTCAAAACGTGTTGTGCCTATACTGGATGCTGAGATCTATATTCGCCTGTAACATGGTCACGATTTTCGTTTCATTCTAAGTTAAATATCATTATATGAACGAGAATTTTAAGTTTTGCGGAGTGTGACAGCTAAAATGGTAGAGACAAGTTTTTTGTTTTTTGTTTTGCTTTTTTTTTGGGGTGGGGGCGGGGGTTCGCTATCAGAGATTAGACTGTAATTTTAACCTGAACAGAAAAATTATAACTCCATCGGGGATCAATGATATTCGCGTAGACATATATATATAGAACTGACAAGGAGAGAAACTGTCTTGGATTTGTGTTAAATCGAAGTTAACTATCCGTGTTTTTGCGAATTATTATTATTTTTTTGTTTGAATTAAGAAACAATTCTATTTTCAGTTAGAATCAATATTCAGATGGAGATAAAACAAAATATAGTAAACGATGTTGAAATTAAGAAAATTTCAGGATGGGAGTGGAATTCACGATACCTATGGGAACTCTCGTCTTCTCCCGCACTGACGTGCACCATGCAGTTTGAGAGCAAAAACCTCAATATTCCTATAAATGTACATAAAACTGAACGATAATCTGATATAGGGTTGAACTACATAGAAACGGCATCTCTCTTACTGTTCTGATATTAATTGCATTTCTTTGCTAATTCTACGAGTAAAAAGCAAAAATTTCTGTAAGATGATTTGATTTTGCCTAGTATTTTGTTTTAAACTCAGCTAGAGACCTATGGGTCACTTCACCCACCCGATTAAAGGTTCTCCAATAAATTTTATTACTATCTTTCCATGTTTCCTTGCATGCAAAACTCTTAAGTTAATTCATTTCCACTGGTCACATCTCATAATACGATAAATGTACTAGTATTCTTATTTTGAACTTCGCAATCCCGACATGATTCCTTCAATCATTCATTTTGGAACCACATTTAATCTGATTTTCCACTTTATCACTATATCAGGATGTTGGCATACTGGTTTCGCAAATTAAAGAAATGTATCTTTTGGAAAATATGATTCTTTAAGATTCCCCGATAAATACCGAGAATTCTGCACCCTTCCTTATGTAAAATCGTTGCCCAATGAGTCACGGTTTGAGCAATGCGGGTTGAACAAACTTGAAAATACACTTCCTCAAGAAGCTACTTGTTGTAAAGTTATTTTAATACTGGAACTTCTGGAGAAATTTATTTTGTGGAAACTAATTTTAAGACACCCAGCCTCCTATATTTTAGAATCTAATTAAACACCCACCCCGTTTTCAAAAGAGAGTGGCCTTGCATATGAACGTACTTGAATCCTGTCACCTATGATGTTTTGTGCCAAATTAAAATGATATTGACCCGTTGGTTCCTGCGAAGAATATGAAGTTTGAAAATCTCAGATGTGGATGAGGTTCCATTCTCCAAGATACATCAATATTTCCAACTCAGGAACATCATTGGTTTTATGTTTATATTTCTCGAATTATATACGAACAAAAAGTAAAAAAAAAAAAAAATGATACATGCCAAATATTTATAAAATATACCAATATAGAATATGCAACAATGTTTGTTTGTTAGTGAAATAGTGTTTTTGTAACTATCTAATTTCACAAAAGCAAAGCATAAGCGAGTAAAATTCACTTTGTAAAAAAAAATCGTAATTTTTGTTTGTTATATTTTAAAAAAAATAAAGTAGTACCTGAATTAGTTTTACAGTTGCACCCTTCGTTAGCCATGGGTGACAATTATTTCCTCTTACGTTACAAAGAGAGCAGATGGTAACCCTTGGCCAACGAATATGATTAGTCATATCAAGTTTCAATGTCACTGAACTCATCTTTGTAAATTCTTTATTTTTACATTTACTACCGGGTATTAGTTGCAATTTCTTTATTTCCATGCGAGAATATTTCAGTTATTTGCAACGCCTTTTTGGTACTAAACTAATGATTGTACACATGTATACCGGTATTAGTAATATGACAATCTTGGATCTGTACCCATGTCCTCTCAATGGTGAGAGCATGCTTCGTCTTCTGTGACGAGGGTCCTCAATTTTAGAAGTGCCAGGCATCGATCAGAATAAACCACGAAGAATTCTGGTACAATAAAATTCTTTGAACCGTGCACTCCGACTTCATTGTTCTTGGCCATGGTAGTCTAGAAAATGCATTGTTTTATTATATTTTTTTTTCATTAGTTGAGATGCAGTTCAACTCAAAAGGAAATCGAATTTACGTACGATTAATGATTTTAAAAACGAGTAAAAATTGAGGAGACGAAAAACAAAAGAAAATTGCAAATATCAAGATGAACATTTTTAAAAGTTTTTATGGAACTTATTCAAAGCGCTTCTAGAATTTTGTAATCCACGAATGTGTTCTGTATTACATTGTATTTATGTTGCCATGCCCTGAT
Source organism: Magallana nippona (assembly GCA_033439105.1). Lineage (NCBI taxonomy): Eukaryota > Metazoa > Mollusca > Bivalvia > Ostreida > Ostreidae > Magallana > Magallana nippona. The sequence goes on along the minus strand of CM065918.1, from coordinate 25,865,773 downwards.
ATCACATAGCTTAGAAAACTATGACAACAATAATGGAAATATATCAATAAAAGTTAATTTTTGTGTAAAACTTTACTTTCTGCTTTTATAACTGTTATTTACATCAGTGAGGTCCGTTCTGTATCATACATTAAACATATGAATTTCATTGTTACAGAATATGATATGATTTTTTCATTATTATTTGAATTTCAATTGCTTTAAAAATAAATTGTAAATGAAAACGGGCGTTCATTAAATCTCGCCTTACTTTGGTTCGGCGATTTGAGGTGGACACGAGTTGTCAAGTCAATTTTGTGAATTTAAAATCATGTTCATGAATCTTGACCTTTTGAAACAACGATAGGTTAATATGATTTCCTTTTTCACTCCAGCAGTGAATTCAGTAATAAAAACAAACCCTATAAGTATATACAGATATCTGCAGGTTTATTCACATTATAGCTAACAGAAATCGGTGTATATTGTACATGCAAAGTATATATAGTAATGCAAAAGGGTTTGAAAAATTCCTTTTTAAATGCGAATTGAACCATGGGACCGTTTTTTCGCATTCAAATGGAAACTTTTATACCAACAATCATAAAATAGAAATGTTCTTTAACAACATCAACATAATATGAAACTTTATATTTGAAGAAAGATTTCCTCGCATCGTTTGAATTGAAGACTCTTCTGGCGTAACGAATCAAACATAATAGGACCCTCGATGTATTTATACTGAAAGGGGTAAATATACTGTAAGTAAATCAAGACAATGTGAGCTATTTTCGGAGGGAGATAATTGGAATTGTTATGGCATAATATAGTTTTTGTTGTTAATAGAATTGTAGATATGTGTGTGTGTTTGCCGGTTGCATTGATTCTCCTGCCAGCTGATAATGCCTAGCTGCTCTCTATATTGCTTCATCTGGTTACTGCAAGTATAGCAAAACCTGGCCCGTGCCAGCGTTAGCTGGTGGTACGCAATAATTCGGCCGTAGATATTATTCCGTCTCCTGTAATATATATATATATATATATATTAATCTATATGTAATATACATATCTATATGCAATATAAAAGAAGTTTATGATGTGGTAATACATACATGTGTAGCCGAATAATTTTTATTACTACACTCTGAGAGAGAGAGCAAACATACCGTCTAAGTCGATAAATTTCTTGACTATGGCCTGTGCTAGATCTTCGCTATTTAGAATATTAGTCGTTAATTCATCAGCTGTCATCAGATTTCTGCAAAAAGAAAAAAAAAAAAACTTTGGTAACTAGCCCTTTCAGACTCTACATGAATATAACGTACACGCCATTTGTGCCTTGAAATAGTTGAGATAACTTTACCGCTAGAAATACACGTACTATACTAAATATTAAGTACAAAACAATGCAATAAATTATCATCCTCATAAACTACCACCATGTTGCATTTATTATACATGTATATATGTACTTTATGTGTTGAGACAAATTGTCATTCATTACATTTTAACCGACCCTTATTCATTATTTTCATGCAATTCTGAGGTAGTAGATTTTTTTTTCACTAAACACTTCATGCAGACCTTATGTTTTACTGAACTATGCACTGTCACTGTCATCCAATCTGATTTCTAAAATCCACAGAGACAATATTATGCGCACGTGATTCCCGGATGACGACGTTACAATGACGGAATTTATTTTGCTAACCAATATGATCAAGATTTCAAACTTTGCTTTGTATATTTGATTGTATAGATTGCAACAAAGCCACTGTGTCTCCCAAATGACGATAGCTCATTTCTGGAGGAAAGTTATTTAGAAACTTAATTTGCGATTATTTATCAAGGATATTTTATAACTCTTATGTCCGTTTTTTCTAGAAATTGTTTTATTTGAAAGAACACGATTAACAATCGTTTATGGTATTTTTTTAGTATAAAAAAAATCCCCCATGAGAATTACTCTATTTCTTTTATTACATCTAATTGATTTTGAACAATTTCTCTATTTCCAGCCATAATAAAGACCTCAGACGTCAAATATCACGACCGTAATTCTTTTCGAAGTCAAAACGGAAAGAGAGAGCGGCTCATTTAGCGATGGCAATCAAAAGAACATCCAACGAAAACTGGACGCCATGAAGTTCCCGGTGACGTCACAAGGTCGCAAAACACCACCGGAAGTGAACTGGCTAGGGTATGTTTTTGTCAATTTCAGTTCCTCGATTTGAAACCTCGGGTTTTCTTTCTTCAAAGATCAGTTGATCCAGTCTGTAATCTTTATTGTCATCAACCTCAATCATATGTCCATACCTGTCAGTTTTAACGACCCCTTGATGGCGGGGAAAGACAATTAAGTCACAGAGGGTAATTAGGCATACCACGGAGACCTTTCCAAGAAAGCCTGATTTGAAACCCCACGTGTTATATTGGTTTGTTTAGAACTTAAGAATGGACGCGGCTCTTTATTCGGAATAAAAAAAATAAATGATGCGTTTGAAGTTTGAGAGCAATTAATATACTTCAGTAAGATCAAGATAGTACAATAAAGTAATATGTGTGTTAAAGACATTTCAAAAGTTCAAAGTCATTAATTTTTGCGTGTTTAAATCCATTATATTATTTCTTGCAATCATTAAACAATTAATAGAATCTATTCTTCGTTAACGCAATATAATCCTTTTATTGGTAACAGATGGTGTATATTGCCATGTTGTAAATCTATTATTACATTTTTATATCCATCCAGTTCTTTGTTACCAATATAAAATGTATCAATCCATCCTTTTATAAACAACTTATCTACAATTAACCGATGATAACGTATGAGAAATTAAAATGTATCTTCCAATTTAAAAAAAGATATGCAAGAAATTATTCCCAAATTCAAAAGCTAGTGTATTGACAAAAGGCAATTGTAGAACGAAGAACACCCCCTTCTTTCTGGATAATTCCCTCCCACCCTCTCTCTATTTTTAAAACACATGATTATCTTATGATAAACTTTTTCAAAGTGTTGAAGGTACGAGAACAACGGCTGATATTTAAAACAAATTGCGTTAACTAACAAATTTGTGTTTTGTGTTTCCTTCTTTTTATTGGTGAAGTACAAAGAGCTAAGTTTGGTGCTTCTAAAATTAACATCTCGAAGATTTATGATGTTTAAATGTCTCTAATTATACGTGCAGAACAGGAGAAGTGATTACCACTTCCCAAACTCGTTTGTATTTTTTCGCTGAATGAACGTGGCCGTACACGAAAATTGACCCCTATATATCTTGTTTCCTAAATTGTCGCTTAATATTAACTACCAAATGAAAAAATAAAATTGTTGATGATACCCCCCCCCCCCCCACCACCAAAAAAAATATAAATAAATCGATACTATGCTTTAGCTGTACTTAATGTATGTGTATAAGGCTCAAATAAGCCAAACTTCTCACTTATATAGTTTAGAATTTGGTTTAAGGTACATGATGGGTTTTTTCGTGGCCTTTACATTGTAAGTTATCGAATGGAGCCATTATATTAACAATGTCTTGAACATTTGTAGAAAAATGAGTTTGTTTATCGTTTATAGATAGGCCAAAACAATGAAAAACAAGAAGTTGATTTGACATAGTGCACGAACTTCAGAGATCGTAGACAACAGTTAAGATTCTAGGATTGTCTTGTAATAAGTCGCTAAGGGAGTCATAAAAGTGAACGTTGGCAACTTGAACACTGTGAATGTCAATGTTTCTAAACATCACCAGAATTCGCCAGCCTTAAATTGTGGACGATTGGTATACGTAAGATGTTTTTAACTCATGTCTCTTACACAATGAGACCACAACTTTTTTTTTTTCATTTAAATCGACTTAGCTTATATTTTTATAATTGCACGAAGGCACCAGTATCTGTATTTGCGCATTTGAGTAGAAAAAGTTCAATGTGAAATTATTTGAATGGCATCACTTTGAAACTAACGTGTACAGAACACGAGAAAAATGAAAATTTTAGGGATGATTTCGCTGCCAACAAACCTATTATTGAGTTAGGAAAACGGTAAAAATTATATTTTGACTTTAAAATTTTGATTTTTTTTCTATACATGTAATTAAAATATCTTCTTTTTGGAGAAGTTTAAATAGTTCGTTGTATTTCATTGTGAAAGGAAGCGTTAGGCGAGGGACTAAACAAAATAAAAATTTGGAAAAGATCGAGGAATAATAAAAAACTTTCTAAAATTAATTACTTTATTAAAGCAATATGATAAAGTCTCTTATCACCTGAATTAATCACAAAGCGCGATACATCTTCACTTAAACCGCTTAGATAAAAAAAAAAGTTGTGGGGGATTTTCTCGACCTTGATCCAATTTGTCTTAAAGAATGAAAACGAGATAACATATTGAATTGATTCTTGGAAAAAAGCAGGGTTTTATCAGCTTTGCAATTCAGATTGCGTTTGAATAACCGCCCTCATCCAATATTAAAACTTATTTCAGTGCGTTTGATGTTTCAATCAAATATTTGCATCTCAATGGATGATGGGCTACCTTGAACATGGCGATTGCGTTATCAGCAAGTACTGATCTCGGAATAAATAATACGCAAGAACATCGAATCAATACAGTGTTTATAATATCTCTTAAGTGAGATATTGAAAATCATGAAATAAGATGGCTTTGTATGAAGTTAAAACAGATTAATAGTTTGCCAACAGTTCTCCATAGATTTGAGGTCAGCGGTTGCTCCTTTGACACTTCGAACGCGAACGCCCGTCAACAGATCGAATTCATATTTGACGTTATAATAGTTTGTTGTATAAGTCATGATTATACATGTAATCTTCTCGAAGGAAAAAATGTGTGGAAAGAAATGCAAACCTATTGAAAAAACCACCTTAAAACATATTACAAATCTTTCATAATTGGTATTTGTTTTGCTGTGTCATTGCATGGAAAATTGAGGTAACGCAGGATTCGATATTTAAAATTGGAATTCTCGCGAAAAAAAAGGTGTCAGACATTGCCAATATCGCAACTCTTTTATTAAAGGATCGAATGAATGTGAAGAATCCATCCAATTCATATTTCACTGTATTAAGCAGAATTTGCTCCGAACCACATACTAAATTTCCAAGCGTATTAAATCCTTTAAGAACGAGGTGGCCCATTTTCATACAATCCTTTTTCTTTTACAGGAATAATTAGTACCTTGGGGTTTTGTTCAACCCTATAGAGAGAAATAAAATATGCAACTGTTTAATTGATAAGGGAGGGGCATCTACGGGTTTATTTATAAGGTGCATACTCCTACAAGGAGGGTTCTGTTTGACCCTTGTGTATACGTTTTCCCACCACCACGTAATTGAGACTTGTCCCTTGATGTACCAACCCTTATCGTAGTACCTATACATAGCCATGGTCCAAATCAAAAATAGAATTCATCAATGAACTCTACACGGTGCTTCTATATCATATTACAGATATTTGTAAATTTAGAACGGTCTAGTATATCATTATTGGTTATACGATGTATAATCATCTTCTGTCAATGTATGTGACATATAAAGGATATAACCCAATAAACCTTAAGTTGTGCAGGACATTTACAGACTGTCATGGAACGAGAATACTCTCATTAAATTTAACTAAACGAATTATAATTCTTTTACAGATAAATTATAATAAACGTAATTTTTATGGGTGATTGTCGAAAAGTCCGTCACATATAACTTTTTACTAGCTTAAAATTATTATTATTTCAAAAAATAGTTAATAAGCTTTTAAAGGATACAGCAACTTTCGACAAGCTTATTCATAAGATGCATGCATCTAATATACACATTTTCTTTCCAATCATTGCGAACCAACCGCCGAACAGTGAAAAATAAAAGAGCTTTTTTTTTTTCAAAAGTAATATGAACCGGCAAACTATACCCAAATATGTCACTTTTTATTGAACATCAATCTATGTGGATCTGCAATAAAATCAGACTGTTGACTATATTTAGAACATTATCTTAGTAATTATTAAAATAGCAAAATTCCGACAAGCAAAGATCAAACGTTCCATGTTTGATTGTTCATTAGAATATTAAATTTTGCGTAAAAACGTTGCCAATCATGTAATCGAGCGCACCGTAATAGCGTTACGTTATCAAGATAGAAGACAGTGACCGGGACATTTTAAATGCTTTTTCGATGATTTATGGAATAAATTTTGTAATATGTCACATATACTACAAATTATCTCGTTGCACTTTAAAAGTTTGGGGGGGATAAAAAGTGCAATTGGGGCCTTTAAGCATGGTTTCCCAGATAATATGAATATGGCGTAACTTGGGAGATCGGAAACAATTTTCTTAATAACGAGAAAATTGTTTCTTTGTTATCAGAAATTGTTTCGGCATTGAAACCTTTCATCTAAGATGGAAAATAATAATTCTGCCATCAAATTACAAAGAAGAAGTTATTGATTATATTTTTTAAATGTTTTGAACTTTAATACAGTAAAAATAAATCGAACATGTTCGAACCACCAATTACTTAAAAAATTGTAATTTTGTACCACCATTTAGTGACACTTCTTTGTCGACAGACCATGTTTTTACTTCTAGTTAACAATTCAATGCTACTAATTCAATAAATGTCCATTAAACGAATCCGTTTCAAAATCCTTAATATTGGGGAGCATAGAATAGTTCACAATGTAGCAATGCTGCTTTAACCCTTTTATCGGATATTAACTCAATAAATTCAAAGAATTTTATTAGCCACCGAGCCAGGATTTAGGAAAATAATGAACTGATTGATTCACTTACGGTGTTTTTGTGAGATAGGGGTCATATAAATCTGTATTTGCTCTCTTTCCAAATCCATGGCCCATTCGATCTACAATGCTCTGTCTAAAGCCCCGCTTCTGTCGCATCTTTGTGCTACTGTGGGGTAAGCAGTCCACTATCACACACAATGTCAGTAAAACGGTCACCAGCACTACTTTCACCATCTGCATTATATATCTGCCAAAGAAAAACAATAGAGAAATTCAACATACGCCAGAAAGGTTGTTCGTACATGAATACTTAAAATCTATACCTTAAGAGATTTTTCTTTTGGGGGTGGGGGGGGGGGGGTGAGGGAATTTGATATATCTTTTTAAGTGCAATTTACACAATTGTTAATTATTACATTGTTTTGCAAAACCGTGAAAGCAACATTTTTTGGGGATTTTAATGAGATTTTAATGGCTGGGTCTAACGAACTTCAATTATCGTTTTGTAACGCTTGCTCTGTTTATTTAGAATCAAATTCGCATGATAAAAGGAAGTTTTATTTGTAGATTGTACTTGTGTTGCCCGTTCATCACAGACAATACCATGAACAGCTATTTGTCCCGATTTTAACATATTCTTTGCGATGCAAATGAGTCGTTCCTTCAGTACTTGTTACGTATTACTAAGGAATTTCATTACATGGTTTGAAATAGGATATATTATGTTTAAAATTGATATTTTTTATTGGGAACTTAAACGAATGTTGGTGATCAGGTAAGTGGAAAATAATTACTCAGAATGTGAGTATTTGTTGAATTGATTAGTGTCAAATTAAATAAAGGTTTTTTATCAAACGAATTTCTGATTCGAAAATCATACTAAATGCGTAATTCTAATTGTAATTCTGAATTAAGATTTCAATTATAAAAAAGAAAAGAAATTAGCCAAGCCCCTAAAAATCAAACATCGACATATTTGGCTTATTACTGATTGTGGTCTACAGATTTTTACAAAATTATTAATATTTCCTTCCTCGTTTATTGTTGGGCCTTGCTTTGCGCCATTTGGAGCGTTGTTTCTCTCCATCATTTATATGTTTACGAGGAATCTGCATGATGAAGAGATAATGGGTTATAAATTGTGCAATAAAATATGATCTTTACCAATAAAGCTTCAGGCGCTACTAACGACACAATGGAGAGGTTGATATTTTATTCTGAAGGTGCGAACCTTGCCAGACAATCGACAGTTATCATGTGATTTGATTGATTGAAGACTTTGCCTGATTGCAAAAACAATTCCCTCACAAATCATCGGCATTCAACCCAGTTACATGTTCTCTTATTTCCCAGGACTTTATTTAATATCATATCTGAAATTGAAATTAGTTGTTTTGTGTCATCACTCGTGACAATATATATTTTTTATGTTTAAAAAAGGATATGTTTTACACATTGAAGTATAGTTGTTTTCAAATGTCTCTTTCAAATTGGTCTATTGGCAGACACCCCTCCCTTGATATAACTATTTCTCTTTTCCATTGCATCAAAAATCATATAGCAAATGAGAATGTCCTTTCTTGTTCTATACATTAAGTAAATGTTTTTTTGCGTTTTACAAACAATGTGGTATAGCCATACGTGTGCGGTATGCCACTGGGACTAATACTTTTCACCACGTGAAACTGATGAATTATTTTTTGCTAAACAGTGTCTTTATCACGCTATCATAATATTACACTGTTCAATGCTAGAGGGCGTGAAGACAGGTTGTATTAAACATTATTTTTTATCTTACTCAAAGTCTTGATTTCGTTAACATTGCAAACTTCAGATTTCAAAACCTTGATTATTTAGGAAGACATAGCTTTTGTATAGGTAAGCCACACACAAAGGATTGTATAGAAGTAAACATTAATTGTTAAGTATAAAAACATCCTCCTTGATCCTTTATCTACTAAAGCTTCAACAAAATATTATGATCTTAATGTTACATTAAAAGTTTAAAATTTATCAATTTTAACTTAACTATAACAGTTTATAAAAGTTTAAAATTTATCAATTTAAACCTAACTATAACAGTTTATAAACTGATATAGTTAAGTTTAAATTGATAACAAATTTTAAACTTTTAATGTAACATTAAACTCAAAATTTTAGATGAATATCAGTGACCAATGATAAAGAAATGAAACAAAACAGCTGTAATAAAATTTGGCTATTTCCTCCTACCTGGGAGAAATTTATAATACATAAATTATACTGTTTTTAAGAGAGATCAGTCTAATAACCTAAATTCGGGATGATATCGCGCAACTTAGACATAAAGCACGTAATGAATAAAACGATTCACAATCAACTCTCCCCAGGAATTTTTTTACTGGCGAGTATAGTTTATCATTTTTGAAAAATATCAGTTTTCTCTTTCCGCGCAAATAAAATTCGAAATGTTTATCAGACATTTGATAAAGTAGTACATATCTAGATAGGATTTAGAGCCCGAGCCAAATTACTGGGTATTTCTTGTTCTTACGAACAGTATGACTATTTTTAATTCTTTGAAAAGAGTCGAACGGATTCGTCATGTTTTAAGCCAACGTTAGGCACACATGAGGAACAAATAAGGAAACTGACCCTAACAGTACAGAAATGTTTCTTTGTGGAAGGCAAAAAAAAACTACCAACCTTGCAAATTACCAAAATGACAGTTCCAAATGAAATAACAGAGACCTTTAGAGAACAGTGCGGACACACATAGCCGCTGAATTGCATGTGTTACCAGTATTAGCAGGTTTAAGTCCATTATCACCGTTTTTATCAATGCATATAAACAGATACAATGCACAATGCCTTTGTATTTGGTCAACAATGAATCTCTATTCTAAAGAATATTACAGATTAATATATTCTAGAGCGGTCACCCTTTCTGATCAAGAAACCATACAGTACACATATTGAGTAATAAATGGAAATGGTATCATGCAGAAATGCTAACCAAACCTGGAAATAAGCTAGAAACACCACGGAAAGGTATAATCTTACCTGCATTTATACATCGAAACAATATTTACACTTCATGTCCACCTTCATAGTCATGATAAACACTTTTCACAATTTAGAGATTTATTTCATATTAGGGAATCATTTGAAAAATTGGTAACATATCAGTATCAAATCAAAACTTACCTTAGAAAGGGATTGAGGTAGTCTTCTGTTATAGCTGTTACAGTGTCGTTTTTTTCCTTTGTGAAAATATAAAAAAAAATTGAACACAAGTACTCTCCAAAAGCTTTAGCAAACTGTTTCACTCAAATTTGTGTGTTTTCTATTTATAGCATTTAAACCATCCCAGCAGCCCCTTGTCCCGAGTAGTTGACAGAATGCTGGGAGTCAAAGCGTACCAAGGTTTATACCACACAACGTCTAGCTCCCACGTTTATCTGTGACGTCACACTCTGCTTTCTCTGATAGTCAGAACTCTGGAAACAAAAACACAAAAAAGTAGCAACGTGAAATAGAGATGAATCAAAGATCATTTGAATAATTAATACATAAATTTGTCATGACCAATAATCGAACCTCTCTATTCGAAAACAATTTCTATATTAGGACCTGCACAGGTAAAAAGGGGCTCGGATAATGGAAATTTGATCACTCTCTCGGTGAGCTCATCCAATCAGATAAAAGATGAGCAATTGGCGTTCCACCGTAGAAATCGGACTTTTCGTGTAGCGTTGCGATGTTTTGATAACTTGCTTTTAATTCCCGAGCAGTATTGGAGATTCTTGTACATTTGCTTTACCTTGTTATTCCAGCTTTCTCCATGTTTGGTTTCGTGTTCTATTTATGCAGGTAATTGCCAATACCACCTACATGTATAATAAGAGCTGTTTGTAGTAGACTTTTCAAAGCCAAAGAAAAGAAGCATTTTTTTTTACGCCAGGTGATCTGAAGTAAGCAAGAACATTTTTCTAAGTACCCTTTATCATTAAGGAGGAAAAACCAATTTCAAACTACTGTTAAGCTAAGGTAAATGCATGAAATAAATCAATGATTCTATTAAAATGGAGTATTTTTTAACTTGTAATGTTCTGATGGATTTGTTATGGACGCAATTAATTTGCTTTCATTTTGCTATCAAATGCAAGCCACAGAATATCGTAAAATTATATCACAGTAGATATTCCATATTATCTTCGAAGTTAAGAGGTTTAATCTATAAAGCCATGCTCAAAAGGGACTTTCCCATGGTATTAATGTGGCGCTTTGACCTTTAGGCTATATTTCATCAGTATTGTAACGCCAATTTGTCTCATTGTAAAGGACCATAAATATTTACTCAAGTATCCCCGCAGCCCTTTTGCTACAGAGGTTTATAATCTTAAACGATTCTGGAGAAAACAATCAATTTATTGCTTTTCTCTCCAAATTTTTTATGATATCACAATTATAAAGGAAATTTCATTTCTCCAACTTAAGTTTTTACAAGTAAAATCCTGCTGATATTTATTTACAGTACAAGTGAGTATCGAAAGCAGGTTTCAGCAACGACTGAACAAAAGCAATATAAAGTTGCCTAGTTTTTTTTTTTCATATTAACTGTTCCGCAGCTTTGTGTCATAGAGATGCCGGACATCATCTTTTATTGGTTTCCATTTCACCCTTTGATCACCAAAGTGCTCATGGGGAAATCAGAGAGTAAAGATTAATAACTTGGTAACAAATCATTCCTGATTAATTCGTTTATCCACTCTTTAATTTGAATTGGGTTTTTTTTCTGATCACAGAGATCGGAATACATAACTTTCCCAGTCATTTTTTTTTTTTTTACATATTTACACTCATTCTAAGTAATGAACATGGTTCGTTGTAAAAATTCCATAAGAAAAAAGGTCAATATAGTTGCATAACGCATATGTAAGAGCTAAAATCTCTACTTCATATTGCTAATATCAAAATAGCTTCTTCAATGTCTTAGTCTTTGATATAATCTACGTATCATATAACAGTGTGACATTGAGTAAATTTTATCTACTCTGAATACTTTTTATTCTATTGACACACAACACCCCCTGCATTGGCTAAACCTAATGCTAGTATGTGATTATTACATTTTTGATTTTGATTTATTTTGCTTTATTGTGTTTAATCACTGATGTACATGTAAAAAAAAAATGTTTATAATCTATGATCATGATTTTATGAGCTTCATCTTAATACTTTTGGGTGTAATTTATACTATGTTTTCATGGTTATACAGTTATAAAAGGGTACAAAGTACATGTATATTGCATTAAAAAATACCAAGGAGGAAAATACTATAAATTTGCTCCCACCTATAATTATCCTTTGATAATTATTTACATTGTTTTATTACGGTTTTGAGACGAGAAAATACATTATTGGGTAAAATTATATTTTTATACTGGCTTTTTTCACGCTATAAATCAAGTTTGAAAATTGATTAGATAATTATATTTTAAGATATCTTACTGGACAGTTTGCTCGTTGTGACTTTATATAATAAATTTCGTCATTTAGTTTGTTTATTTTGTGAAACTCAAAGACTTTAACGACATATTTGTTGAATAAACTTCTTATATATATCACAAGGTAAATGTGTTAAGAATACCGCCGGTACTGAAATAAGTTAATTCTGTCTGTGGTTCTTGAAAGTAAAATGCGGTGTAGTTTTATTTATTACTGCTCATATCTATATATATAAATACATATTATATAATTTTCATATTTGTTCTAATATCCCCTTTTCACTAAAATGAAGGAACGAAACTCTTAACGAGAAGACCTATTTTTGTATATAAATATCGCAGTTTGATTTAAGGGGACAATCCTAGAAAGTTATTGCTCAAATCATTTGAAGTTTTATTGAGCTGTAAATTTATATTTAAAAAAATCACAAACTATTTTCTGATTTTTGGTCAGTTTGTTTTTCTCATTCTTAGAAATGACACCACCAACATTATAAAACTATTTCAGAAATTAAAGACCAATTTTTATATCATCATTTGATCCATGGGAGTGATAGCCTTAAATTCCTCCATAACAAAACAAATTAATATGATGTGATATTTAATCATTCGTGACAAATGTTTAAGGTGTGTTAATTTCTCACATCCTATTAATGTGATATTGAAAATCAAAGAATATTCTCACGAGACTATCAAATGCTGTTTACACAAACTGAAAGATGACCGTCTCTTCTTCTTTTTTTTAAAGATATAATTTTGATTGATATTTTTTTTTAAAAATCGTTTCATCAGATATCATCAGCGAAAATGCGAAATGAAAATATGACCACTCTATCAGATGTAACACCGCCAGCGCAACTCGCGGTAATGACGTCATAATTGCAATATTAAGGTTAGCGTCCACTTTTCTTGCCTTATTATAGGTGGCGCGCTGCGTACTTAACCGGGTGGTGGTCTTTGATCCCGCTATTTCCTTTGTTTTTACGACTTCACTCAAAATAATTATGTAGTAATTTGTCAAGGAAAATATGCATTATTATAAGTGGCTTGAATTGATCTGGTTGCGTTTCTATAATAAATAATGATTTATGCTTTCCTAAAGTTTTGCTTGGGTCGTTTGAATTAATGATCAGTATCACAAGTTTCGAATTACTTTCAATTTTGTTTATTGCTCCCCGTGTCAATATCGATGAGTTCAAACCAAAAAAATCCTAAAACTGTAGGGTACGTTAATAGTCCAAGTTTAATATTCCGAAGGAGCAATTAAATTGATTACATGCTTTCCCATTGAACGGCTCAAACTACTTAAATTGTACTCCAAAGCTAAAGGCAGTGCTCCCAATTATGATCTTAAAATTGTTTTCAGAAAGTTGTTCGCTGAAACGACAACTGTATAATGCTCTAAAACATGCTACCTTAGAATCGAAATACAGACAATCAACTTTAAATACCAAGGTCTTGTTTTTCCCTATTTAATTGTTTCTTGTATTTGTACGGACCACCCCCACTATTATTGCAAGGTTTTCAGATACTCGATATGGTAAATTATGTTTCGCAATACAATGCGATTTTTTAAGCATTCTTTCTGTAATAATTTTATAGTTTGAAAACTTTGATAAGCAATCGTACCAAAGAACGTTAAAAGAAGAAAATGGTTTAAGTTAACTAATTCATTCTCAAGCAGTACTAGTTATTCATTTGTCCGACATGGTGGAAAATAATTGATTTCCTATTCATAAAAAAATGAGTTCTTCTTTTAAAAAATTCCTAAAATACTATCAAAAATAACCTACACAGCTTATTTTAGTACAGTAATGAAAATTCCCAATTCTAATATCTATATTGAACATTTCAGTTTTATTGCGACGCAATTGTTGTGAAACATAGAATTCATTCCCCCTAAAAACAAACCTTTTTAAAAGCTAGAACCCCCTCCCCCAACCCCCCCCCCCCCCCAAAAAAAAAAAACAAACAAAAAAAAACCAAAAACGAAAACAAAACAAAAACCAAAAACAAAACAAACTTTAAAAAAAACCCCGAATTTATTTGGGAAAATTTATTGACAGTTTGCTTCGTTTAATCTGTTGTGTACACATCCACATTAAAGAGCATTTTTATTGTTGTGAATGTATTAGCAAATGGATAGAACAAAATGTATAAAAAAAAAAACATTAAACGCATTTTGCTTTGATATATAAAATGTATTACAAAAACTAAGTTCAAAATTACAAATCAATATCTAGAAACAATTGCTTATAAAACATTATCATGAAATTTCTATCAACGAAAAATCAATTGTAAAATATAACCTAGTGTTGCATGTTATGCTAATTTATCATGAAATTTCTATCAACGAAAAATCAATTGTAAAATGTAACCTAGTGTTACATGTTATAATAATTTATCAAATGAATAATTGTGCCCAAAATATTATCTATTCAAGTATAAATTCAATGTTCAGCTAATGCAATTGATTAATTAATAAAAATAGTTTAGCATAATTTATATTACAAACTTTAAAATACTGTCCTTTCTGACATATTTTATTTTTCAAATAAAATCTGCAATATGACTACTTTCAGATTTCATTTGAAAAATAAAATATATCAGAAAGGACAGTACGTTCATATCACTACATTACACTTTTACTCCAATGATCTATAATATTACGAATTTTTAATGTTAAACTTCGAGTGATAATGTCATATTGTAAATTTTGAATATTCTTGGTGGGTGTTAAAATACGTTTACAATAGGACATCTGGTTGTAAATCTTGTATCAACACCCATCCATCAAATTCAAAATTCAAAATTTACAATATGACAGATAAAACAAAAAAAAACTCTTTCTAAATCTAGCATTAATCAGGAACATATCACATCAATTTTTCAATCAAAGTTTGTAACATCAAATCACGCTGAATACGTGGATATGATAAAAGATAACCAGATCTTCTACGAACTTTCTCTGGTGATTAAAAAACAGCAAACCAAAGCTCCTGTGACGTCCCCAGTACACTCCAATAAGGAAGAATCTATGAATTATCGGTAAAAATTTAGCATACCTGTCATCAATAAGTGCGTTATCCAGAATCAGATTACACGCCTTTCACCAAGACTCCATTAAATTGGATCGAATTATCCTTTTGAAATAGTACCCTTTTCGTTTTAATGGAAAGTCTTTATACTAACAAAATATCACTTTGAACTTTTAACAAATTATTCATATTGAGATATGTATTTGTTTCACTAATTTCACTAATGTGTCACGAATTGAGAATTTCAATATTTTTCAGTTGTACTTCATGTACATGTACATGTACTTCTTGTTATATTGAAAAAGCGTATTTTATAAGTTGATATCCTCAGGAAAAACAGATGCTTCCACAATTCATGAATATTTTTTTTCTTCATAAAACTATTACACCTTGTTGAATTATTCGACCATGCAATGAATCAATGAAGACTTGTTGCAAACAAAGAAAATTATTTTTTTTTTTGCATTGTCCACCAACACACATGTACAATGTATATAACTGCGTAACGTGTAAACATAATTTTGATTTTTTAAGTGTTTATTATAATTTGATAACATATCAAGTTGAATACGCACATGCAGTCAAAATTGACTGATGTTTAAATATGGACGAAAGTATAGAAAATCCTAAGTTTAAGCTAGATTCTTGTTTCAAATAAGTTATGGGTGTACCACAGGAATTTACCGCCAAGTTGTTGTTTTTTGTAATGTCTCGAGATGGTTTAATGAGGTAAATCTAGAAATTTTTATGGTTAATAATAACGCTTCGTTAAATTCATTTGTGTTATTTTTAGCAATTGATTTAAAAATTAAGCGGTTGTGTTTGTTAGGTATATTAACACCATAGATTCCAATTTAAGTGTCATCCGTAACTCCATACACCTATTGATAAGGAACATTAAAAATATTAATAACGTTACCGGTTTTATTTATAGAACCTAACCAAAGACCGTCTAGGTTAAAATAAATATGTATCAAACAAAGAGATCGTTGAATTAATTTCAGATAATAATTTAAGTTTATAAATAAATCGATGTTGAATTAATTATAAAACACCGAAGAGGGTAATTGGTCCGTTAGTATTGGTTAAGTTGCACTTTTCCTCAGCTAGGCAATTGTTCTCAATAACTATCACATGCAATATATTTCTTTTCTACCTTTAGAACTAAAACAACAAGCCCCACTGCAGATAACTGGGATTAAACATCCCAATAAAACAGTATTTAAATCAAACAGTTTCACCCAAAACAGAATAAAAAATAGATAAGAAAATGCCAATAATGAACTGAGTAAGACCCGTGTTCTAATTGAATTTCTGTGAAGGTCTGATCCTAATGGTACTCGCACTCCGTCACGTATTTTGAATTTAATCAAAAATATTTATCATCGATCATCTCTGTCAGCTTGCGCCATTGATAATTCAAAATGAAACGGTCTCTATAATTTTTGCCATCAAGTACATGTATTAACTTTTGCTTTTACTTTTTCTCCAATTTTACGCTTCAATAAGAATTTGTAATTTTCAAATCTTGGCCCCCCCCCCCCCCCCCCCAAAAAAAAAACAAAAAAACAAATATTGCCAACATGTGATTGAATTTTAGTTCAAAGATGGGACTGAGATTGAAAATGCTTTTGTATTTCTTTTCTGAAAATGGGAGGTATAAAGCATTTGGAAATGCATCGCCTAATTCTTGATCTCAATTGGTTTTCTTTAATAGGCCTGTACTAGTAGTACAAAAAGCAAGGCCATTTCGAATAACATACGAGAATTTACAGATCTTATCCATAATTCCCTTTTCACACCATTGTTTATTGTTTGCTGATTTTTCAGATGTAAGAATTGTAATAATTTTTGGCGACAGTTCGACGGAACTTTCAAAAATGTGATGCCGTCATACATGGTTTGAAATTTCAATTCACATACATGGAAAATGCCATTGTATTCTTGGAAAAAGGAAAACTGAAGAAGAGTTATTTGAATAAAGTGCTGATATGTACAATCCATGTGTTGGGTTCATTACGGATAAAAGTATCGGACAGAATAAACGTGCCATGTCATTCCAGGTATTTCGGAGTAACCACACATAAAATAAGAGGCGAAAATTGATCAATTATAGCAAGACAAAATGACGCCTTTCACCACATTGATATTAATAAGCATCACTCCTACAATCTATTAGGCAATTACTTATTGGTGTTGTAGTTATTGGGTGTTATAGGTATGTGTAGTTTATATCAACACTCGATGTTAAAAAAACCACGAAGGTATACGTAGTTTATATCAACACTCGATGTTAAAAATATATCAACACTCGATGTTAAAAAAAACCCATTAAGGTATGTGTAGTTTATATCAACACTCGATGTTAAAAAAATCATGAAGGTATGTGTAGTTTATATCAACACTCGATGTTTAAAAAACCATGAAGATATGTGTTCTTTATATCAACACTCGATGTTAAAAAAAACAATGATCCATTGAATGAAAAGTTCCATTGCAAAGGTATAATAAAACATGCATAATTTTGATCTGAAATCTATAAGGTACACAAATTTTGAGAATTATGATACGATATATTCATTCCGTCATAACATCCATCTCCTTGAACATGGATTTAATTTTTAAAAAATCGACCGAACAAAGTAACACTTTGTTTTGCAAAAGTATATGGCGTTTATAAATGATACATTCACCGAAAGCATATGCATCTTATTTCGAGCCCTAAATACTGGTTAGGCATATCAAATGAAAAACATGATTGTCTTTTTTTTCAGAAATGCGATGAAAGACAGTCAATTTCTATAAAAAGACAATTTTTGGCAGAAGAGGAGATTATTTATTTAAGGAATAAGGAATCATTCTTTGGGTATTATGAGGTGATAATTTTGGTCGGGGCGTGATAAAATCCAATAAAGTCCGAAGGGCTTTATGACGGCCTCATAATATTCAAAGAATGATTCCTTATTACTTATATTTATATAATTTTCAGCAGTTGTACGCCCCAACAATACGTCATTTGAATTTATTGGACAGTATAGTACAAAATCGATTCGTAGTGTTATCATAAGCAAAGACACTGGAACATGTAAATATATGATAAAACGTGTATACCATTACAAGGGAATGCTAGTTACCGACAGCAACCTCTAAGCAAACAGTTTGTTTACGCGTTCCGATACAAACCATGCATTGCATTGACAATCAATAGGATATCAACTGCGAGATCAGCTGTATTTTAACAATCACTGATGTTTTTTTTAAACAAAAGGATAAACAGTCTTACTGAATGTACCGTAATTTTTTCGTAATGTAAATTTTAAGAATATTGTGTATATCTTTAATTTTTTTGTACCGTTCATTTTTGTTGCAAATTAAAAACTATTAATAGCAAAAGTAATACGTATATATTAATTTAACCATTTCCGCGTGTAGTTTTATTTCAGACTGAAATATAGCACGCTCCCACCTAAAATTATATCACTGCGAAAATAGCCAGATACATTTACAATGTATAAAATACTCGGTTACATTTATTGAAGCTGATATGAATAAACTAACTACATGACGTTACCAAATAAGGGTTCGGTTACTAGTATGTTAAAGGTCAAAATTTACTGGCTCTCCCATGTACATTGGTAACTTTTATGAATGATAAATCATTTTACGCATTTTCACCCACTTGATATATAAACAATAAAACTGTCTTTTTGTTGGATCATACGGAATACGGATCGCTATAGCAGGTAATGCTGTTATGACCACATGAACCATGAAAAAATATAAATCAACAATAATTCAAAACACATTATTTTCCAATTTGCTAAAGTTTTAGAAGGTTCCAGGGAGAAAGAGTTCTTTTTCAAGTTTTCGTTTGCAAGTTACGATAAAACTTGTGTATTTACTCACAAAACACAATCGTACTGTCTTTCAAAATGGTTTATTTCCTAGGGGGGTATATAGCTTTTTTCCACTAAAATATGGGAGGCAAATAAAGCGTTTAGGGTTCAAATATGCTGTGTGTCCGGAATAATTTGTAAAAAGTTTAGATGAATTGAAATCCTGTGCTTCTTAGAGCTTCTATGGTCATATTTCTGTAGACAAAATATGATAAAATGACAAAAAGGCAAATATATCTTAAATTTTGTATTTAATGAGCAACTTTCTATTTCAAAAAAAAAAAATTAAATTTGTAATGAGGGTTGTAAAACAGCTTTTATAAAAGTATGTTCTTATTCCTGTGATCATGTTCAAGCTGAATTTTGTCGCGTCTCCCTTTTTCGTAAGAACGATAGATTCACGAGGTAATTTAGTGCAAAGATTCTGTGCAGCATAGAAAGTTCTAACAAAAACTTTGTTTATGCAAAAATATTCGCCATAGATAAATTGTAATACTTGTCCCTCTCTGGAAGTGTCTTATATACCGGAATGAAATATACATGGCATCGTGATTAAAGAGTACGATGTTCAAGAAATTGAACTATTGTAAGATACTCTATTCAGTTATTTTTAATAAACATGCGCATTGACTAATGCACAGCAGTTCCGGTATTAAAAACTTCTTAGGAACATCCGGCGCTTAACCGTTTGACTTAACTATTCGTATACGTCACATCCCATTGCAGACAATACCAAACTAATCCGACTGTACTATAATAAATGCATATCGAGCAAATTATTTCCATATGATCTTTAGTCTTCGTAAAATGTACAAGGACATAATTGATGTACTACAATCTGATAAGGAATGGTTTTGACAGTTCAAACAAATGTCTTCCATTTTATATCGATTATTAGAATGTTATTTCAGTTTGTAAGTTTAGCGCTTCGTTTTTCTACAAGTTTTATTTGATTCAATTTCAAGAGAGAGAGAGAGAGAGAGAGAGAGAGAATTGCCGCGGTCCTCATTGACGGTTGAATTTCAAATGCCAATTTAATGAAAACCTTAATGCACATTACGTTTGATCTATGCAAGATTTACTTTCAGAAAATCTAAAGTTCGATTATGTAATGACTACAGTCATTCGTTTATAATTTTAAACTTAAATGCGCTTGAATGGAAACAAAAACGGCTAATTTGCAAAATATAAAATTGAATTAACCGCCTAAGAGAACTGAACTTTCTTGAATTAAAATTTTTTGTTACAATATATTTCTCTTTTAAAAAAAAGATAGTTTTATATTTTATTATTTATTCAAAAGTTCTTTTATCATAAATATTGTAGTTCATAATGTACAAGGTTCCTTACCTGATAGTCGGACTAGACAAGATTGGAGACTTAAGTCGTAAAATCGACATTAATCAGTAAGCTTAAAACTCTTTCTGAAAATTGCCGATAAGCTTGCTTTAGTTAATAATTTCGCCTTCTCAAGCAATTTGACCACCACTTAAATTGATGCAGTCACGCTGTGCCGATTTGCAGACAAATGTAGAAGGTTAAAAAACGCCGCGTGACTCTTGGACAATTGTCATACACATTGCATGTCAAACTATAGCTGCATTAGCAATGAATTTCATATGGATATAAGACTTCTGAAGAATGTACTAGTTCCTCTAGATTTATTACAAAGGAAAAACTCTATTGACTAGAATAAATGACATCATACAAAAGAAAATTCATTCAAAAGTGAACTGCGTTCGAGAACACAGTTCGCAATTCAAAATTTATAATTCATAATTGAAAAATAAATTTTGAATTGCGAACTGCGTTCTAGAATGCAGTTCACTTTTAAATTGCGAATAAGCCCGAATCTCAAAAACTTCAGATGACTACTTCACCATATTTTCACAATGGTAGTGGTATACCACTAGTAGATGGCCCAGAAAATTTCAGGCCAAAAAATTTGAAGAATAAATTTTGAATTGCGAACTGCGTTCTAGAATGCAGTTTACTTTTGAATTGCGAAAAGCGAACTGCGTTCCAAAAACCGATTGCCAAAATTGATGATGGTGGAAAACATGGAAAATTATATATCAGTTATAAAACAGTTCGTTCTTATTTTTCTTAACACTTCTAAATAAAAAAAACGTTAAAAATTAATATTAAAATGTACTCCTAAACGTTTACACAATGGGACTACGTTTCTTAATAATCTCTCCGCAAGATCTCTTTATTTTCTCTCTTTAACTTATATTTAAACGCTTTCTTCTCGTGTGAAAAGGTTCTCTTGCGAGAATCAAAAGAGCATATTGAGAGACTATAAAGGTTTTCAAGAACAAAAGAAATAATTTTGTTCAAAAACTTACCTCTGAGATTTGGTTGCAGAAAATTTCGCTAAAATTGTCTGGATAATGTGCTTTAAATACAGCTGGGTCTCGCCTTGTCACGTCGTTTTTGAACATCACTCTGCTCGTTTGGCCGAATCTCTCTCTTCCTCTATCCAATATGACCCTTGACCATGAGAAATGGTAACTGTCGCTCAATTTATTCCCGTTTCTTTCTTGTTCTGCTTTATTAAACAAATCTTCAGATCGATTGTAGCTTATATGCATTAAGCCTCTTAAATAATCCGGCTCAAGTCACACTAAGTGAGCACAATATAGCCTCACAAGATAGCAAGCTGAAAAACTCATGATTAAAAGAAACGCTCACTAAAGGGAAACTTTAATTGTCTGTTCTTTGGTTCCTTTATACATCTTTCAATTAGACCCGAGGTGTATGAGAAAACAATAAATGAATGACAGCTTCGATTCTTTGAAGATAATTGTTCCTTAATCCCCAATATCCCCGATTTATTGGGGAGTTTTCTGCATCAAGATGTATTGAGTTTCGTTTTGTATAATTATGTATATTCCATGCGTTCTCACGGAGAAAGCAATGAAAGAAAAGAATGCATAATGCTCATTTTTTACAGTTGGTGTCTATATATGATAAATTGATAGTATTTCCAATTTTGTGATGAGTTTTGATCCTTTGTTTTCGATAAAAAACATACACAGGTCAAGTTACTCAATTCAACAATTTATCTAAGAGAATACAACAATTGTAGTGCCAAATTCCGTTATGTACTAGAATCCATTCAACTCGCATTCAATGCCTTATGATGAAAAGATTGGCAGTATATTTCATGTACTTATGATACTGTGTTTTAAGAATTTCATTTCTGAATCAAAAACATTGGTTATTAATGCATGGTTAGGGAGGCTGGGTGGTCAACAAATTAACCATCAGATCTTCCTTAAATTTTTAGAAATGATGTCTTTAGCTATAAACGATCTTTTGATAAAGCAAAAATTCCATATATATTAGCATTGATATTTGAATATTTTGCTATAAATTTATACAGAGCTCTTCTTTTTAATGAGATTTATATAGTGTAAAAATGGCCACGACCTTCCAGTCCTCTTAAGATGAATAATCACCTTTATTGTAGTACTAGTATTGCATTTAGCAAAATTACGAATAATTGAAGATAACGAATGACATTCTCGACTGTAGGTCGGTTATAATAATTTTCATTGGATGAACATTTTTAAATGTCATACTGTACTCATCTACTGTTTTAACTTAAAATTCTTGTATTTCGCCATATTACAAATAACCTCACTCTTTTTCCTTCTCTCTTTTCTAATCAAATGGCCTCACTTCGATATGTGGATCAAATTGGCATATTTGTGTAAATCAGTCAAAAAAACCGTGCAGGCAACCATAGTCAATAATAGTCCTTAAAAATTCCTGGTGTATGTCATATTACAAAGTCATGAAACTTGGTTGATGGATGAGTGAAAATGGTTCCCAACTGATGCATCTGTTGTATATACTTGTAACTTAGTGTTTTACCCCCACATAGTTGCTGTATCATAATGTACTCTACATGTATCATTTCTGTTTAATGCACAACAATATAAATTTCCCGAATGCCATGAAACAATGTATCATGTTAACAGTGAATCAATGTTTTCCCCCGATTATACATGTACTTTAAAACGCAATATAACTGTCAATGAGTCCATGACTAATTAGTAAAAGACATAACAATAATGATATATTATGTATCTAAAAATACATGCATAATTTTTTGCATTCCAAATGGTGGATTTAACCAGTGGGGGCAACCCAGTGCGATTGCTCCCGTATAGCGGATTGTTTTTTTCTGCTGTAAAATTTTACGAATTTATTGGCAAATTCACCATTATTATATAAATATCAACATTATGTTATTTATTTTTGCAAGAAATGTTCAGAATCACAAAAAAAAAATCATTTTGGGGAAAATTTTGTCACACAATGAATCCGGTAGATGATCAACTTTTATGAAAAAAAAATCAGTTTCTTATCACCATGTCGATTTCTTATATCGTTATAGTTAGACTTCAAAGACTTGAAGTACTAAACTCACTTTTCTATAGATTTGTGTGAACAGAAAAAACATTTGGAATTCTACAACCTTACTTTTCTATAGATTTGTGTGAACAGAAAAAACAATTGGAATTCTACAACCTTCTACAACCTTACTTTTCTATAGATTTGTGTGAACAGATTAACATTTAGAATTCTACAACGTATATACATATAAAAGTACAGAATTGACTTGAAGTGTTGATGCATTTCTTACGACAAATGTGTTTTCCATCCATATTGTAGGTGTTTTGGGCGATAAGTACTTTAGCGAATTCATGTGTTATTTTCGTTTGAATTAATATGTTATAAAATGTTCGATAACAATCCCGTTATCAAGGAGTGAAGCTACTCGGATTTTTATATACGTTGCGCATGCGCTACAATTCCTTTTATTCTGACCCAATTTTGTAACTTTTCCTTTGAAATTATAAATATCTCGGTGTCCAAACTATATTTAATCAACTGATTAAAAAAATTTAAGGTTCTCACTTTGAGCAACCATTTCATCTTGCCAAATGAAGGGCATGGCAAAAAATAAAAAGTCTACTGGAACTTTGCACTGCAGGCGACATGTAAGTCAGTACCAGGAGGCGCATACTGTTTCGGGGTTTTTCTAATGAATAAAAACTGTCAGATTATATCTTCAATTAGAGTATGAAATTTGTTTTTGTTCTTGTCCATTTCTCCAGATAAAAGGAGGGGCATGGGGACACCAATAAAAAAAAAACCTTGATTTAATGATATTGGGATATTGGGAGGGGGGGGGGGGTACTTGGACACTAGCATTAAACCCGAAGACCGATTTTTCATAAAATAAATTGATTACACATAATATTCATAAGAAGAAAGAAATAAGCTTTCCTGCGTTTATCTTTCCCAATGGTTGGATCAGGTAAGTTTACCGAAATCTGTTTTTTGCATGCGATATGATTCCCTTAAGTGTCACAGAAAAAATAAAAACGATTTGAATTCTTATCCTCTTTCCCCCCTTTTTTGCGTTATTGTCATGTGAGTATGAGAACAGTGGATGAAGATTATCCTCATAGGAAATCTATTGCCGTGGGTTTCCGGGCAGACAACAATTAATGATGAATGCTGTGCTATCTTGATTCGCAGAAAATAGAGCGCATAGTATTTACACAGAACAATACCGAAGTCATAATACTCGAGATTAATTCATATTTTATGTATCTGTAATGGGGATCATCTTTACAGCCTCTGGACTCTGTTGTGGGGTATACTATAATTTGTTATGTTTTATATTGACAGAATTCATGATAAAGTCTCGGATGATTCCCAAAAGATATTACGTAAAATTTTTACTGAAAGCATATAACCTTTGTAATGAATCTCTACATCCGGGCGATTAGATTTGCCTTGCTTCCCGGTGTTGCCTATCAATTTACTAAAATACCCCCCCCCAAAAAAAAATCCTCAAGTTTTCAACTTTTTTTGTGTGGAAATTTGCGATATGATTGGCTGCAAATGTGATTTTTTTTCTCCTCATTAGGTTTTGCATTGCGTATGCATTAGAATAGAATGATTAATTCTCATTTATTAAATCATACGTTTGTTAGCACATATGTACAGTGTATGCACATGTATAAACGCCATCAAACCACTTGTTCACATAAGATTATAATGAATTCGTAGCTTCATCCACTAAAAGAATTCCTTTTATTTTTAAGGAGATGTCTTACGGAAAACGTTTCATGTTATTTAACAACATTGGTGGCAAGTCATTATTCTTCAAGACCAGTTTTCCAAAAAAAAAACAAAAAAACAAAAAAACAACCAAACAAACAAACAAACAAAACACCCCCACCCACCCCCAACCCCTCAAAAAAAACCCCAAAACCAATAAAAAAAAAACACCAAAAGGTAAAATTAATGAAAAAAATTAAATAAAATACCAAAGCAAACTACTAGTACATGCACTCCCTCGTGTGAACCAAAACAAATCTAGGCTACATGGCGATTTGTGCCTTTTTAAAAGCCACAGAAACTAAGCAAATTAATTTCTTTGAAGAAACGTGTTGCAAACCTACGTTTCTGTGAAGTAGAATTGTTCCATAGGGACCAGAATAAGACGCCAGAAAGATATAAAAACAACAACAGTATGACCAAATAGTAGTCATAATTGTTTCTTTTTCTCTGTGTGGATTGATTGTCGTTTCATAAAATTTGAAAGCTGTGTCATATTCAAGTCACAACATATATAGATATAGGTCAATGCTTTCTTCCCTTTGTACTTTAAAGGCACTGCATTATTATAGTACACATATAAAACATTGTTTTGGGGGATTCATATTTTGAACTCAAAAAATGTTTGTTTTAGGGTCACCGTAGTATACACAACGGATTTCCCTCAATTTTCTTATAAATCAATTGTTCTGAAAATTTAATATTTCGGTTTTTTTTTGTCTTTTGGTTTTTTTTTGGGGGGGGGGAGGGGGTGAACTCTGTAATTTCTTAAAATATTAATGAAATCTTTTTTGTCCACATCGCCTCAAATCTACCATTACAATTTCCTTTCAGTAGAATTTAAAGTTGGACAGCATCTGGTACAAATGACTTATTAAAAACTCCAGGAATATCTTATTAACTTTTGTTACGGGTATTGTATTTTAAAATGTTTTTGCTTCTATTTGGAACATTTTTTCGCAAATACTCAGGTAGAACAAATTTGTGAATTTATAACATAGTAGTAAATTTTTTGCTTCGTAGCGTCGCTTTTTAATGGTTCTCAGCCTGTTTCTAAAGAAAGTGTTTCTCTCAGAAATTGGGAGACCAGTTACAATCCTTGCAACTGCTGCGGATAATTGAACTTTTTCAAGTTTTTCCCCTTCGTAAAAGGTGCAACCATCTCAAACAACTGAAGAATATTCAAGGACAAGTCTTATAAATGCTGTATACAATTTTGACAGTTTTTCCTTCCCAATCGTATAAATTTAAGTTTTTAAAAAGACCTTGTGAATATACGCACTATAAGCTACTTACAATACTATCAACATATTCATACTAACCAGGTTTGTGACTATAAAAACCCCAAATGACGATGGACTTACTTTGCAATTATGTATTTGAGAAAATATTTCAAAAAACTAATTTCTTGGGTATTTCGCACAATCTTTATAATGCATGACTTAACGCCCCTACTCTTTTGTAACGTTCAACGTAATTTCATATTGGACAAGTACTAGTATCATCCGTGGTGACCATATCTGTCTTTTTAAATCCTACATTTGTCACTGTATTTCTTGAAGACTCAGAATAGCCACCATAGCATTTTCTTCTTGGTGATTTGTTACCTAAGCTCATCAACAGCGTATCCGAGTGAACGAAACAGAGTGTTCAACATTAACGTTGAACAGATATGCTAATGTCCGAACATTTAATGAAAGAGTAAACAATTAACTCTGTTGAAGCAACTTTACATATACCTTTTTTTTAATTGATCAATTGATAAATTGTTGTTTTAGTTCTGTTTGTAGCTATTTGTCAATACAGTATTACCATACATATTTTAGATATTCTTAGACTTTGATTTTTTTTTGTTAGCGATAAAACTTGCATGCTGTTCTACTAATTTTCATTTTTCATCGCTGTGGGACAAATTATAATTTTTATTTCATATTTAAGTTTAGATGGAAAAAAAAAACTTAGCCAAGGCATTGCATTACATTGACATTTGTGCATAATAATTTCATAATTTGACTTATTTTTGGCCTGCATTCCGCTTAGCAATGCAATTTCTTTTCTTTTCCATTTATTCGTTTTTATTTTTTTTCCACTTCAGTATAATTCGATTTACATACAGTGCAATGACTACTTGATTTTCACAATCTCATGAGATTGCAAGTATCAATCAAGAATCAAGAATCTAACTTCTTAGGACTTCTAATTAAAATCAGTTGATGCATCAGAATATGTTCAGATCATAAGGGGCCAATGATTTTTGTAAGTGATATTTTATTTAAAAAAATACTTAAGCGAAAATGATGTGCATGCTATTTCCGATATCGTATAATTTGATCAGTTATAAAATTTTAGATATTTATAAAAAATATTCTATTCATTATTAATTAAATCGCAGAACAATTAAAACTATTCTTTTCTTTTTCTATCGAAGTGAATATCTGTAGGAAAACAAAGGTAACGGATACAGCTAGAAATCATATATTCAATGAAAACAAAATATCCGGAAGGGCCGTCTGCAAATTGATATGAAATAAAACTTGATCCACTAAGAATAGATGAATGTAGTATCCTTGAGCTAAAACGAGTTAAAACATCGATTTGTGTGAAGTTTATGATTTTTAGGTTAATGATGAGAACCGATTGATTAAATAAGTAAATTGCTCCCTAGGTTCCGATAGCAAATAAGATGTAGGAGCAAGAAATATACACTTTCCAGAGACAACCAATGCAATCAGCAAAATAGCCCCTGGGTTCGGCATATGCGTCGAAAAGAAGTGAGCTACAAACGTGGGGGAGGTCCGTGATTTATATGTATGAGAGAGAGAGAGAGAGAGAGAGAGAGAGAGAGAGAGAGAGAGAGAGAGAGAGAGAGAGAGAGAGAGTTTTAGTTTTATTGCATGTTTTGTAATGAAATGTGCCGTGTTTTCTATAAAGCTGTTGTAAACAGCCATCACTCACTTTTGAATTTATTTAAGTAATGGCAAGGAATAGAAAATATTTGAACCAATTATTAGCTATCCATTTTGAGGCACGAAATAAATTGCCAATTTGGGGCATGATACTAGCTTGTATAAGGGGAAAATATTTTTCAATCGATTAGACCATTTTCAATAAAAGTAGTTTAACAATGCAATTCCTGGGTATTGGATGCTAAATTTTATTCAGTAAACATGGCGTTATGCACTGCTTTTGCTTTCTCTTAGGAAATTCCATGATGAGTGTTGGTGCATATGGTAAATATGCTAGCAGCTAGAAAAATACCAATGTGTATAAAACCTTGTTAACTGAAAAACACCTTTTTGCTTTCGCACATTTTAATTTACAACAACATTTCTAACGCATGCGCAACAATTGGCGTACGAAACTCTTGTAGTTTACTCATAAACTCCATTGGTGCCTCTTGTTCGTATTAAAAAAAAACAACTTATTACAGAGATAGGAGTTTTTGACTTAGCAGCAATTACCCATGTGGAGCGGTTTACCCAAAGACTTTCGTCTTTATATTTTTGCATTGTCAATGTCTATCCCCCCTCTTGACCTACCTAGATTCGTGAATGTTTAATCCTGAAAACTAATTTTTAAAATATTTATAGATTAATTTTACGTAACACATCATTCAACAAAGAGTTGCTTGATAAATTGTTGCCTATTTTCTCCTATAAAATACTACACTTTTTTAGTAAACAATTTAATTACAATTGAAACATATTATCAGTCAATTTGTTAAAACCTATTTGGGAGCATATTTCAACATGCACATGAAAAAAGAGAGAAATATTTATTGCTTTAACAAATTTATTTTGTACAGTCGGCCATCATCAGTTTTAAAGATGTGTACCCCGCGAAATATGTCCAAATTGATAGTGAAAGTCCTATAGTTAGCTCAGAACCATTTTATAGCAATGGGGTCTCTTTATCCTGCTAGCTCCTATTGTGACACGGTAGGATCTCAACTATAGGACCAACAAATTTCACTTCATGGTGAACTCTTGGCGAGAGAACAGTCATGCCTGTTTGTTTGTTGTTGTTTTTCGTAAAACACATGGATGTCTTTGGTGATCGAACCGAAGACACCCAACACACAGAGCGTTGGAACAACCGCTGGACCACCGCGGCAATAGAGATTGTAGTAAAAGATAAATGACCCTAAAGTATAATATGATCACTTTTTATTAATTATGAATGGAACATACATATAGCAACAGTACATCAACGCTCACAATACACAGAGTTCAGTTTTAAAATGGCACAGTTGTACTTTTGTATATACAATTCAAATATATCCATAACAAATATTTAAATCATTAAAACAACACAGTACATCAAAATCTTTTTATACATCATAAAAATGTATTTTTTTTCTTTCTGATATTATATCTCAAGATACAGTATCACACTTTTGAAATAAATTACATTTTAAAGAAACGTAGAAATTCTCCAACGCAAACTAATTAAGTACACTTAAAACTGACAAAAATGTCACAAATGCGCCAATCCTTTATTTTGCAAACACTTTTTTTAGAACATAAATTAATAAATTGAATTAACTTGTCTCTAAACGTGTTTGAATACACTCACTCAGCTCATCAAAAACATACGGAAATTTCTCTCATGAATTCGCTTCTGCTCACAGACAAAACTCTGGTGTCATTTGCCTAATCAAGCATTTAATAGCCCCCTCTTACAATCCCATAACTAAGGATATGTAAATAATAAAGTCATTCAAGAAAATTGTTTCACGAGACACACACGGAGGAAACGTGGCTGTGTGTCTGAGGTAACACTTTGATACCGATGACGCAACTGTACAGGGACCTTATCTACAAACGATGTTTTCTGTAGAAAAAAAAAATGGTCTCTAAAAACAGCATTCTCCCAAAATACGAAATTCATCGAGTTATTAAAGCTGTTCTTATTGCGTTTGGCTCGTTTAAAAAAGCTCAACAACAAAAAAAAAATTAATACTAAAATACAACACATCACAAATGCTGCTGAAAATGAGACTGGGAACTTTTCCATTAATTGATTAAAACAAATCAAATTCCTTGATGATATTAATGAGCCCGGACTTCCATTTTAGTTATAAAACAAAGAGACAGAACATTACTTAGTAACGCCCAGAGACAAGAGACCTTAAGCACACGGAGCAAGAAGTTCAAAGGCTAAACGACAAAACCTTAAATCCTGCAGATATCCACCATCAATCTACCTAGAAGCGTTTTCAATTACTTAAGTACATTATCTTGAACAGGGAAAAAGCACCACCAATCAACCCTTATTAGCCGTGCTAAGTCTGAAAGTCTGCTAAAATTCTCACGCTATCTGATCATAGCGCTTAAAGCGATGTCGTCCTAGATCATGCACATTCATAGACATATTGATATATATAAATATATATATATAAAAAGCATAACGTTTAAAAATAGAATTTATTTAACATAGTTTCCAATAAAGCAAAAATCAATATAAATAATGCCCTTTTCAATGCTGAAATCTAAGTATATATACAGTAAATGGCAGTGTCTACTATTGTAAAAAAAAAAAACAATCTAATTTGTGAACGACATGTTCTTTGCGATTAAATATCTAAACTCCATGTTATGTTTCAAGATCTTGAAAGTTTTCAAATTGGATACTGAACGTAAATAATTGAATACCGGTATATATTGGTTAATCAGTAATCTAATCAGATAATATTGAATTAAATGTTATTTAAAAGTTTTCTCACAAAAACCTGCTTGCGACTATGATACATGTATATAAAAAACAATTGGAAACTGACAGCTCATACACCATAGCGCCATTTTACACTTAACTCAATTCTAAAACAGACTTGCTTCCCTTCGTTTTTGTGTCTATTTTGAACATGTTCACATGTAATTTTCAATTAACGAGAAAAATATACATAGGTAATCAATTATTATTAAATTCGTTGACTTTGATTTAGTAACAATCCATTAAATTTATGATTTTACCATTATTTAATAAAACAATCATTTCAGTTATTTTTCACTTAACAAACCTCTATTGATATAATGCTATGCTTATATATACTTGTGACCAACATTTCACTCCGAAATGACACATTAAATATTTCCTTGAATGTACATTTGAAACACAATAACTAGAATCTTTCCATTACAATTTTTAATAACACATGGTACTTGTACACTGTACGTATGGTTGCTTAGAATATAGTATACACTATATAACATAACATAAATGCATGCAATTCATTTTCATCAAATTAAAACTCTGTGTGGAATGTACATGTAGGTTGTAGTTTACATCAAATCAATTTTTTTTTTGCAATATACAAAACAATCATTATATATTCATAAATTCATATTTTCTAATTTCATACACTCTTGTATCATATTATTAAAGTAATATCCTAAATATAACTCACCAAATCTATTCTCTTTTCTTAGCATTATCTAATTTCAGACTTCATTTTTCAATATAGGTGTTCAAGTCCACCCAAAGTACAATAAATCAATTCTTAAGTTTATGGAAAAAGTGAACATTGCTATTTAAATACAAGCACATATGAGGAGAGATTAGGATTTTTGTATACTGAATAATTTTATTAATCATTTATATGCATATTAATATACATTTATTTCTAAAAAATTCCATGAAGATAAATGGATGTTTTGGCTCGGTGAGAAAATGTTTACAAAAGTATAAAAAAAATTCTTCATCATTCAACATTTTGTCAATAGGAAATAATCTTTCAACAAACTCAAATGCATATGTGTGATGGAAGAACAACAACTCTTGTTTTATTATTGCAAAAAGGAAATCTTTGTTTCCTTTAATAGTTGCGTTTTTTATTATTAGCGCTAGAGTCATCAAATGGATGAGAATCTTCACCTATAATAGTATTTCTATTTAATATTATAACAATATTCTGTGATGAACAGAAAAGCTTTTTTTTCATCCTTTCAAAAGGACATGACCTTAGATGAATTTCATTTTAATATATTCACCAATTTCTATCATCTAGCTAAGTCCATTGGCTTGGACTTTCTCTGCCTCGTTTTTCAATTTTTCGGCATCTTTTCTCTGTTTCTCTGCAATGACAGCAGCTGCAGTTTCTGCTTTGGCATTGGCAAGAATTTCTTTGGCCTCTGTTTTCAATAAAAGTTCTGCTACCCGAAGTCCCACTCTTTGAGCTACCTCTAGGGTTGCTATAGAAACTTTTTCACTTCCTACGATGCCAGCAAACTGTCTTGGTCCATTAGGAGAAACAGTTGGCTGCAAAAAAGAAGGGATTTCATTTATTGAACAATTTAAACCCCTGAAAATACATGTGTATGGAATAATAGAAACTCTGCATAGTAATTTGTAAACATTTATCTTGCAAATCATTTAACAGGTGAACAAGTTTCTTAAGGAAAGATGACCATACAAACAGAGGAAACTGTACAAAATGATACAGCAGTGAGAAAACTTCATAATTTCACACTTCTCATCATTGAATGAGTAGATTTTCCAGCTTTACTCATATATCCAACTCAAATACAGAATTAAAATTGCTATCCAAATGATTTCATTAATTACTAGTATATGCTGTTCATTGACAAATTAACACATGCACTGTAGATTCCCTATTTTATAAGGCAAATATTTAATTCTGAGATTTCGTTGTATTGTATCAAATCATGAGAATTATGATTTACAATGGGTAATGGCTTAATGGGTAAATCTACAATGGGTGCTTCTCATGATTTAATGGGATTATTAATTCCTTACTCATAATTAGGAATCTACAGTACCTGTATATTAAAGCATCATATTGTATATCACCATACCTTTTCCTTTTCTTCAATAGACTCCGGAAGACTGTCAAACGTAGACTCTATCCTGCCTTGTTTCCCGTCAATGCTAAACACCCCACCAGTCAGGGACAACTGTAAAATCACAAAAAAACATAGAGTTGGAAAAAGTCCTTAATTTTTATCATATACCAAGTATGCACAATATTTTATATGGCTTATGCATGGAAGTTAACTGATTGAACTCTTAAGTTTGAACTCATATTTGATTGCTAAATTTTGTTCTCTACGTAATTGTGCCAAAAGATGCGTAAACTATGACTGACCTTTCCATCTTTAACTTCTGAGAAGGCGGAGACTGGCACACTGCACCCACCCTCCTAAAACACAGAGAAATGGAGTCAAGGCAAACCAAATAACAGGGACTACACTGTACTATACACTGCACATGCATGGGCTCCTGCCTCGGCTATACATATACATTCATTCAACAGTATAATATTTCAAGAATTCATGAAAATATTTCTTTTCTTTTTCAGAATCAGAACTCTAGCTCAGCATAAAAACATGATTAATATTCATCACTCTTTACATTTTTTTGTCAATAAATGACCTTTATGCAAATATTTAAGCAACTGCTCTATTAACTATAAAAGAGCTGTACATACCAGTTTCTTTAGGAAGGCCCTCTCTGCCACACACTGAATCACGGTTTCTGGGTCGTGGATCTGGGAGAGGAGGCTGAGGGTGAAGGGGTCATTGTTTCTACACTCTACTGCCATGGCCCCCTGGGAGACAGCATACATACAGGTATCCTTGTCCAAAACCTGTCCAAGAGAATAGAGTAATGGGTATACTGGTAAGTGAGTTATTGTCAGATGCAAGTATTTCTAGCACTATAACAGCATTTTATGTATACATAGAAAAATCTTTGCTTTGATTTGTTACAAGTCAAACTGTTATATGTTACCTGGACTGGATTTTATTTTATTTGGATACCATTTTTATATGTTTTCATGCCTTATCCAATTGCTAATTTCAATTTACTACATTTCTCTTTATTAGAATATCAACAATGGAAAAAATAAATAAGCAGGACTATCATAGTCACACAGTAGACTGAACAATTTTTAAATTCTTCATTTTTACTTGGCTTTCAAGTTAACGTCTTTGGTGTTGGAATACTGGATTGCATTGATTAGTCCCCATCAGAAATATATAAGTACCTGAGAGATTCTATCCGGCCATCCCATCCGGTGCAAGCCGGCTTCTGCTAGAATAATGGCTGAGTATTTATTGTCTTCATCTAGCTTCCTGAACCTTGTGTTAAGATTTCCTCTCTAATAGATAGTTAAGGAACTTGAATTCTTCAGTTCTACTTTAAATATTTTACATGCTATGAGAATTTCTTAAAAAAAAAAAAACCACACACACAAAAACACACCATCAAAAGACATACTGACCGAGAGCAAAGTGCTCCCAATGTTAGATCTGAAAAATAAACCATAATTAAATCTTTAGGTGTCATTAATTAATCCCATTTTCTTAGGGCAAAGTAATAAACAGTGTAAAAAGGATACAATATTTTCAAATTTGAAATGTGGGAACTTCCGGGCCAGCTGTGCAGCTCGTCTCAAAGAACTCGTTCCAATCACACTGAAAAAAGAAATGATGGTTGAAACATGTTTTATTAGATACAAATTTGGAATGATATATTACATGTACTTGCAATAAAGACTCTAATTCCTTATTTTATTCAATTTTTTTAAATGACAAATTATATTTTCTATTCAAATAAGCCTAGCTGCAGATTTGTAACTCTCTTGTCCGTCATACATCTTTAAAAATAAAAGTAAACTACAAACTATACAAGTCATGATAGGTTCAAAACAGTTTTTACAGCTGGAGGCCTTGAAGGAATTCTGATAGAGTGATAATGCATGTACCTTCCCTCTGGTAAATCTTCAAGCTTCTTTCCAGCATTTGATGGATGCATCACCACTGCATCATAAGGACTGTCTCTCCTAAATAAATAAACAAAAATATACTGAAACCTGCAATGTCTATGACTGCAAAATGTCTTAATGACCTGTTTCTGGCTTAGATGATACAATGAAATATTCATGAACAGTCGAGATATTTCTATTCTCGGACTGCATGATTCCATATGGTATATACAGAACAGACTTACTTGTAGATACAGCCAATAAGACTAGGTACTGTATGGACTTACTTGTAGATGCAGCCAATGAGCAGCCCCTCCGGTAGGGCTGTGGGTAGGTCTTTCAGGGAGTGGACCACAAAGTCCACCTCATTCTTCTCCAATGCAAGCTCCAGCTCTCGTGTGAACAGGTTTTTCTCCCCTATCTGTGAGTAAAAATTCATAGCACTGTCATAAATATTAAATTAATGTTTGCTAGTGTATCTATAATTCTAAATTCAACAATTCTGCTTTGGTTTTCTTGCCATTCTACAAATTTGCATTGCATTTGGACATATCAATTATACAGTAATTACCCTGGAATATAATAAAGCACATGTAACACTCCCACCCATTCCCATTAATTCATAAAAACCAAGGATCATGGCACTAATTTTTATGTTGTTGATTCTTACCTTTGATAATGCAGCATCCAACACTTTATCTCCAGTTGTCTGCATAGAAACTGAGAAAAGAAACAACAAAGCCCATGATAAATGTATGTAATATGTACTGGTACTAATTTTCGATATAGCTTAATTTGTCATTTATCAAATGAAGGTAGTACATGTACCAGTATACAAATTTACAGCCTACATGTATGTTCAAGTTGTTTACACTAAAAACAATGCACATGCTCTTAAAAGAAAAAGATCGATATTTTGTTTTCAACTCTTCAGAGCCCTGATTTAATTGTACCTGGTGCATGTACACACCTATATATATATGTATAGTTTTTTATCAGTGTCTGTAAATCATTAATTTATGTTCAGTGATGCAGGAGAAAAATCTATACAAAAAAAACAAGCTAGTCCATTTTATAGCCTCATATTTCATCAATTTCAATCAATTTTTCAAACTAACAGCCGGTATACATACTAGCTTTTTTATTTTAACCGAGTGATAAAAAATCTAAGATTTCTAGTATAAATGCAAATTTCATTTAAAGATTGCTGTAAGAGTTTTAACTTTTTGTAACTAACAGTATTAAATTTGAAAAAAAAAGAATTGTCTTATATATACTAATAGTGTTGTTTATACTGGGTGCATGTACATGTTTAATCTCTCTCTCTCCTCTCTCTCTCTCTCTCTCTATGTTTTTTTGGTGTGATACTTACTGACTTCAAATGAAAGGTTTGGGTTGAGTTTTTTCAGCTGGTTGATTATAGTGTTGGTTTGAATCAATGCAAGCTGTAAAAAAAAAAGAAACAAAACAACATAAAAAACAAGTAAAATCAATGAAAATAAATCAATAATCTTTGCATATCAACTTTTGACATCTACTGTATGCGCTGAGGCATTTTAAAGTAACAACCTATATCTGTGTGCTTCACTTCAGTGACACAATCAATCAAGGTATGCTTGCTTGACATATGGTACAAAGTTTTGTAATATCAATCCCCCGTGTCACTTTTTGGAAAATCTTGAATATTAATTTATTTATCGTACATAAAATTCCCCATCCATGGCTAAGCATGAGAAAAAAATGAATTTACCAGAAGTAGCAAAAATTTATTCTCTTCAATCAAAGTTGCAATTACGTTAAACCATATTTTCTTCATCTAATGTGGACCTTAAGGCCCTTACCAACTACATTTACATGTAGTACATGTGTACTGTACTGAAGAATGCATGCAGCACATGGGCATGGGGCTAAATCTACCATTCAAATTGACCATATATACATTGTAGTCGGGGATAAAGGCCTTAAAAGACCTACGGAAAAAGTACATATGCATCTATGATCAACATATATATGAAGACATAGATTAATTAGGAGTCACTTGAACAACCTAATGTGTAAATTTTTCAGCAATACCTCATATATGAACAACAAGTGATGACGTATTGCTGATGACATGTTATTTGCTCAAATAAACTTGTAAACATAAAATACGTGGTTGTTCACTGTGACGTATGTTTCCTGAAATAGACCTGCAAGTGCATCTATCACTAACATCACTGACCCAAAGTCAACTCTTCACCAGGTAAATAACTTTTTGTTGAAAGGTGAGACATTCAACGATACATTGATATTCATGTGTCTGACATTGGTCAGAAGATCAGACGGTAAAAATTGATTATCCTTATACGTTATATGCATGTACCGGCTAGTACATCATGTGACTGCATGACAAAAGAATAATACAAGAACAGATTGCACTAAAAGTCATGTGATAGTCAGGTATTCCTCTATTCTAAGAATATGCCGATCTAGCCAACCTTTTGCCTAAAAGATGTAAAAGTCACATGACGGAATCTACATTTACATTCTATGCCTAAGCCAAAATCTTAGTCACATGATTTTGAAGGTCAATCATTTTCATTTGCTTTAAACTCAGTTTTAACATGGCTTACTGGCTTTATATGACATAAACTGAAAAATATACTCAGATTGACTTTTATCATGTTTATGTGCTCAATTCCTTAAACCAGTGCTCTAGAAACATGCTAATATAGTACATGTATATCCTTTCTTTCTTCAACTTTTTGAAAGAAAAAAAAAATATTGGTACACCTTTTCTGTGAATTACAAGTACAGAAAAGATTTATTAATTTTCTAAAAAGGGTGATTAAAATTCATTGACAATTTTACTTGATATTAACTCACTGATCGCCTCATCATGTACTTACATACATGTACATAGGTTTACCAAAATTTACTGTGACAAAAGTACAAGATGATAATGTAAAGCCAATAATCTTTTTTCATAGTAAACAGCAGGTGAATTTAATGTGCACTATAAATTAGTGGATCGATTCATTCATCTAAATCAATCACGAAGGTCATAGTCCCACCTAGGAAATCAAAATCCTATGCATTAATGCCATATTTTACTAGATGATCATGAAAGTTTTATAGATGAATAAGTAAACATAACCTACTCAACTTAAGGTAAAATTTGGGGAAAAAAGTCTTACAAAATGTCTTCTAGATACTTTGAATATCAAATACTGCAATTATGGAGGTTACTTTCAAGTAGGCCTAGACATTTATTTTTCAGATTTCAAAACATTAATTTTCATCATGGAAACCAGAAACCTTACATTTACCTATAATTTATACTATGATCATTAACTTTAGTCAAAGGTGGATCTATGAACAAATAAACGAACACAACTTGGACTTATTTGTAGATAGAGAATACGGGCATGACCTCTCTCAGTATATACCTGCTTCCTTCATGATTTAGAGATCAACGATCAAGACTTATATCACCGTGATAAGGAAATCAGATAAGCAAGAAGACTATAGAATAGTATCTCCATTAGTAATTATATATGTATGTGTAGAATTTAGGTAAACAATATTTTTTTCATGTTCCTCAAGTACGTACGTATTATACTGTAAACATGGTGTGTTTGTCAAAATGAAAAGAAAGTATTAATCTATTCTTTACTTTTTATATGTAAAGGGAGAAAATATGATGAAGCTAGACTAGGATTCAAGCCTGTGTCCCCTAATCTTGAAGTTTGGTACACTAGTACTAATCTCACGTGATAAAACCTACCTAATTATGAACATAATAATGTTTAATATTTATCATGAAATTAACAAATAACCCAGCTTTCTTCATAAATGAAAAATAAGAAGACCAAACTCAAATGTTATGTGATGGTAATGGGGACTTTAGGTTATACCTGTAATTCTGTCAGCTAGAACTGAAATTTTAGAACGTCCATCCTAATCATGTAATCTTCTTGTTTTTCTCGGGATGAAGAAATTTGTTTTGCTAAGACGTCTTGACTCCAAGACTCCCAAAACTTTAATGATAACTGAAACAATTTGCTTTGATGCCCAAAGGGGGGGGGGGGGGATTAAAAAAAATAGCCAACAAGGTACAGAATTTACCTTTGGCTTTTAAAAAACATCACTCATAACAGTAATTAAGGATATAGGTCTTCATTTAACAACAGAAATAACCAATTAGCAATGGCATTTAACTTTTTTTTCGAGGATTTGTCATGGACAACTCCTCAAGACGAAGAATTCATGAGAAACTACAATGCCCAAGCTTTGCTATTTCATATCAAGCATCACACATCTTAATAATAATTTCTAATTAGGATTTATTAAGTAACAAAACATCAATGATTTAGTTGTAAGCATTTCTTTAAAAAATGGCATTGGGTGTTCTAACATAAAAGTCATTAATGATCAAAATCCTATCATACACAATTTATAAATTCTTCTATTGCAAGTATCTTAATGTTCATTTTGAATAACATTGGTATAAAAACTAAAAGTTGTTGATTGGGATTTAAAATGTACATGTAAAAATATTTGTTTTATATAAGACTATGAATATCTCGATGTTCATGTTCATGTAGTTTCCTTTAACAATGAACATTTACCTCACTATTAAGTTGAATCTGAATTGTTTTAAATGTATTTGAACAATAATTTGTATGTTACACAACTTTGACCTGTTGACACGCCTTCTTATTTCATATTAATCTGTTGATATTAACATTGACTCTACAGAGATAAAGTAATGTGTTCCTTGACTTAAATGAAACGACATTCTTCTATAAAATAAAAAAAATGACTTTGATTTTACCTTTGCTAGCATCAGTTCAATATCTAGATTGTGGAATGTAAACAAAATATCAACACAGTCAAGCACCATCTGTTTGTAAAATTTTGTTAATTCTATTGACATATCCCTATAAAATTGCCCTTAAAACATGAAAACATACCTGACTCTTACGAGAACCGACTTTTACAACACTTTTAGTTTCCATTTTAGCAAATAACTGAGAAATTTGTGACTGTTTTGAAACACACGTGTCAGAACTTCAAAACTTCCGGCTTTACTAATGAATACCGAGGAGTCCCAAACGTATTTATAACCTAAGGGCGGTCAAGGACATCATGAAGCCGAGCCCGATCAGATGAGCAACTTGAGGTATGCGAAGGTTATTCAAAAGATTCACATAATCACGTGATACTGTCATCTTTATAATGAACTGTTAAGCTGTTTGTATGAGAACGTACTACAAGAAATTCAGAAATTAAATGACTTTTCGATAAATCTATATATTTATATCTTTTAATATATCATTTATTTTCAATTTTTTAATTATTCTGCCCTTGTGTTAAAACTTTACTAAACAAATGATGTTTTCATATCCAACATTATGATTTATATGCATTCACCTGCCAGATAAATATTGATTTTGTGTAGTTACGCAGCATCAGGGGGAGGGACAGGGGCTCCCCACTTTTTTATTTCCACAACAGACATTTTTCTTAAAATTACCTATAGATAAAAAGTTTGAAGAAGGTGGCCCACTTTTTTGGGGAGCATGTACACATTAATATAAGGAAATTAACAGGATTAACACTACAGGATAAATTTTTAAAAAAATTCTTGACGTGGACCCCCTCCCACGGATTAAGATTATGGAGAGATTGGCGAATAGTTTTTTTTTTCGATGTCTGCACCCCCCCCCCACACACTCACTTTTAAAAATGATGCTACGCGCCTGTTGTCATTATCAAAATATTTTCATACATACATTTGCGATGTTTCCGTTTTTCCCCAGATAATTGTTTACATGTAACATAATTCTATCATCTGATCATTTGATACAAAGTCTGGAAAGCATAGTAAGGGGAAAGAATGGGATTTATATTAAGCAGTTGTTTGTGCCCAACGAGTTGTTACAAAGGTATTTACCAAATAACAAACCATACACCTTTCATTAATAAAATTAAAACATTTTGTGCATTTTTTTTTTATCGACATAGAATAATTTATCAAACACTTTTATGAGTTTTAGAAACTAGTGTGGTATAGTTCACTAAAGTGGAAACATTTTTATCCTTGAGTCATGTCACATGATATTCTCTGTATAAACCGCACACATGAATAAAGGGGCAGACGGTCTTGATGTTAAATTTAATTTAAAAAAAAATACTTTAAAAACCACGGGGACTGAGTCTGTAATGTTCTCATAGGTCATATGCCCACACTACGGGAGTTTTATTCTTCGTGACACAAAGAACACTCTCTCTTTTAAAGAGAGTCCTTAATATAGAACTCGCCAAGGTTGACATTATTTTGACTATACGAATAACGAATAATTTTGAAATCCAGAGGTAGCTTCACAAAATTACAGAGTAGCATGTTTTTGTTCTTTTCAAAAATTGTAAATTAATTGTATGGGATAACTCACCTCCCTTCTTCCTGCACACGCACACATACAGCATGAGAGAGAGAGAGAGAGAGAGAGAGAGAGAGAGAGAGAGAGAGGTGTATCTTAGCTTGTCTTTGCCAATTTACAAGTACATGTATATAATCTCCATGCATTATTATTTTGCTTGAACAGGAAATTGTACGATCTTTATTAGATCTTTTTCAAACATTCACCGTAAAATATATTCATAGATACACTGAATTCTGATCAACTTACAGATTTAATTGACTTGACTATACGATGAAATATTCAGAAAATGTACACCAATATGAAAAAAAATCAGATATTTTATTTGTATTTCTCATATCAGTTAAGAGAGAAAAATCTAGTCTAATAGAGACTGTTTTATATCTTGATTTTTTAATTTTTTGTATTTACATTTTTATTATCACATGAGTTTGAACATCTGAGTACACGTTCGTGGCGTTTTATAAGAATTTTTTTTGCCAAAATCATATGAATGTATTCACATATTATAAATAGTTGATCATAAATATAATGCTAAACAAATATACTTCATATATTTTCACAGCTTACAAATTTAAGTCAAATACTTAGAAAAAAAGCGGGAGATAAGGAGTGTCCACCTTTCACCTCTACTTGTGTTTATCTACTACTAATCACTTTAAATATATGCATGTATACAGATATATACAATCATTCTGAATTAAAAATAGAATATTGAATGATCTATAAACACAACTTCACAGAAATGTCATGTTGTAAATTTTGAATTTACTGGGTGGGTGTAAATACAAAATTTACATAATGAATAGTAAAAATTGTATGTAAATAGCTTTAAAAGTTTGGATTTACTGGGTGGGTGTAAATACAAAATTTACAAACATTTACAACATGACAGAAACAATTCATATCGACCAAGCACGAGTAAAAGGGCTACATATACATTCATTAAAAGAAGGGACAAACGATGTCATTATAAAAATGATATCATCATGTTTTTATTAGCATTCACCTTAAATATCTATTCATATTTAGAAATTCAACTCAATGTTGCACAAGATATTTTTAAGCATGTGACATAAAGTTTATCAATCATATTCATTGAATTACGTACACATTAACATAATACACCAAATCAGTAAGTAAAACAAAATGCATGTACAGAATAACATGAAGAAGGCTCAGAATAATGGCAACAAAGGACTTATGAATTAACACAAAAGTCACTTCATTAAAGATAAAGAATGCGCCATCATGATACACGCGTGTTCAAACTTTATTCATCAAAACGATGCATCTGTTTACCATTGGATTCTCATAGGAACATCAATTAGAAACATGAGAGTCAAATTTTAGAATATTATACTTTCAAGTAAACTTGCTAACAGAAAAACATTATTATCTCCCTAATATATGTTTATTAATGTGAAACCATATAGTACAGTAACGAGCAACATTACAAGGCAATGAACTGGTTAATATGTACATGTAACACCCTAAAGTATTACTTACGTCAAAATTATGCGCATACAGTTATCATATAGTTCTTGTATTGTATCATGTAACTTAAAGTTTTTAACACAAGGAATTAATTAATGCATTAATTCACGTGGATTAGTTTATTAATTGTTAACGCTATTACAATGCAACACTGCGTTATTGCCGATTATTACTTCTATACAACGATATAATAAATATTGCGAGATAGCTATTGTAACAAATATAATAATGTTAATTTCAAAATCAGAAATGTAATAAATTTGTTCATTCAAAGAAAGAAAAAGAATATGATGAGCTTATTTTAATACATTCTACGCTACATTATATAAAAATATAACACATGCACAATTTTATGATATACATTTTTGCATGTATCATTTGATATGTTTGATTTCATCTTTGCTATATAAAGCTGGGACTGAATTTTGCAATCATTAATATATTATGATAATATATGAGAACGAGAACATGAAAATACATGTAGATCCATTGAACACAACAATTTAAGATTTATTAGCTTTACAAAAGCATGAACACAAACTAAAATCCAGGTACAAATGTAGAAAGCCGAATTTGTGGAAATCCTTGGTTCTCCATAGTAACTTTTTGATTATGCTCTCCCTTTTCCTCTAAAATTCGGTAATCTGAAATTGATTGAAATTACATGTTTATTACAAAATGTAAGCCTATATTGTTACAATAATTCATTTGATGAAACATTCATAAACATTTGTTTTATCATGCATTGTTGGTCTCTGACAGGAAGGATGCTATTACATTGGAGAGAAAAAAAGCGTCAAGTGCATGTTTAGTGTCTGGCAATATGTATGAATGCTAGAGTGCAACTTCAACAATCCCAAACACATGTATAGCAAAATTTAACAAGAAATATAAATAAGAAAAATGATAAACATAATATTTCCTGTGTACGTTTTTCTTAAAAAAAATTTTCGATTGTACTAATAGCTTTACTTACTTCATCCGATTTTCTGAACTGTGTAACTTGAGGTCTCTTTATCTGTAAGAATCATTATCATGAAGACAATGAAATTTCAGACAAAAGGTAACTAGTTGTGACAGCAAATAAAACTTATAATTTTTTTTTTATATATGCATGTATGTTGAATAAAGAAAGGCTAAAGAGATTCAGTATTAAATTAATTGAATATATTTAGTTTCATTGATCAATATCTATTTCTTCCA
The DNA here is from genome assembly GCA_033439105.1 of Magallana nippona. NCBI lineage: Eukaryota > Metazoa > Mollusca > Bivalvia > Ostreida > Ostreidae > Magallana > Magallana nippona. The sequence goes on along the minus strand of CM065918.1, from coordinate 25,821,611 downwards.
TGTTAAAAAATTTAATTTAATTTCACTTATACATTCATAAAACAGTAAATGAGCAAAATAAACTGTAATGAAAATCATTAAATAGCATGACAATCCGCAGAAAGAACCCCTATAATAGAGTAGGCCTACAGGTAGCAGACAAATATTAAAAAAAAAAATGTCAACGCGCTAACGAGCGACCGCTGATTGTAGCGAACCCGACCGAATTTATCCTCTTTAATTGTCGTTATATGATGTACAGTAATCAGACATATTACTTCTGATACTCAGACAGACAATTCTTGGGGGACATTCGCGGACTCTCTATTTTATCAAACTAATGGTAAATTAATGAGGATTTCGGTATACAGAGAAGTCTTCGACCTGAAGGTCTAAACGATTAGACAAATTGTGTATACATCCACTCGGATTAGCGATAAACAAAGCGTCAATCTTGTATCGTTTTATGAAGCATATTATATAATTATTACCGATCATAAGTATTGTCTTGCTGAGTCAAAATTTATTTGATTTATAAAAAAGAGATAAATAAAAATATGTCATATTTTGATGTATTTGTTTTTCAAAACCAATAAATTACATTTGAACTTTTCATAATAAAACTTTTAAGATGATTGTCGATAAAATCTATGAACTGCTTACGAAACAGCATGAGGAAAAGGTGAATTTATGTACAAGGACGTATTATTTTCCTATTAAACTGTGAATTGTCTTGTAACCAAGATAAATTTTTAAAAATCACTTGAATCTGTTTGATATCGTGATACTGAATGTGGGTTTCAAAAAATTTTAACATGGAGAAAAAGAACTACTAACCATTTACCAAGCTGCTAACACTCGTAAATATTGACTTCATATAAATACTTTAATAAGTATTTATCTCCACAACTACTCACTCTGTAGCCTTTTAAACGCACATTACCATGGTTACCTTGGTATGCAATTTTTAAGGCGTTAATTCCCCGAACTAAAAATCACAGCTAGCTTATTTCATTTAAACACATATTTCTTTTTTTTTTTTTTACCAGATGTTAAAATACTTTCATTTGCATGTTTTTTATATGATAGTACCTGCATATCATAGTTATTTTCCCGTAACTTGGATTCTATGTGAGCGTACGTGTTAGCGCTGGCTTCCGGTTTCCAACTTTCGGACGTATCTCGAACTTCCATATATCCCTGATTTTCAACTCCCTAAAATAAAAACAACTAGAGAAAATGAATAATACTCTAATATCAAGAAAAGTAATGATGGTATATACTGAGATAAGACCGTCATAGATTGAGTTTCCGGCTTTACTTTGATAAAACCAAGAAGATTGATATGTTTTCAAAGAGATTTTACAATTACGCAGCGTACCTTGGACGCATCTCTTCCATTTTTTCCGTTGGCACTGGCAATTCCCGAAGGAGTGTACATCAATTCAGAATCCTCAAAGCTTCTGAGATAAAATGATATTTTCATCAATAGAAGATTATGTTGATTAATCAGAAAAAAATGTTTGATGATTGGCAGAGCAATTGTCTGATGATTTGGGATAGAAAGAAACAGACTGAGAGGGGTTTTTTTTTTTCACGAACTGATGTATAGTTTGTTTAATACAAATATACATATAAAGTCAACATAGTACAGTGACAGGTGCATGGATTTATGTGACCCAAATATTTTCAAAATGAAAAGAATTTAATTTTTGACGTTAGTACAAATCATTTAATTGTTCTTACACATCAGCAGAATTAGAAGCATTCCTACAACACATAACTATAATGATGAATAGAAGGAGCAGGATCAATGCCCCGGAAGCGGAAGCACAGATAATGACTGCCAGCTCCCACGTCATCACTCTCTCCGTACAGCGAGTACCCTCGTACCGGAAGAACTCCTCCTCCGCACACCTTACAAAAGAAACAGAATTTGTTTGAATATGTTATTAATAGAATTGACCGAGTACAAAACCTCGAAGAACTATATGTTTACATGCAGGTTTTAGTCGCAAATGTTGTATACACAGTGTAAACACTTGATATATATATATATATATGAAATCAATGTACATGTTAAAGTGTGATCTTAATAATACATGTACAAGTATATATACAAAATTCTATTAAAAAAACCCATTAATGATTGCGGTATAAATGCCAAAAATATTACTCCACAGAAAATGAAATTAATTAACAAATTTAAAGAAAGTGTTAAAACTGTAAAATGTATGGGTGGTTTTTGTTTTATCACAAAACTGCCCGAAAAAATAAAGCAAACAAGACGACTGTCAGAATGAGGCAACAGATGGTTCTTATCGACAGGAAAACAATAGAAAAATCCAGTTCTTTACAGAGCTTAAATTAATCGAACCGCACCTGCATTTAGAGGAATAGGATGCCCTTTGAGACTGGATTTCTGTTGCTACGTAACAATGACCATGCTTTCCACAGTCTATAGGGTGATGGTCACAGTAGTACATTATCGCACATCTTTGAGTATTGTTCTCAGAAGTCTCAGCGACGCAAACAAACCCGGGCCGACCCACCAATGCACTCGTACATACATCAGAGTCGCAAATTTGTTTTGACATCAAAGCACCTGTAAATTTACAGCCAAATTATGTATAAACATGTACTACTAAAAATATTATAACATTTTGATACTTTGTGCAAACAATAAAAATATTTCAGATAATTATATGAAATTGTTTACCAAAGTACAAGTACTGCATCTGAAAACAGTATCTTATTGTAAGGCTTTAAGATTCTCCATCTACTATCGTTTTGTGCGTGACGATGTGACAAAAAAGGAGTTATAAAAAATTATAAATAGAAACCTGTGAAATTATCCCTTGTTTCGTTTAGATAATTCACATCGATATTATCTACACCAGATAAGTTGATGTACAAATCATTGCTGACATTGGACCCACTAGAGGCCACCCTCTGAGCATCAACTCCAAACACGGTGTCTACAGAAACCCTGGGCGTAGAAGCGGACCTGGAATGTAAAACCAAAACAATTGAATTAATATACAACTTATTATTATTTTTTTCAATATGCCTTAAGAACAAATGAATATTTACTCTGCTCGATACTGACCTTAATCGAAATAAAATACTAGTATACTGTAAATTCCTTATTTTAGGCGAGTACTTAATTCCGCTGTTTCGTATCAAATTGCGAGAATATAAAATCGCGATTACCATTTTTTTGTTATAATTTCCTATAGTTCAAAAATGTCTGAAAAATAAAAGAGAGTTTTTGAAATCCGCGAGGGTTGCTCCTCGCGATTTTTTCGCGGAAATTAATTCCTTCAGTTTCTACAGTATCATTCATGACTGTTTATTGTTGCTTTATTGTTTTACTACCAACAGATAGTAACTTAGGAAGAAAAAAGGATGATCCACTTATTCATTATACAAAACATCACGGAAACTGTTGTAGAATTGATTAAATTATTTTTTAAGATATATCTATTGATATGATTGCAAATTTTTGTTTGTTAGGAAAAGGGTGTATAAAAACATGAAAAGGAACATAATACAATAGGAATTGCAGGTGCACAAGGAAGCCGGAAGAACAGCATTTTATTCTGAGTATTACCTTAATGTTTATAAAATGCTGGAAATTTTTAGTCATATGATATTCATATTGAGAAAAAAAATGTTTAAATGGGGTTCAATCAAATGCTTGTTCATAATACATTCAACAAGAACTTACTATTCCAGTAATTAAAATTTAAGTCAAATTTTTATGTGTTCACTAACACCCCCTCAAACAACGACTGATGGAGTTATGGTATGTCAAGAAAAGGGAAAGGCAGTGTATTTCCAACAATTCGTAAATAAAAAAAACCACTTCCTCCTTTCCTATTATAACAAAACGGGAAAGAAATGAAGTCTCCACGTTGCTGAAAATGCTTAGAAAACCTAGTAGGATTAGTATCTAGGCGAAACTAATGTGACGTTTAGAAATAAACAAATGGAAGTCACACACGTCAACGTATAGATTACATATAGATTCAAATACCGGGTGTTGGCCAGATCGAGTGAGTGAGTGAGTCATAAACCTTACCTTTTTCTTCGTCCGCCTGAACAGCTGTAAAAAAACCCCAAATTAATGATAAATTTTCACTTTTACATCGTTTTATGACATTCATTTCACATGGTCATAAAGCATGCTTATTAAGATACACATGTCATCACGAACAGTCAATATATTTTACTTTATCGATACTTGTTTAGTTATAAGACTTGCTTCTCCTAGCAACCACTGAGTATATGGATGTTGTAAACAGATGCAAACTAAATTCGTATGGTTTTCAATTTTATATTTTTTTTATCGTTTGCTCATGTTTTAAGCGGGTAGAAATTATTGATACCACTAGCGTATTACTTCACTGAGAGATATTTCTATACAAATTGTAAAATCATGTCTTGTCAGGCTACATTAGACATGCGTTACGAAGAAAAGGACAAGAATAATTGCGCGTTCTTGTATAACCCTACTCACATTAAAATATACTTTATCGCTTTATATAGTGGTTTATATTTGAGCTACTACTAGTAATCACTCGATACTATTCTATAGATTGAAAGATATAATTGGTAAAAATACATCTACATGTAGTATATGTACCTTTTGATGCTTTTTACCCTAATGAATTTGCATCCGATGACATTATTGGATACCTCTGAAAGCTATTAAAAATTGAAGAAAAAATAAACATTAAAGCATACAAGTAAACACTGATAATGGTAAAAATCAATATTCTAAATTATAAATAACTTAATTATCCAGTAGCTTGTAAATGTTTGTTTCTGTATACCGTATATGTGCACTTGTTTACATGATGTACGCACCTTGTTTTGAATTTTAGTTGTTTCGTTAAATGTGCAGTCAGTGAACCTCAACTCAAACGTAAATTCCAAAACAGCATTTTCTTCAAGAAAAAAAGGTATATAAAAACCAAATCCTTTGAAAAAAAAACCCCGAGACATTGCATATTAAAGAAGAGGGAACATAAAATGTACATGTATATGGCAATCATACCTGTATTAGGATAAACAGGCGTGATTTGATAGGATTTTGTTGTTGTGGTGGTGGCAGTTGTTGTTATTGTTATTGTTGGTTGTGTTGTTGTGATAGCTGCTGTTGATGGTTGAGTTACTGTTGTATTATCAACGTTTGTAGGCATTGTAGTTTGGATTGTTGCCTCTGTTGAATGCGTACTTGGTGCTTCGGTTGTTGTGTTTGACATCGAACTAGTGTTGTTGGGTTCTTGTATTGTTGTTGTCTGAGTTGTCGCTTCTGTTGAATTTGTATTTGGTGATTCGGTTGATTCAACAGAAGTTGTTGCTGTTGTTGTGTTTAAAGCTGAACTTGTTGTGTTACTGGATCCTTGTGTTGTTGTCTGGCTTGTTGATTCAGTAGAAGTTGGTGTTGTTGTGTCTGAAACTGAACTAGATATGTCGTTAGAATCTAGTGTTGTTGTTGTGCGGTTCGAAGCAGGAGCTTCAGTAGATGTTGTGCTTTCTACACCTTCACTTGTTGAATCCGTGGCATCATGTAGTGTTTCTGTGGTTATTGTATCCGGAGTAGTGGTGGTATCAGGTTCCGCAGTTGTATTTATTGTTGTTGTTGTTTGAGTCGTAACACTTGTTGAAGTTGTTTCAGACGTCATCGTATCAGTAGAACTTTGTGTCGACATGTTGTCCGTTGTCATCTCCGGTGACTGTGTTGCGTTTAAATTATTCGTCGTCGTCGTCGTTGTTGTTGTAGTTAAACTTGTTGTTGATTGTGGCTGTGCTGTTGATGTTTCTTCGGTGGATCCGCTTTGTAACGTTGCTGTTGCTGCTGTTGTGTCATTTCTGGAAGGTGATGTTGCCTCAGTCGAGGATTGGGTTGATGAAACATTTACATTTTTTGTTGTCTGTGTTTCTTGGGGAGATGTTGTTGTTGTTATAATTGTTGCTGTTGTTGAACTATTTACTGAGGACAAATTGGAAACTAGCACAACAGCTGACATTATAACCGCTGTAATATGAAAGTTTCATGTGATTTTAATATACGCATAATTTACATTTGTCATCAACTGAGCATAACTTCACAGTGTAGAGATCGATTTTTTTTACTTACATACATGTAGAGAAATGTATTCATATCTCGTTAACCTGGTATTTGAGGACATTCTGAAAATAAAATGTTGAAATTAACTTTGTCATACAACATTTGATGCATGTTTTAAAATAATTAAAATTCTTAAAACAAATCATTCGCTGCAAAAGACATGCAATGACATAACCCATGGTTAAACATTATCATTACCTTGATAAACATCAGATAAACATTGAATAAAAGTAAACTTCTTATTTAGAAGTTTGATAAATAATGGTTCGAAAAATTATGTCGTTCCAAAGCTATGTGCTCATGTTTAGCAATGTAAACTAATATATAATTTGGGAAACAAATTATCAGTTTAACATGTTTGTGCGTAGACGCGGGTTGGTTTTTTTTTTTACCTACGCCCAAAACGATTTAGAGCTTTTACATAGCCACAGCTGCTTCCCAAAGGAACATTGATCTAATGCCATAAGCACATAATTAATATAGAGATATATATTCAATTTATCCAACGCTAAATGGACCAGAAGCTAAATCTGTTCAATGTGATCAATGATGAGTCTTGACATTGTTATACAAGCTTGCTTAAGCTACGTGCATTATTTCTTATGTTCAATTAACGAAGAAAAGAATCATCATATAGTGAACCATTCATTGCCATGTCATAACAAACAAAGTAGCCTCTAGAGGATCTAAAATGAACTTTATGAAAATCGATGTTAAATACATTATTAATATACTTCCTTTTCCCCATATATTTTCTTTAACTTTGATGAAATGAAACTCGAGTACCTTACCTTCAAAATGCACAATACAGTTTCCTTATGTCACGATAAAAATCTCCTTTTTTAGCAGGAAAAAGAAATAATACGCAGGTAATCACATCCTTCATTGGCCGCTACCTGTGCACATCTCATCATCCTTGCCACACTTTCTAAGTGACATCTGTATTCAGAATCTCCTATATTCAAGAACGTGTTGGGGAGCGAGGGATAAGTGAATCTTCTGGGTTACAGTAACGGCTACAGTATGGCACTGATAATGTAATTTACGCCTATATCGGTCATTAAATCAGTTCAGGAGCTACTGTGCCTTCCTCTCTCTCTTTTACCTGGAATGTAGTTTTAATTATTGCGCGTGTGCTAAATCAATACCAGTCCTGTATTCGCCACATTTTTATCGATTTCTCCCTCTCTCTGTTTTAGGCTTGTGCCCTTTTACGACACTTTGTACCAGGAAAATCAAAATTTTATCGTCGTCGAAAAATTTCATAAACTTTCTCATTTTAAAGGATGATGTCATAAAAATCTTTAATATCATCGTGTTTTACTGTTTTTAATGCATTTAGTGTCTCTACAACATTTATTTTATGATTAAGTGCATGTACTGAAATACAGGTATGCACTTTCGGATGCTTGTCTCGGCGCTGTAAATTACAGTTCTCAGCGAAAAATAGATAATTTCATCTTCTAAATTGGTGTGACGCAACATTGCTTTTGGAAAAATACGACAGTAAAAGAGGATTATGTAGAAGTATAATTTGAAAAAAAAACTGCTTTGTGCCCGTTAATGGTTTTTATTCTGGAAAATGTGCAAACAAAGTTAACGATTAGATACAAGAACACTATTAAAGTCTGTCCCCGGTTACTGTTTCAGTCACTTTTTGACGAATTTTAACGAGAATACACATACCTGTGAAAGAAGTACAATTGAAATCGATATATGGGGAAAAATCTGAGTCTTGTTTATTGATACTTTATACAGAGAAATTAACATAAACGAAAACAAATTTCTTAAAGAGATTTTTAATAGGAAATGTTTATATCTTTTCTCCATTCGGAAATACTCCGGACACCTCGCACAATTTTTTAACCCTATCAACAGGGTACTTTTCATGTCGTTTGCAATTCAAAATAACCGTAGACTATTTTTTTTTTTGGTTGTGTATTGAAACCTGAAGCGGTAGAGGGGGCGTTTCAAAACAGAAAATCTGGACTTATTTCTTTCTAGTTTGGGCACAAAGGTATTTATGATTATCGAAATATTAAGCAAAAAGTGGTGGAAGTAGAAACTTTTGACAGAGTATAGTATGATAAAATACCGATCATATGATTTTCTTTAAAAAAAAATCATTGGAAAAAATAAATGTTGAGAATATTCCCGGACAACTTATTTTTTTCTAACCTTATAATGGAATTTTTACTACATTGTGCATACTAAACGACAAAGTAATATTAAAAAAATGTTATTTACAAATTATTCCAAATATGATTTTTGATATTTGCAACAATTGATAGGAAACACTTGAGTCAACAATTACAAGTTATATAAATATGCATTTTTTTCAACGATCATTTGGCTTTGCACACTGAACATGGTTTATTAATAATAAAAAAAAAATGATGACAATTGTTTTTGGTATTGATTCAATGATATTCAATAACGAATTCGAAAAACATATTTTGCAAATACAGAATTAAAATACTTGTAGCTCATGTCCATTAGGAACATCTATCAATACTTTGAAAGAAAGGTAACTGTTGGTGTTTTACCTGCGGAACAGGTAAGTTGTTTAAGACAGATTTATCCCTCGCTGGTTTGTTCCGTTTAGTTTATTCAAAACCACGGTATCGTATTTACATATGTACAACATCATTGTAAAGATCAAACCGAAAGTAAATTGGGAGAACAAAATTTGATGAAGTTTTTGAAATAAAGATACACAGTTTTCTTGATGTCACATATTTATTTGAAGTCATAATTTTACAAAACATTTTAGTATTAGGAGCAAAACGGTTAATAAGTTTAGCTAAAAACTGACTACGTAATATACTTAATGTTCGATCTTCTATTGAATTTACATTTTATTTCGGAATTTGAAAAGGACGACTACTCTTCATACTCTTTGAATAACCTTATTTAGATATTTTGATAATGTTCTAGTGTGCAATTAAATATTCGATCATTTTGCGTTCTATTCTTAGCAGTGTAGGCTTTAATATCGAGTTGTTTTTATTTATCTATCAATGCCGAGATTCATTAAAATTTTTCTATCAGTTTTAATAGATATACAAACTTAAACTAAAATTTCATATCACACATTTTCTTTGATATCCGTCTCTCATGTACAAATGTAAGTTCAAGCGTATTCATTTCTAAATCATGATCATATGTCATTCTTTATAAATACATTTCTTTCTATAAGGGGAGGGGTATTTTTCAAGTTTGTATCGGTAAATACAGTGTGTATAGCTGCAACGAGCAGGAGCGGAAGTAAAGAAATACCGGAAGGCGTGTTAGTAGCCCGGTAATTAAGAAATTTGGAAAGGAAATAAGACATCATTTGGACTATCTCTTCTTACATTTTTTGATGCACGAACAGGAAAAGATATTTGAGTAAATAGATACGAAAATATTTTTTAAATGAATCAGACAAGATTTTCCACCCTTTAAAAGAATCGATTTTTTCCACCTAAGATACCAAAAGAAGGAAACGTTTATTGTTTATCTTACTAACACTGCATGGGCACTTCGATATGGCATTCATGCTGAGATTAGTACTCATTTCTACCTAAATGAATAAATACCATATCATTTGTATAATTACGATTGAAATATAATTTAATGAAAAAAGATATTTTAAAAGCATATTGAATAATAATAATTCCGAACACAGTTTATGCAATATAAACAAAATACGTGATTTGTGTCTGTCGATTACCGAGTATATTTTAAATGGATATCAAACATAATTAACTTAATTTATATGATATGAAATTAGTTAGGTTATAACCTTATGACTCTCTGTAAAATATATGCACAGTATCAATAGATATTTTCAGTCATCTAAATCACGAATATTTATTTAGATCATTTGGGTATTTTTAACAATTATACTTTAAATTGGATTGGAATAACGAGGCATAATACAGCTATATTTTTTTTAAACAATACGTGTTTTTTTTTATTTAAAAATTTATTTGAACATATAGTAATTTGTTGAGATACACAGATTTTAATTCCTTTTGATCAATATTTCTCAAAAGAATATATATATATATATATATATATATATATAAAATAAAATTACATATGATAACGATAAACACATTAACATAAAACATAACATTTAAATTCAATTTAATACACTGTATTGATAAACATGTTGGGTACGTAGTTCAAAACAAAACGATACAATAAATTTTGATTATAATTCTCTTCAAGCATGTCAAGTAAGTATGATTATACATGTTAATGGATATGCAAGAACCGACAAATCTAACAGACATACTGCCCCACTCAACACTCCTAAAAGACACCCCTTTGTTCACTCCACACATTACTAGTATTGCAAAATCGAAAGATTGTGGTCTACAAATGATCCCTCTTCGTATAGTCTGCAAGATTTTCTTCTGCTTGTTGGTTAGATTGCAACTCTATATTTTTTTTTATTTTAACAATTCAAATTAATAATAATTATAATCAAATATGAACCTCACTATATGCCAAGAGGTTGATTCAATGAAATTAATTGAAATTGCAAAAGAATGGACAACTTAAAAGCCTTTTTGTGCACGAGCAATATTTGCCTTCTCCCTTGCGATGCCCTATTTCTAAGATGATAGGCCTGGACGGAGCACTATTTATAGGAAAGCCTCCAGTTCCCTCTGTATCAAAACGGGGTCAGCTACAAAACAAAACAAGCATATTCTTGGAACCATTCACTTTTCTTGTCTCATCAACATTTTTGACAGAAAGACAATCAAATTAATTCAATCTATGAAAAAACTCTTTTAAAGTTGGTACTATACCTTATCTTCGCCGTATCTGTTTGTTGTTAGTTTCGGTCGTGTAATCTGATAATAGATGAAAGATTAAAAAAAAAAAATCATTATAGTCATTATACATTTCATAATAAAACATTACACAGCGCATGCACTTAATAATTTTGATGGCAAATCAATTAGAAATTAAAATTATCACTAAAAAAAACCTAAATGTTTAATGGAACGCTGTGCCAAGACAGAGACAATTAGGACCAATTTTTAAATAACTAGTGTAAAATATTGCAACATTAGTGATTCATTTATTCAAATGCTTCATAAATCTGGACGATTTGCGTCCAAATTAATGGGGCTCAATTGTATATACTTTCTAAAGGTCCTTTGTAACCATGTCAGTCATGGTGATGATCATGCAGTGATTAAATTGGTTTATATAAAATCCTTAAATGCACCTGAGATTGAAAGTTTGGACTTTGGAAGTGTCTATCCATTGACTGGTAGGTGTCTTTGCTCTCATCAGGGTCCCAATGATCGTACCCTTGGTTGTCAAATGTCTGTAAGCTCTACAATAAATCAAAATTCTTTTTAAATCGGAATGGACAATCGTAATCTATAAAGATACTAATTATTAAATTTTATGATCCCTTTTCCCTTGAATCTTGACTTCTAACTTCTTTAACTGCTGGGTATTTTCGAAATTTTGAGAAAAAAACACTTTAGTGCGATACATATTTTTGTTAGTTATTCACCGTTTGAATCCTGCGATCTTCTAGTTTAAGGGAAGGTTTCCTGTGATATTGATCAATATGGTCATAACTTCTGTCATGCATCAGCGTTTCACGGTCACTGTACCTACAACAAAGTGAAACTAAAGAAATAATGATAATCAGATGACATTATGATTCAAATGATATGCAAATTAAAAAAAAATATACTTCTTAAATTCATATTAAGCATAGAAGGTATTTGTATGATAGAAAGTAAATTATTTCCACTGTCAAAGTTTCGATAATTACCCCACATCAAAGGCGTTCTTATCGGGATTTAGGGGCTCTCTTTTCCTCCTCGCACACTGTATGACGATCGCGAAGAGGAGGATGAGGATGATGAGTCCCCCCGCTCCGGCGGCGATAATCATCCAGGCCTTGTACGACAGATCTCCCTTCACACATTTATCTGCCGACACGGTGTACTTGTACATGTCTTCTTCCTGACAACTAAAATTATATGAATCTTTAACATTACGGATTCATTTTGTTTCAAGTTTGTTTTAGGCAAGTTTAATAGTACTTGTAGAACACTAAATTTTCAAACACAAGCCATTCTAAAATAATTTACTTTACACTGATGAATATTTAATATTAAGTTTATATATGTAGTTATTCCAAAATTGGTGCAATTGCATCTATTTCAATTCAAGACAAATAATTTAAAGAAAAGAAATATGATTCATGAATTTGAGAAAGGCTTACTTGCAAATACTATAGTAGTGGGAACCATTGGCTTTCACTTCACATGTTCCATAACCACATGACTTGTTAAAGCACTTGGAATTAAATGTGCAGTTTCCTTCGCTGCCGGTCTTGCAAGTAAATCCTTTGTATTTTAAATTAGCTTGTCTACAAACATCTGTATCGCACATCGTCAAGTCTGATGCACCTTTAATCAAAGACGTCCTTGTCATTATTATTATTTTTTTGCTATTAGAATTTAAAGTCTGTGTAAACTACCTCTAACAACTCTAAATGGTATTGTGTTAAATCTCAATCTATAAATCTTTATATTTATTCGGGAAACAAATACTAAATAGTAACATAACTGATTTTCCATTTACTGTGTGAAAATGATATAGAAAAAATTCAAAGAATACACTTTCAATTTTGTACAAAAATACAGATGACTAAATTTGGGGTGGTATAAATGCCAACGATTTAAACATTTTTTTTTTTTACAAAAAAGAACTGAAAAAAAAAGAAATTGAAAGATTATTTAAATGTACTGAATGACACGACTCTGCCACTCAGTCATCTTTAAATTTAGTAACATGTATCATTCAATTGATTTAATGACAGAGGTTCTTCCTGTGTATTGGATAAATCATTCCTAAACCTCACATTGAATACGTTTCGTTAAAAAGGCTACTAATAAGTAAGTCACAAAACATAATTGTAATAGAAGATATATCTTTGGATATATATTCTTATTTGTAGTTAAATGCCTTACCATCAGTGTTTAGCTGCAGAATTGTATTGTTTAAAACTCCTCCGAGAGTTGTATTTAGTAATGACTCGACAGTTTCATTGCCAATATAATCCCTGGCCTTAACAAGTGCCTCGACTAATATTCCCCTGAAATTATTTGAAAATCATATCATCATATAGATGTCAGTATTGCAATTGATTAATTAAACGTAGTTCTCTATTTGTGATTGAAACACTCACCATATTTCATAAGAACGCTTTCGTCTACCTGAACTCTCATTTAAACACCTAAAAATCAAAATAATATTTTTTTTAGAAAATCGTCATAGTAGTCAATTACCATTGCATTTCATCAAATTCAATTAACATCCCTCATTTCATTTGTAAATATTAAATATAATGTAAAGAGGTATTGAGAATAACCATTTTTTTTTTCGTTCGTCTTACAACCAGTATTCACTATATCTATATTTCAATCAATAGACGATCTTGTATTTACACCGAGCCTTTCTGAGCTATTGAATGCACGTAACACTTTATTGTGTTGTTTACAGAAACGGATAAAAAAACAGTTTTCGTATTTCTATCTGAAAGGTTCTCTGATTCACTTTGGATATTTCTGTACCCAGAATGATAAAATGTAAAATTCCACTGCAACTCTATTGATGTTGATGAATTAAGGGCCGTGGTTGTGTTTATTGTAGATTCTTCAAAGTCCGTAAGCAAGTTAAATATATATATATATATATATATATATATATATATATATATATATATATATAGTATATTGTCTTTCATAGTTATTCTTATCATATTGGACACTCAACTATAGGGACTGATCTTGTAATGACAAATCGTACAACATAAGATTACGTAGACTACAACAATTAGGAACAAATCATGCAGGAATCTGAGAAAACGTAATCTTACCAAAACGACTTCATTTTTGTCACCGTCATGTCAATTTTCAATAAGGCCTTGCGTATCTGAAATAATATAAAGTTATAAAAATTGATATAAGAATCATTCAAAGAAGTTTAATTATAAAACCAGTACAATCTAAAGCTAAGTTTCAAATGTTTACGGTATATGGTGATTGAGTGCAGGGCAGACTAAGTAAATCAAAAGTAACTAAATTACTGTTAATGTACATCAGTTTGTTAGAAAAAATATCCATGTGTTTTTTTTTTTTTTTTGGGAATTATGAGTCATACATCATGATGTTTATTGTGTGCAGTCCGTGATTTTTTAAACCGATCGATAAGCTGGTCAGAACTGGATCGTGTAGATTTCAGCCCTGTCAGTTTCTATGTTTTATAGAGCTTTAAATCACAATTGGTTCGCTTAAGAAATAGGGGAGAAAATACTCAGTGGATCAAAATATTAATGTTTGATCAGAGGATGGAGATTATTAAATTATTATATAATCATTATATATATACCAAATTCATGATTTGTTATTGCAGTATGCATGCACATTAAAATTTGCTGTCTTGGAATATGATAAGTGAGTTTTGAAGGAAATGGCAATGCACGTGTAATTCGTCTGTAAATATAGGATGGGCAGAGCAAAATTATAAATTAGGCGTTTCTAGACTGACTGGCAAAGGGACACCTAAATAAATATAGTTCAGAATTGAAAATAAAGCATATGCGTAGAATAAATGATCCAAAGTATATCCAAACTGAGCATAAAATGCAATAAGTAAACACAAGTAGATGCAGAATAAAAGTATATTTACTTCTTTTCGAGCAAGGTCCTTTGTAGGACAGTTCGATTCTTTGAATGTGACATTTATCGGAACAGTCAAAACGGCGTTTTCTACAAAACAAAAAAAAATGAATTGATTTAAAAATATAAAAATGAATAAATTGAATTCACTCTGACCCTAAAAAACACTGTTAGTGATTGTTGCACATACCTGTATTTATAGTATAGTTTTTGTTTATATCAATTGTTGTTGTGGGGGGCCTGGGTGTTGTTGAAGTTGTCGTTGGTATTTCTAATGTAGATGACGAGTTTGAAGGTATAGCGGAACTATCACTTGTTGGTTGACTTTCACTTGTTGATAAAGTATCTGATGTGCCTGATTCAGTAGTTGTCGTTCCAGCTATAGATGAAGAAGTATCTTCTATATCTGAGGTATTTGAAGGTGGTGTTGCACTTGTTGTGGAACCGGATGAGTTACTATCAACTGGAGTTGACTTTGCAGAATCGGTTTGTGTTGAACGGGTCGCTGGAGTGGTTGTTTCGATTGATGAAGATGATAATTCATTAGTTGAGAGGTCAAAAGGGGATGTCACATTATTTGTTGTGACATCTACACTTAAAGTTTCATTTGTTGTTGATGCAGTTTTTATTGTTGTAGATGATGTTGATTCAGATGTTGTAACAGATGGTGATGATTCTGATGTTATTTTTGTAGATGCTGTTGATTCAGATGTTGTAACAGAAGGTGATGATTCAGATGTTGTGTTTGCAGATGTTGTTGATTCAGATTGAGTTGGTTCAGTTGTTACTGATTCAATTGTTAATTGATTTGTTGATGGATTTGATGTTGCTTCAATTGTTGTTGAATCAGATATTGTTGATTTAGTTGCTGTTGATTCAGTTGTTGATGCAGATGTTGTTGATTGAGATGGTTTTGCTTCAGTTGCTCTTAAATCACTCGTTTTTGATGCAGTTGTTGATTCAAATGTTGTTACTGTATTCGTTGTAGAAGCAGATGTTGATGCAGTTGTTGTGGAAGCAGATGGTGATGCAGTTGTTGTTGCTGCAGTTGTTGTAGAAGCAGATGTTGATGCAGTTGTTGTTGCTGCAGTTGTTGTAGAAGCAGATGTTGATGCAGTTGTTGTTGCTGCAGTTGTTGTAGAAACAGTTGTTGATTCAGATGTTGCTGCACTTGTTGTAGAAGCAGATGTTGATTCAGTTGTTGTTGATGAAGTTATAGTTGTTAAAGATGTTGATTGTGGCGATGTTGATGATGTATACATTTCTGTTTCAGTTATTTTTTCATTTCTGGTTGCAGAAAAATTAACACTCCCAACAATCAAAAGAACAGCAATGTATATGGACTGCATCTGTGTATATTTATATTTATATATATATATATATATATATATATATATATATATATATATATATATATTTATTTATGCCGGGAATACAGATAAAGATATAAAGATAACACTATTTATTTATAGTATTGTAATAAATTATTAACCTGACATTAATTCTTTTGCATCGTTTTCATCATGAAGTGTGGTAATAACGAACAGTGTTCAAAAACTCAAACGTCCAAAGGAAAAATAAAAAAAAACAGGAGCAGAACAAACACGGACCTCTAAAAAAATTGAGGTTGGATCAGGTGCCATGGAGAAGTGAGCATCCTTTGGTGACCACGGTCACACCCGCCGTGTGCTCTTTGTCGTAATCGGGAAAACGGAAAAATCCGTAGACAATTCGGTGATTAATAATGGCATAATAATAAGTATGAAAAACGTCAGTCAGTATTTGACCTAGCGGAAGAATTATTTGCTATCTATCCATTGACTATGCAGAACATAGAGATAAAGATAACTATTTTAATATTCACAAACTGCTACCCAAAAGGTGGTGTCCTATACGTAGATAATATATGCACACGAAAGAGCCTTATCTCTCTATCGTAACTTGCACTCCCGATTACCCAGACTTGGAGTTATTCATTTATACAGCGAGCGTGGGTAAATAAACAGTCTAATCCAATAAATGGATTATAAACTTCGCACTAGAGCTATAAAATTACACACTGAGCTAGCTTTTCAATGCAATATTTCGTACTTAATATGGGGTATTGTCAACCACACCCAAAAGCGACGCAAAAGAAGTATGTATCTTAATAAATTAATATACAATCTGTTTTAAATATAAAGATAATTGTTGTTTACTGGTATATAATCTTTTTGTCAGATATATTTTTACTAAAACGAGGCAATTGACGTAAAGTGTGATGAAATGGACTTTGTTTCTTTAATCAGACCTCAGTATTCATGGTAAAATTCTTCTTGTACACCATGTGATAACATCTTCCATCCTCAACCACAAACATTAATGAAATAAAATAATCTATACATTACAAAAAGAAAACGATAAATTGTTCAAAGAATAAGCTAAGGAGTATGTACTTACCTTTGTGCTGAAATTGCTCAGGTTGGCTCATACACTTCCTCTCCCCACAGCGCGTTTATTCTAACACACGCGTTCACCGATAGCCTTTACTCCCGGCAGATTTATTGGTCCTCAATGGGCGTTTCCCCCCTCACGCGGCGCTGTAGAGCCCAATCGTTATCAAATCGAAATCAATAAATCGCCCCTCAACTGGACAAAAAAGATGCAGATATATTTAGATATTCTTTACATCTAATGTTCTTTAAAGCTACCAAATTTATAATTTTGTCAAAGCCAAACAAGTGTTCCCTAACGGAAAAAAAAATTGCATAAGATATTGATAAAGTTGGTATTTAATACCATCCTGATCTGGGTGTGACAAAGGGGAAATTCATGAGCTTCGATAACATACAAAATCTTTAAATGAATCATATTGTCACCATGTAGAAATCTAAGAGGTCCCCCGATCTCACGTCGTCTTATCAAGTACCCTTCAGGAGGAGATATCACTACTGTGCCTCCTATGACATTCCTGTGCCCAACCCTACCTCCTTTTTCTGCACTACATGTACATGTGATACCGAAACTCTTTTTGTATAAAGAATTTAGAACTATAGCATTCCATTCCCCACGCTCCCCCTAACCCAACCTTTTTCCATGTCATGCGTGGATCCAGAAAATTTTTCCAGGGAGGGATATTTATGTTTGCCGGGGGTGGGGGTGGGAGGAGGAAAGGGGGGGGGGGGGCCGAGTTATTTTTCGGTTTTCAGTAATTTTACTATGTAAATTTAAGATCCGCGCATGCATGTACTCCGTGTAAAACCGAACTTTTTGTAATTAGAATATAGTTAGAGTTATGGCATGCCATTCATCTTCTTTTACCTTTTTTGCACTTCCATGTAAATCCAAACGTAAGTTGTAAATAGAATTATTATATAATAGTTATGATATTTGACCCCCCCCCCCTCCCCCGCCTAATTTCTTAACCTCTTTCTGCACGACAAGTAAAACCGAACATTTTGTAAATAGAATACCGAGTTACGATATTCCGTTCACCTTACCACATATATCTTTTTCTACAATATATGCAAACCCGAAGATTCTGGAAATAGAATATACTTAGTACCGGTAGTGTTTTATTTAATGATATTTAAAAAGATGATATTTTTATTTTCGAGGTGAGTTCACTAGGTCGCAGGTAAATTTGAAATTAAAAAGGATTTCGTTATCGCCGTCGCAGTTGATCGTGTCACCGTAGAAATTTATCAATAATCCGATAACATCGTCAATAATTCGATAACACCGACCTTTAAACATGCACCCCCCCCCCCCCCAAAAAAAAAAAGAAAAATGATAACGAATCCATCTCCATTACTAAGAGCATTTTGAGATATCTGTAGGACTAAATATCTATTTGTGGAAATAAATTTTTGTTCTATAAAATACCGCTTCTATTAATACATTTTATACTTATATTAAAGTTCTCAAATACGTATGATATAAAATAATTTCCAAATTTGATATTTTTTAAACTGTTTTTGAAATATTTTATCAAAAACATTTTTTAAAAAAACCTATTCTTATTCAATTCTATGTAACTAAGATATGTTTCTGTATTTTTCGATCAAAAGCATTTCAATTACAAAATACCAAAAATAAAAAAAATCATTAAATATATTTGCAAAACTATTTTATTTGAAATTATTTATATTTTAAAAATACATTGCAATATAGTAAAATATATATAAAATATTAAGTCAATGCTATGCCAAACATCAGAAAGGGTGGAAAATAACAAGATACACGCCAACTAATTTATTTAAAAGATCTAGAAAACAATCAATAATTGAGTGGATTTTAGATTAATTAAATTTTTTGTTTTGTTTACCTATAGGTGTTTTACATGCATGTATGTATATAGAATTCATATCTATATTTCTTCTTCTTATCAACATTTTCTCTCGTCACATCCGTGTTTTAGGGTCATTTAAGGAAACTTAAGAAGAACATGTAAACAAGGGCGGAGAGGCTAAGTTTCTTCCTTTTACTTCCTTTGCGTTGATTAGCTAATCCCATGAAATGAAAGGGTGTGTTTATTACCTGGAATATCCGTTTTCAAACAATTACGTCCTCGACCAGAATTTATTATACTTCATATTATTTGATTTCTGTAGTCTTTGGTCGTATGTGAAGCAATTTTAGATAATAGGTAGCCTAGAATTTACAGGGTTAATGTATGCCAGAGAGTTATGGGCTGTTCTTTAGTATCGTATATGCGCCAATTCTCTGTATCAACGGAATGGTTTCTTTGATTTAGTTGAAGATTGTAGATTAATAGTCGTGTGAGAATCAACAAAATCAACAATGTCATACGTGAGATAACTGAAGATATTCACCTAAAAAATGCACGCGCATCCAACGTTTAAAGTTCAATTCCTTATATCTAATATCATGCATCAGCGCCCCCTTCCCCCACCCCGAACAGTTAGAGTTACCTTGTTCCAAAGTAAAGTTTTTCAAAATATACAATGTGATTAAAATCTGGTCCTCGATCCTTTCAATGAGTGATAATTTGTACGTTACGAAGAAAGCTCTCGTCTATTGAGAGGATCTTTACATGTATAAGCCCCTCCCCCCATTCGTGGGCAAAAAATATTTTATCCGCGCTTGCATCATTTGTGAAAGCACAGTATTAACAATGTATCGCTGTTTTACGTACATGCCGAAATACATATTAACTGTATGATCTTGAACTTTACCTTTCCACTTAAATTATTGATAATTTCAATAATAGTATACTTACTTCACACTTTGAAAAAATGTTTAGGGTCATAAATATATAATGAACATTAACAATTAACATAAATCATACCACTTCATATCTGTATTGAGTTGTTCCGAACAACTTTAGTATATACAAAACCGTCAAGTTAAGAGATAATAAATTAACGTAGGAACATGCTCTGGTAACTGACATTAATCTTTATCCTCCTTTTATTGAACGTGAATCAAACAGTATCTGTGTCATAAAAATGCCAGTGAACAAAAAACCTGATATAGAAGGTTTTAATACGCAAAAATGACATCTCTTATAAAATATTCATGTAATAAAGCCTTACTTTCAAAAAATGTTGCAATTCTTGGGGGAAACCCCTTTTCAATAATTACTTGTGGGAAATTCTTTTCAAATCTCATTAAAAGTACGATTAATATAGAACATCTTAAAAATAATATTGCCAACAAATACAGATAATTAAATTGCCATAATTTTGGACGTGTTAGCGTGGCCTTAAGATGGCTCAATTCATTAAGAAGCTCGGGCTGATTGACGTGTTTCTGTTGCTATGGCTACCAAAGCTTGATTATCCACCTAAAAACAACAATGAACACTGTAGATAGGTATTAATATTATAATGTTTTTCTTTTTATGTGAATTTTTTTTAATCTGTTGAAGGTAACGATTGATTAACAAATCATTTTTTCTTTGCACTAAAAATAATAGATTTTTGTTATAATATGAAAATCACTTTTTATTTAACACATTATAGGGAAACACTGCATTAGGTTTGATCTTTTTTACAAGTTGAAAATTGCTATAAGTTCCGAAAATCTTCATAACATTCGCCAAGAAACAGTTGTGTTTTAAGAGATATAATTTGAGACATTGGGATTCGCCCAGTCTTAAATTCGCCCACTGACAACGAGGGCGAAAGGGGTGAAAATAAAACGGGAGCGAATATTTCATATTAAATATTATTTATACAGTAATTCAATCCATGCTATCATTAAAAATCAGGTGCATGTAACAGCTTTGGAACTTTATTATTTGTATTTTTATTTCCCCAGTCTAGGATTACATGTACCCATACATTCAAATAAAGACATTACAAGTTTTGAATCATCGAAACATGCCCATGTGTTATACATTGTAGCCTTAAAACGTGAATTATTTGTCTCATTTGGCATTGTGGTTGACTCCGAAAAGAGACACTGTTTGAGTACTTTTTTGAACATAAAGTATTAACTTTACTACTTACATTAAAAAACAAACACAAACATCAAAATGCCGTGGTCGCTGCACGCCGGTAATTTATTACATATAGTCATATATATATATATAGAGAGAGAGAGAGAGAGAGAGAGAGAGAGAGAGAGAGCCAAACTTACAGAAAAACATCACGATGTACCAGCATATGTAAATATATGGAAACTACTAGTGTACTGATATACATAAAAAATCAATCTCAAAATCAGAACCAAACTCCCCTTTACACAAAGCATCAAGGCCGGCCAGGAAAAAACTAGAGATAAAATGATAAATATCGCAATTTAAAAGCTCTAGAAACACTGTGTCTGTTGCCAGGTGCCGCTGGATGCAGGGAGGTGGTGAACAGACCTCACAATATATAATTATATATCTTATATAAAGTTACTTAATTATAAAATGTTTATTAAATTTTGTCTAACTCCTGACGCGCGGCGGCTAGAAGTGAATACCTGAATAACACCTGTCTAAAACCTGCTCAACTCTCCAATTCTATTGGCTACTAATGGACTCTTTCATAATATAATGCACCGTTCCGTAAATACAACATTTTCCCGCTATTACTACCGAAACGCGGGAAAATACAATAATCCCATAATATGTTTGCCTTTTGTCTGTTTGAGGGTGATTGGGTGGATAAATATTCGAAAACTTGCACTCGTATCACATTTTACCAGATTAAAAAAAACCACAGTCATGAATATTTCTTGGAAAACAAACTATTTTAGTTGACAGTTTTAAAAGAACAACCTTGTTAAAAGAATTTTGATCGTCTTTTTAGTTCTAAAAATACATGTACTTTCAACTCCTGGAATTCTTGTCATTTTTGCAAATTTAATAACATTCATGTACATTTTCGTAGAAATATGTTTTTATAGACAACAGCACACTCCGAACTTTACCAATACGTATTCATTCTTATTAACGAATACTACATGTACATGTATGTCCATGATTGTTTCCTCTCTCTCTCTCTCTCTCTCTCTCTCTCTCTCTCTCTCTCTCTCTCTCTCTCTCTCTCTCTATATATATACACTCAATTATCATTATAATGAACTTTTAAAACTTTTCTCACCTTGTTCCGGGTTCCTATACGTGGGAGACATTGTAGGGGGATAATGTAGTCAGGTATCACGATTTCATGTGGAGCCTACAAAACAAGTGTAGGGAGTGAGCATCACCCTGTGTGACCTATAAACGTAACAGTTGACATTGCTTTCGACTCTCAAAACATTTTTGATTTCCATTGGCATAAGGAATAAGAAATAGAAGGGGGGGGGGGTGTAACTATCCATTAATTCCGCATATTGCAGAGGTCAGTGTGAATGGTTAAAAATTGGTTTGTTAGACGTTGAGCTACAACGCTACTTGTATAATTAGATTTCGATGCAAAGGAATTTGATGTGTTCATGACATACGGGATTCATGGAAACCAAAAAAATTGAAAGAGTAGTCGGTAAACGTATGTGAATCTTGTCATGGGTTTCCAACAATAGAGAAAAATCTCCATTTGTTTAAGTCCTACACGTAATTGATCTAAATCAATCTCACATTTTTCACCATAAAGTTCTTTAGACTGTCCGGAGTATCTTCGGATTCATCTTTTAAGCTGCAAAAGGGAAATAAATATTATGATGTAGAAAGAAAATAAAATGTTTATTGTCAAAGATGGGCAAGCGAGAGAAATGACTAGAATAATTATTTTTCAATATAAATTAATGTATTTTTACTCAGTTAGATCGAATATTGTATACGAGAACCCGGGTTGCAAATTACCAACAAATATTATGAAGATGTAACAAAGAAACATACAGTGTTATAAAAGAAACTTAAGAGGGCTTGATGGTCGTGCCCATTTAAAGAATGTATTGATCTCCTTTTGAGGAAGAACTCTGTATAACAATATAGGAAAATACTCAAATTTGAAAGCTAACATTTATGGAATTTTTCTTTACTAGATAAAATATTATAGCTTAATAATTAATATATAAATATTTAAGGTGGATCTGATGGTTAGTTTGTTGACCACTGTTACAGACCACCCAGCCTCCTTAAATCATAAAGGCACCAAACGTAGAGAGGACCATTAGAGAAGTAAATGAACGAACTGATACATACAAAATGTGAATATGTGAGAAACAACTTAACTAAACATTCAACACATTTTTTTTTTCGCCAAAGAAGTTTTGTCATTGAAATATTATTCTAGACTAATGAAACCATTGTCTTTACCTAACAAGTATTGTTTATATTAGTTTGGCTTAACTTTAATTTCTAACAGTTTACGTACACACAAAATAGAAATACATCGTCTCCATTTTCGTCGCTTTGCAATCCGACAACCTAGTAATGTTAAAAGATAGATGTTAGTTCTTGGTCTGTTGACGTGAACAAATTAATTTAAAAAAAGCAGTACTTTGATTTTCATAATAAAAAATAACTACCAGTATTCTAAATGCTATATATTTTTTTTTTTTAGAAAAAGATCACTTGTTCTAAATATTACTTATTGAAGTTAAAACAATTTGAATGAAATAGACTGGTCTTGTTTAAAAATAAAATGTGTGAATTTAACCTTCTGAAAAGTATAACTTACTACGGATTCAAAAATATTTGGATGAGACAAAGCAACATCGGTGATCTGTTTTGGATAGATTTTATCGCCGCCATGTTTATACGTCATGTGATCTCCTTTCCGACCAATGAAAACGATGTGACCTGTATCATCCATTTCGCCGATATCACTGAAAACAAAATAGATCAAGGATAATTTCAAAATTAATGCTAGTAAAAGAAATTTGATAAAATCATTTTATGTCAATATAGTTTTTCGTATTACAACAATTTTCGTTTTGTTCATTTTTTCGAATCCTCTCTGCTGTTTTTGGTCAATTTCTAGACAGTACAGTTTATACATTTCTTCAGATTGAAGACCTTTTGGAGAGAGAGAGAGAGAGAGAGAGAGAGAGAGAGAGAGAGAGAGAGAGAGAGAGAGAGAGTCAGACAGATATTTTATACCCCGTATGTAGCCAACCATTATTATCCACGGGGGAGTTCTCCGATTCATTGTATAAATATCCTGAAAAGACCCCAAACCCTTTTATGCAAATTTCACCCGGTGTCCCAATGGGAAGCAGTTCTCCCCCATCTCCGAATATTTTAATCTGAAATTTCATTAAAGATGTTGAATATTATAAATAATTTTAGTACACGTTCAGAGAATAAAGACATTTTGAAAATCTTACCTCAGTATGCGGGAAGGGGTAACCTATGCTATTCATGAGTTGTTCTTGAGAGGATAAAAAGGGAGAAGTTGCGGTTCCCACTAAACATTCAGTTGCACCATAAATCACCTGGAAAATAAGATTACAGGTTCATATTTATATTGTTATTTCATAAGAACAACATAATGCAAATCAAAAGGGTACGTAAAACCTAAAATTAAGTTCTTATGTGATAACTGCCATTTTACCGCGAAGCCAAACACAGTTTTAGATATATAGAAATACTGCTACACTAAAAATGCGACATATTTTCAGATATCAAGAACTAGTGATGCAAAGAACAACATCAGAATGAAATTGATTTTTGGAAAACTTCTTTTTAACAAACAGCACGTACATTCATTGCGAAAACAAATAAATGTCTATGTAGAAAGTTGAACGTAGCACCTGCTTACCATAGATTTAGGAAAATGTTGAAATATTTTTTCGCGCATTGATTTCGAAACTGCTTGTGCCACCATGTGAACTAAAAAGAAATCCGTTCCTTTTTTTATTTCAGTAACAAATATTTGCCTGTCAATCAACTATATGCTATTTACATCATGAAAATATTTCAATTACATGAGTTGAACCTGTAATTGCAGGGAAACAGTATATTCGAGGCTCACTATTGTTGGGTATATTATTGAATTAATATCAAAGTTCCCGGTATTAGAATTGTGTTAATGTTCAATATAGCTATTTTAAAACATTACATCTGAATCATAATTACCCAACGTCAGCTTTGAGATGTCGTACAGATTGATTAACTCTGAGTTGATTAATTTAACTATCTCATAAGTATAACCCCGGTAAGAAGTTATTCTGTAATGGAAAAAGAAAGGAAACGGATGTTTTAACATTTCAACTGCAAAATGATATTTACATGAGTAACGACTTAATATACTTAAACTGGACTGAACAATTCAACTAAGTACCTCACCTTGCTTGTTTATTTTTTAACAGTTTGATACATGTATATGTTCTACTGTTATTAGTTGCAAAACTGTAGCTTTACAGGAAAAGTTTGTGTTGACAGGTCTACCTGTGTATTTTAATATCATTGCTTATGAAAGCTAAAACACTTATTACAATTCTCGAGGTTGTATACATTTAGTCTAGCAAAATGGCAGCAGTCCTAACTGATATTATGTAAAAACCTACCCAGTTACAGTTGTCCTTCTTAAGGCATAAATGTCCAACACTTGCGAAAAATCAATAACAAATCTTATGATTAACTTACTTTTCGTCTTGAAGAAATATGGCAAATCTTTCGATGTCTTCACACCCATAATCAAGCCAAGTAGGACAAAATACGCATCTTTTGGATCTCCAATTAACTAGAATTAGCACGGTAGTTAATGGTGCTTGCACGTCATCTGTCACAGGATTAGGGACAGCCACAATGTCCTGGAAAATATTTTTTTTGCGTACATAAGCTATATCTTGACATGCTTACTCAGAAAAATGAAGCAGTTTTATATATGGCATGCATCTGACAAATATGACACAACATAAAATATACTTCTTGGTGTACCTCGTCGCCAGCCATCGAGCGGTCTACACAGAATATTCCAAGATTCACCAGTGTTTTATGACTCAGCAAAACAGCTTTACTGGAACCTGTAGATCCCTGAAAAAGAAAACAATCTATTCATTTAGAGAGTAGAGCAACGATATATATTATTTGTAGCACTGATATTTCAGAAACAACGACCGTATTATTTGAAGAAAAAAAAGATTCATTTTTTAGGAACGAAGTCAATCCGTTCTTACCGTTGTGCGAAGAATTATTGCCGGATCTTCAGGAGACACCAATTGTACTGTACTGTGATATTGTTCATTAGTAATTGAACTGTCATCCGATAGATAGTCCTGACTGATCATGAAATATAATTTTATGAAAACCTCAAGAAAATGTTTATTTATTTTGTGAATAAAAGCAGTGCATTTTGTAAACTTTGTAAAATCGTTTCATTGTTAGACGAAATACATAAAATTATTTTCTTCGAATTCTCTAATTCTTAAATCAGCCGATAAGCAGTATCTAAGCAGAATCTAGTTTATGAACAATTAAACTAAAGAGAAAGGCAGATTGGACCTGCAAATTACCCGTCTTCATAATTGTTCTCCCAAATATCGACCAGTTTTAGGTTGGAAGGCCTGATAAGAATATTATTGTAAAAATAAACCACAACAAACAACATATCAGTTTTGTTTTAAAGTTTTTATTAAATTTCTCTTGTATCTTTTTTTAATCATTTTACCTGTCTGAAAGCTTATTATTTTTCAGTTTTTCAGCATATGCATAACCCTCATTTTCTTTTTGATGTCCCACAACAATTACAGATGGGTTTATCTAAAATGACATGTCGCAATTTGACCAATATATGCATGTATATAAACAATCCCTGCTCTGACAGATTTTGATGAATCAAAAGGTGGAAAGTTGTTCGTGTTTTCAAATTTTGTTTGTAAGTTTAAGCTATTCTCATGTATGTACATGTACTTAAAAGTAACTCAGAAAATGTTCATAAATTAAAAATATTTTAATACTGTTGAATTAACAAACAAGATATAGCCTCAGACGGATAAGTCAAATCAATTGATTGAAAAATGAATAGAATACATGTATATACCTGCTGAATTAGATTTTGTCTGAAATGTGACGTGGTAACCTGAAATGAAATATTTAATACATATGATAATCAACAAATGTTTACGCTATTTATTCTCAAATGCAAGTATTTTGCTTATAAAAACACCTTTCACCTACTGTTTCACAAATGGAGCCAATTGAAACAGTCCCTAATAGTACGGGTAAATAGTCCAGATTTGCAACACCAGTTACCATGACGACGTCACCCTTTTTGACGTTATTCTGTAGAAGCCATTTTGAGAACAATATCGCCTGTGTAAAAAAATTAAAAAAAAAAGGGATATAAAAGTTACAAAAAGCTCATGAACGATAATTTTATCAAATACACATGCAATTTAATAAAATCGCTTGCCCGTAATCTTCAAATGTCTGGTTTACATACATATCTTTATTATCATGTATCATAATCTTTATTATCATGTATCACAATTATCAAGAGCCAAAACGACTGCATTTGGGTTCTTATGTTATTAAAAGTACTTTTGCCTGTTAAAGTTTAATTTCTTTAAATTAAGTATTTATCCAAAATTCATCGTAATTTGAGAGACATAGTGTTATCTCTGTGTAAGCAACACTTTATGTTACATTTACGAGATAAACAAAACAAGCAGTAAAAAAGTATCTATCTTGTTGAATTTTGATATTTTGCCTGTACAAAGACACTATCAGTTCATAGATGAAAAAAAAAATCTATCATGACAATATTCAGCGTAATACACGACGATCTGGCACGATAAAACACAAGAAACGACAGTACTATGCAATCACGATATAGTATAAAGCATGCGATGTGATAGCTAAGGCATTGGAACGATATGGTAGGATACTTGGGATATGTTATATTAATTATAAGATGGGACATCCGTTAGTATCAATGTAAGAAATAAAATAATACATTGAGGGTAGAAAAATAATTTATACATCAGTCTTGTGAAAAGTAAAGGGTGGTGATATGATGTTTACTTTTCCTTGAATTTCCTTGATTGACATCCTTTGATTATACTCAGGTGATGTAAAGATAGTCCTGTCCGGATCCATCTCTTTGTAGAGAAGAACATCTCCAATTGTTTCAGTGCTTAGAGCAGTCGTGCATGCGCCTTGGCAGTGACTCTTAGATAGGCCTTTTGCTGGTTTACAGTCCCTTTCAAAAGAGAAAGTAACTGCATTTAAATTGAGAAGATTATGTTGGATTTTGATGTACGAAGTATATCGCAAGCAATGTTAATAAAAATAGACGAGAAGTGTTGGTGAATCTTGTTCTTATGTAAACAAATATTCATTACCGATTACTCATTTCTTTCATTCTTAATATCAAATGATGAAAAATTTAAATTTAAAAAAAAAAACACTTTCAATATATTTCATTCTAGGCGAGCAATCATATTCATGGTAATGCTGTTCGTTGTATTTAGCCCAAATATCGTACTCACCGGCTCATGATGGGTCAAGTGTAGTCTTCTCAATGTTATAAGCAAATAAGTCCGCCCTATGGTTATTAATTACAAAAGAATAGTTTCATCTTGATATCGTGCGTACAAGCAATTGCCACCTTCAGTTATTTAAAAGGTGCCATGATAAATATTTTTAATTATTGCATAACACAGGTAACACTGTAATATCTTTAAATGATATTTGGTAAACGTACAAATTATATGTATATAGAAAAATACATACTTTTTTTGGTTAAGTCCCAACTATTAACTGCTTCTGGGGTAAAAATCAATCAACTGGGATTATTCCTCAATGTTTACATTGCGTTATACAGGTTGAAGTGTTGATACACCCCCCGATCTAGACACTTGATCTGTACATCTTAACTGATAAAATTAGATGCACTATAACCACCTAAAACCAGTCGATCACATGTCACCAATAGCATGTGCTCTCTCTCTCTCTCTCTCTCTCTCTCTCTCTCTCTCTCTCTCTCTCTCTCTCTCTCTCTCTCTCTCATATCAGGTCGGATTAAATGCCGCATTAAAATATTTTCCTATATTTAATTCTATATTAAGTTTTGTTGTTTTTTATTGTTTTCAAACATCAATATATTTATAACATTTTTTTTTAAATTAAAGAATATAACCTTATCACTGAATTGTAGTTTTGAAATTTTTCTTTAAAGGTATTGAAGTCAGAATTTAAAGTCGCAAAACCATACGAATATCAAAAGTATTGTAGTGGGAAAGTCCTTTTTCCCAGTAGCGCTGCCACCAGCTGATTATCTCCCATCAGCAAGGAAACTTAAATGACCCATAATAAAACATAACTTAAACTGACCTACTAAGCTCTAATACTTTAAATTAGTCTGACCCTGACACTGACCATGACTCTGACTCTTGAACTGAAGTCCAAAGACTTATTATAATAAGACACAAATTCAGAAAGTTAACAATTTGTTCATTTGAACGAATGCAACAAGTTAAATGCAAAACAACGCGCTGAGGATTTCACTCATGCGTAAAATACGACACAAAATAAAACGCGTGAACGACGAGATCGACTTGCAAATATAGCACAATTAAAGGGGAACAACTTGGGATAATTCACCATAGTCAATACTTCAATAAAGAAAATAAATAAAGAACTGAAATTATATGAGGTTATCACCCATCAATTTAAGAGAGTAGTAGAATTAAACTTATACAATGAATTCTCAGGGGAAAATCACCCTTAAAATTCTAGAGCTCTCAGAGGAAAAATCACCCTATGCTTTCATTACACACTAATTAGAATAATTACTAACTGCCATAATTACTTGAGACAATCATCAAGTTCAAATTTCAACAAACACTTTCCAAACTATAATTCATTATGGTCATCCAAAAATTATCCCAAAATGTAGCACAGTTATAGAAATCTGAGGTAAACGAAAATAAATCCAGTATTTCCAACAAAGTTAACTTAATAAATAAAGTAGAATCTGCCAAACCTATGGGTAATTTGCTTTTAAAACTAAACTGATCAAAGTCTCAAAATGTAGCCAAATTAATTACTAAAAACTCCTCTACTTATCAAACGTAAATAAAAAGAGAATGCTCTTAGACATAAAATCAATAAAACTCCATTTCAAAAATTAAGATGCAGCCTAAACAATAATAAAATAAAAATTAACAACGACTTACGTCGTCTCCAGAATGAGAAGGAACCCAGAAGAGAGTGAGTTACAGAATTTGCTCGCTTTTATATCACCAAAAACAGAATTCCATACATCGCACGAGCGAAACATAGAAAAATATAGAAAAACACGGAGTCTGTATAAATCACGTGATATCAATAGAAACTATTACAGAAAATCTACATACAGAATTCTATAATAAAAATCTCGCTGATTCTCGTCATATAAATAACAAAACAACACATAACATTCGCATGGAAAACATTACTTATGTCCACAAAAATCTCGTATACTCTCTCGAGTTATTTTACAGACACTTTTATATTTCCCGCATAAACAGAGAAATCGATAAAACACACATTCGGAACACTTCATAATTCTTCACACAAAGTAAGCTAAACTCCGTATACACACAGGAAGTGCACATGTAGATAACTAACACATGTCAACAATGATTGTAGGGATCATTAACCTATATCATTATTAGTACAAATATTTCTCTCCATAAGTTCATTTATGATACAATTGCAATATTAAAAGGATGCACTAAAAATAAAATAACAAAAGGGGGGGGGGTACAGTATCATTAGAAATATGTCTGGCATTTTTATTGTATTCTAGCAAGTTGTTGTTCTTGTACGATATGGGATCGGGGTGAATTTTTGTTGTTGCTTAATATAATTACACTACTGTCAAATGTTGGTCATTAATATCAATTGTTTGCTCTTTACTAATTTGACAGGGCAATTTTATCATATATAATTTTTTTATGTAATATATTCATTTTGCACTATTTGTTAGACCGCTAAAATATACAAACGTCTGGTTGAAATCAATAAATATTTAATAAACACTTTATGTAAAATGCTTTCTTGGTGGTTGATGCATTCCTTTGTGGGTTTCAAATAATAAAAACTGAGTTTAAATTGTTAA
Source organism: Magallana nippona (assembly GCA_033439105.1). Taxonomy (NCBI): domain Eukaryota; kingdom Metazoa; phylum Mollusca; class Bivalvia; order Ostreida; family Ostreidae; genus Magallana; species Magallana nippona. The sequence goes on along the minus strand of CM065918.1, from coordinate 25,790,352 downwards.
AAAATATTGACCTGCTTTAGCATGTAATGTTTTTTTCTGAAATGATTGTTACCTTTATACCAACACGAACCACTACTCCCTCTGAATCTATCTTTATTCATATACATGAAGTGGGCAAAAGTAAATATACTATTTTGCCACTTTAATGCAAACATTCTATTTTTTGAAATACCTTTTCCAGGGTGAACGTGTTTTAGTTTACATTTGGGCCCGGATGAACTGTTGAAAGTCTAGTCAATGTGTTTTAGTCTGACGTTTAAATGATGGTTATTGTCGATCCGTAGATTGCATAGAAGCAATAGTTTATTCTTTGATAATTATATGGAACGTCTGTCAAATACATCAGCAATTTCGTATCTCATCTTATAATATACATTTGCAATGTTGGCAACGGAATCAGCCGATATTTTTCAAACGACAGAAGGTTAACCATTTATATTTTAGCGAATTTGATAAAATTCCTCTACAAATAGTATCGTGTATAAAAATTCTATGAACAATTAAAGTCTAATTACAAAGAACTTCTAATTTTCTTGGTACCATCCCATGCAAGATTTTCTACATTTCTTTACAATGAAATTATAATTCCTGCTGGAAGTAGCTGTTGCCCGGTTTATTTACAGAAAGATTCATTTACAAGTGAAGCGATTTTTACCATGACATGTACAAACAACAACGTTATTCTCAACAGAACATCAATTGTAAATCTTTTGAAAAACTTGAGAGATACAGCCTTGTGTAATGAAAAATGTAGAAAAGATGAAAAGATTCTGAGTGAAACAGATTATTTAAACCTCACAGGATTACGCAAAGAAGATTTTAGTGATCTTCATACATCTGCAAATGCCATCAGAAATACACCAGCAAGAAACACAGGTATATCGTTAGGCATATTTCTGTTTAAATTGAAAACTGGTATTTCAAGCAGAGTGTTATCTACAGTCTTTGGAACATCAAAGTCAAGTATCAAAAGAGCAGTTGCAAATGTTCGGGAGGCATTAAACAAAAAAAATTGTACCCCATTAATTGTGATTTGGTCACAGCAGCCGTGCTGAAGTCATCGAAAATCACACAAGACCGATTGCACAGACTCTCTTTGGCATTGGTTCAGAGGCAATCCTTGTTTTAGACGGAACGTATATTTACCTTCAAAAGAGCGGAAATTTCCAATTTCAAAGAGGGCCTATAGTCTACACAAAGGTAGACCATTAGTAAAACCGATGGTTGTTGTTACTACGATTGGTTATTTTATAGCCTATATTAGGTCCTTACATTACAGACGCAAAGAACAATTATGATGGGTCCATCCTTTATCACATGCTGGATTCTAATGTACAAGATATCCTACCTCTGTCTTTTTAGAGGTCCGTCTTGCTCTGCTTTGAATTTGTACTTCGTTTTATGGATTTTTGAGATAGTTGACAATTTGTTATTGTCATTTTTCATATCAAAAATGGATAGAGAAAGAAGATAAATTCATTGAAGACAGAGGTTTTCATGGTTCCCTGGATTTTTTGGAAGACTTTGGAATTAACACAAAGATGCCCTCCTTTATACCAAAGGAACAAGCCCAGATGACAACAGAAGAAGCTAACACAAGTAGATTAGTAACCAAGGTAAAGAAAAGATTTAAAATACCCTCAATTAAATGGAAATATTATATGTATGTATACTTATATAATTAAAATATAATGAATATGAAGAATGAATTAATATGTTTGTTATAATTGCATAATGTATGTCACTTATATCCAGGTACGCTGGGTGGTTGAATCAGCCAATGCAAGAATTAAAAGCTGGAGGTATTTTGCAATGTTCTGCCAACAAATCAAGTCCCACATATTAAGGATGATATCTGCATTGTTTAAGCCCTAGTAAACAAGTATATACCTCCACTTGCTACAGGTATTACATTAAACAAAATCCTATATCTTAGATCCAACTTAACTCAATTACTACAAATACAGATATGGCGAGTTTATGGCTTCAATGAATTTGATGCAATTTATTGATTTAATAAGTATGGGAGTAATATTGTTGAAAGTTGGTAGTTCTTATGTTGTTTTTATCTGCAATGACCGTTACTTTTATAGCTTTTAGTAACCTGTATAAGCCACAACTGAGCAATACAATGAGCTTTAGTCAGAATAGACATTTATCAATTTATACGGAGATTGATTATTCAAAGAGACAATTATGCTGATTTTGATCATAGACAAAGACAGTTATGCTGAGATTGGTCAATTAAAAAGAAAAGTACATGTATGATTAACACAAATTCAGAAACGAAACACATGGTAAGGTCCTTTAATTTTAACTGTTTAAAAATCTTTATTTGTTTAAGTTTTTAAGTTTATAAAGTTTTTGAATGTTTTCGTAAAGGACTACTACGAAAGCTTAAGACACACTCAAACCTCTCCAACCATCAATTTTTATCTTCAAATTTCCCATGAATTTATTTTCCATTTTGAATACTATTTTTGTTTTAATGATGATTTAAGCTTGATTAAATGCAAGGGTATGTCGGTGAACACAAAGTCTATATACTCCTTACGTTTTTATATTTAATTGACATATACTGTAGGTATTTCTAGAATATTTCTAAAACAACTAAAAAAGGTCGATAGGTCGGCGATAATCTGAAGAACCATTCAAGAAAGCATTTCACTATTTTGTATTTTAGTTATGTAGCAACCAGGGGCTGATTCTTTTTTAACTTCTTTGGTCACACTTCTTTTTTATTATGTCTACATATCGAAAAATATATTTCAAAGAAAACTGTTCCATCCGACTTTTTATGACAGTGTGAACATTTTTATTGAAAATTTAAATAAAGATTTATATTTAAAATATCAAGACACGAGATCTCCACAAATTTAGAAAGTATGGTATAGTAAAGTTAGCGTACCTTTTTTAGGCATTTTGTATAAAATATTAAAATCGATTTGAGGATGAATTTAATGCAGATTGCACCTTCTGTATGACGTTTCATTTCTTTCGACGTCTGGGCAGAATGGTGTGTTATCTTATGATTTTTTTTCTGGGGCCGGATAAAACTTATGAAAACTCTTGTACTTTACTACATGTTTTACGATTTACAATTAATTCAATATCATATATACATTACTTTAATTAATAGCATTAATATTGGAAGTACATGTAAAATAATTTGATTTCACAATGTCACACCAGTAAATCAGCAAACACGTCAATTATAAAGGTATATTGTATCTGTATTTAGATTTTTATGACTTGATTAGGCTGTATGGCAGTATGTATTTAATCCTGCTGATGCATAAATGTCCTGTTGTGAAATTTTGATAGAAGTGTGCCACCATACTTCTCTTTTCTGGGACAAGGTTAAAACAATTTTGTTTACTGGTTACCCAATCCTTTTGAACTATAAGTAAAATATGTGTTAAATCAATTTGAAATGTAACATCATATATACCTTAGTTAGATGCCGGGGGAATCATTTTTAAAGTTAGTTAGTTTTTTTTTAGCATTGTTGCACTATATGATTCATGACTCGGTGATTTTGTATCTTGTTTATATATTTTGTTTCAGGCAGCTTTCATTCAAGATAAGGGTAAATAAAACTGTGCAAATGTTTTAAATTCAGGAATACGTGATGCTGAAGAGATTAAACTTGTCAAGTGCTATACAAGTTTTTATTGACGATCAACGATCCCTGTGTCAATATTTGGGTCCTTTTATCCTTTCTAAATTTTCATGTTTTTTTTTTAATTAGGCCCCAGAGTACTAGAGTACCTAGAGTACCTTTGACTACTGTAGTCAAAATAGTTTCAAATAGTCACTTTTATTTTCTTTCATATTACACCATTTATATGAATATGTCAAAATGATTTTTCAGAAATTTTACTACTACTGAATTCATACCAATATTTTATTACAATTATTAGCAATTTTCAGCAAATGTAAGTCCTATAAACCAGGAATTTTAGCAGGAGTGAATTTGAACTAAAACATGAGCTTCAGCTGTACAGAGATTCTAGTTAATGAAGCAGATCCGTATTTTACGGTCCTCTAGAAGTGTACAAGTTTTATTTTATTTAAGTCTGACACATTCAACGCTCATAAGGACTAGTTGCTTTGAAAAACTGAACAGCACATCGCTGGAAAAAACGGTATTCTTACCTCTTGTGTGAATTCCGTATTGTTTTTACAGTGCAATTTGTTCAGATTTGATTAAATACCGGGTGTTTACAAAACTTAATACAGGCTTACGGAACTGCTCACGTTTCCATTGAATATTGAAATTACGGCCCTAGCTGTTAACATGCGTTCACGTAATTCAGTATGAACTCAACATGATTACATGCTAGGTATTTTACACCGGTTGTGAAATTACATACTTGTTTGTCCTTTGCGATGAGTATATATATATATATATATATATATATATACTTCAAGGACACTGACTTTAAATGCATATCATTTTATAATATATTTTAAAAAATCAAACGATACATTTAATAAAACATGATTTCCTCGATAGTATGATTTTAAGCATTTCAGAAAACCAAAGGGATTTATCGATTAGGCATAAACAATACATGTATACACATGTATTACATTTGTTGAGATTATGAACACCAAAAAAATCTTACTTTTTATATTACATAAACTACAGTCAAGTGTGTTTTAACTGCATTTGAATCAATTGGAGCAGAACGTGTATTTTAGATTATTTCAGATAATCTATATTTATTTATATGATTTTATGAACTGCATTCTAAATAATATAGAAGTTTATATTACATATAGCATAACGCAAAGATTTACCAGTACCTTGCCAAAGCCAAAAAATGTGTCTATTGAATAAGTCTCTTTGATTGAAAGTTTGTTACATGGGTTGCAACTTGCATTATATAATATGTTAAAAAAAAGGTAAAGAAAAAGGATTAATATTTACAACCATCCCGAAAGTATACATGTAGTTGGCAAAAGCAATACTATTTCGTGTGGTGAAAATATTTATTAAGTATGGTATATATGTTTAAATATATAAAATAACTTGAATTGAATAAATAATTATATTTGAAAATTTCTACACAGAAAATTTAATCATAAAATAAGAACTCCAAAACTTTAAAATTAGATTTTTAAAAAAAATCCTTTAGAGGATAGAGGAGTTTGTAAAACGCACATTTTAATATTTATCTCACACTTTTCATAAAAAAAGGATTCAGCATAATCTACCATTTGGAATCATTTCAAAATGTTATATTTACATCCACCAAGTATGGTTCCCTCTATTTCTTACGGAAAATTATTGTACATTCATAGCTCTATAGAAACTGACAGGACTGAAATTTACACGCCCCTTTTATCGATTGGTCGAAACCTTCAGCAACCTAAGAATCACAGACTGCACGAAATAATCATGCTGTTGCCAGACTCAAATTCCCGTAGAGGAGGATTTGGCTGTTTCTTTTATCTAACGCACTGATGTACATTAACAATGAATTAGTTACTTTTTCTTACTTTTTACGATCAATTTATGATTTTGATAAAAGAAAGATGTAAATAAAAACAATAAAATGCTTTCTTTGATGATTCATGCGGGTTATGAAGTTATCGATCATAGCAGAAAAAAAATACATAACCCGCTTACGCGAGTTACATTTATGTCTGCTTGCTTTACCTACATCATCAATATAAAACATAACTCGTACTAGATAAAAATATCACTAATTGAGGGGAAAACCCCACATTAACCAACTGGCAACATACATAAACCATTTATTGTACATAAATTGTTTTTATGTCTGCTTGCCTTACCACCACCATCAATATAAAACATAACTCCTCTTTAGAGATTAGAAATGGTCATCTATTGAACGATGCAATAAATGACAATGAACAAAAGGCACAATATTAAACATGTACAAAGTAAAATAAGTTACATGTATGTACATAAATATCAAAAGAAAGGAGACAGATCATAAAAAGTCAAGTTTGTGCCTGAGAGCAACAATAAGTTGTATCGAAAGACTAGAATACAATTTTGGCATAATTGACTTAAAAATATATAGCCAAAATTAAATGTTGTCAAGAATGATGCATATCTGAAGAAAAAGGGGGCGTTAAGTATTTTTTGTACAATGTCGCCACCTTCAAATCCTAAATGAATCGCCAAAAAAAAAAAAGCATTTTATTAAGGTCTTCCGTTGGAGACCTTATTGTTTTCGTACTGTTTCTTCTTATTAAGGTCTTCCGTTTCCAACGGAAGACCTTATAGTGATTGTAATGTTTCTTATTATTATTATTAAGGTCTTCCGTTTCCAACGGAAGACCTTATTGTTTTCGTACTGTTTATTATTATTATTATTATTATTATTATTTTCCAAATTTTGTGCACGCGATTTCTCAAAAACTATTCGACCGATCTGAACCATTTTTTCACAGCTGATTGGATGTGATCTGAATTTTATATGTTTTTGAAATTTTTGACGTCGTCACTTCCGGTACCGATTTATCGGTGATTTTGTCGTTTTTGACGACCATTTTTGTGCACGCATAAACTCAGAGACTATCAGAGATATGATTATGAAATTTTCAGGGTAGGTAGACCATAGTTTGAAGTTGTGTCTATTGTTTTTGTTTTACGTCAGTGGCGCCTTATTTTCGAGCTCGCCTAGGCTCGAAAATTGGGTACGAATTTTCATTCAAAATTTTCAGACGTTTTGATCTGTATCTTTTTGATCAGTTAATATTTTGTTAAGATATATATAACAAAAGTGGTAGAGAATCAATAGTTCTTTCTAACAAAATCAAGAAAAAGGGGCTAGCCCCTTTTTTTAGGGGCCAAGACACTCGTAAACTCTATTACAAATAACTTTAAAATGATAAAGATTTTGTAATGCATTATAGAAGCAAAGTTGTTGATCGTAACAATATATATCAGGAAAAATCATTGCCACGCCCATTTATTACGTAATTAGGGATTTTTAGGGGCCAAAGTTCTCAAACTTTGATACAATTTATCTAAAGAACGTGACATATTTTGTTAAGCATTGTAGAAGAGAAAATATTTGTATTGATGATCTAATTCGATTCCACTAATCAAAACACCAAAATCTGTCCCCATTAAGGATCTGGCGGGCTGGCCCCTAAAAGATTCAATCATTCATATCTCAAAAATGAACCACAATTTTAGATAGGTGTAAGAAAAAATAATGTTAGTATTCTTAAGACCTTTCGAACAAAATCAAGAAAAAGGGGCTGGCCCCTTTAAATAAGGGCCAATATACTCGTAAACTCTATTACAAATAACTTAAAAACGATAAAGATTTTGTAATGCATTATAGAAGCAAAGTTGTTGATCGTAACAATATCTATTAGAAAAAAATCATTGCCACGCCCATTTATTACGTAACTAGGGATTTTAAGAGGTCAAAGTCCTTAAACTTTGACGCAATATACCTAGAGAAGAAGACTTATTTTGTTAAGCATTGTAGAATAGAAAATGTCTGCATTGATGATTCTAATCGATTCCACTAATCATAACACCAATGTATGTCCCCATTAAGGATTTACAGGGCTGGCTCCTAAAATATTTAATCGGTTGTATCTCAAAAATGAACAATAATATCGGATAGGTTTAAGAACAAAAAATGTTAGTATTATTAAGACCTTTTCAAGGAAATCAAGAAAAAGGGGCTGGCCCTTTAAATTAGGGGCCCAGATACTCGTTATTTCTATTACAAATAACTTAAAAACGATCAAGATTTTGTAATGCATCATAGAAGCAAAGTTTTTGATCGTAACAATGTCTGTTTGAACAAATCTTTGCCACACCAATTAATTACTTAATAAGAGATTTATAGGAGACAAAGTCCTTAATTTTTTTTAAAAATTGAACGGAAGACCTACTCGTTACCCGTAACGAGATCGTATCTAGTTATTATTATTATTATTTTTTTCCAAATTTTGTGCACGCGATTTCTCGAAAACTATTCGACCGATTTCAACCATTTTTTCACAGATGATGGCACGCGACCTGAATTTTATATGTTTTTGAAATTATTTCCATCGTCATTTCCGGTCCCGATTTACGGCCGATTTTTCAATTTTTTACGACCCATTTTGTGCACAGGTGATCTCCAAAACTATCAGAGATATGACTGTGAAATTTTCAGGATAGGTAGTCTATAGTTTGAAGTTGTGCCCTATTATGTCGTTTAATGGCAGTGGCGCCTTTTCTTGGAGCTCGCCTAGGCTCGGAAATTGGGCACCAATTTTCATTCAAAATTTTCATACGTTTTGATCTGTATCTTTTTATCAAATGATATTTTGTTAAGACATATATAAGAAATGTGGTAGAGAATCAACAGTTCTTTCCAACAAAAGCAAAAAAAAGGGGCTGGCCCCTTTGTTTAGGGGCCAAGACACTCGTAAACTCTATTACAAATAACTGAAAAATGATAAAGATTTTGTAATGCATTATAGAAGCAAAGTTGTTGATTGTAACAATATATATCAGGAAAAATCATTGCCACGCCCATTTATTACGTAATTAGGGATTATTAGGGGCCAACGTTCTCAAACTTTGATACAATATATCTAGAGAACGAAACATATTTTGTGAAGCATTGTAGAAGAGAAAATACTTGTATTGATGATGTTAATCGATTGCACTAATGAAAACACCAATTCCAGTCCCCATTAAGGATCTACAGGGCTGGCGCCTAAAATATTCAATCATTTGTATCTCAAAACTGAACAACAATTTTAGATGGATGTAAGAACAAAAAATATTAGTATTCGTGAGACCTTTTCAGGGAAATCAAGAAAAAGGGGCTGGTCTCTTTAATTAGGGGCCAAGACACTCGTAAACTCTATTACAAATAACATAAAAACGATAAAGATTTTGTAATGCATTATAGAAGCAAAGTTGTTGATCATAACAATATCTATCAGAAAAAATGATTGCCACGCCCATTTATTACGTAACTAGGGATTTTTAGGGGCCAAAGTCCTTAAACTTTGACGCAATATATCTAGAGAAGGAGACCTACTTTGTTAAGCATTGTAGAAGAGAAAATGTCTGCATTGATGATTCTTATCGATTCCACTAATCAAAACACCAATGTATGTCCCCATTAAGGATTTACAGGGCTGGCCCCTAAAATATTCAATCGTTTGTATCTCAAAAATGAACAACAATTTTAGATAGGTTTAAGAACAAAAAATGTTAGTATTCTTAAGACCTGTTCAAGGAAATCAAGAAAAAGGGGCTGGCCCTATAAATTAGGGGCCACGATACTCGCAAACTCTATTACAAATAACTTAAAAACGATCAAGATTTTGTAATGCATTATTGAAGCAAAGTTGTTGATCATAACAACATCTATTAGAAAAATTGATTGCCACGCCCATTTGTTACGTAACTATGGATTTTTAGGGGCCAACGTCCTTAAACTTTGACGCAATATACCTAGAGAAGGAGACCTATTTTGTTAAGCATTGTAGAAGAGAAAATGTCTGCATTGATGATTCTTATCGATTCCTCTAATCAAAACACCAATGTATGTCCCCATTAAGGATTTACAGGGCTGGCCCCTAAAATATTCAATCGTTTGTATCTCAAAAATGAACAACAATTTTAGATAGGTTTAAGAACAAAACATGTAAGTAATCTTTAGACCTTTTCAAGGAAATCAAGAAAAAGGGGCTGGTCCTTTAAATTAGGGGCCAGGATACTCGTATACTCTATTACAAATAACTTAAAAACGATCAAGATTTTGTAATGCATTATAGAAGCAAAGTTCTTGATTGTAACAATGTCTGTTTGAAAAAACTCTTTGCCACACCCATTTATCACTTAATAAGAGATTTATAGTAGGCAAAGTCCTTAAACTTTTAAAAAAATGAACGGAAGACCTACTCGTTACTTGTAACGAGATCTTATCTAGTTATTATTATTATTATTCTTTTTTTTTTTCCTTTTTTTGTCCACAAGATTTCTTAGAGATGGCTAGATAGATTGTCTTGAAATTTTCAGTGATGATAGAGAATAATTATATCTCTAGGCGTTTTTTTCATTTTTTCAAAATTCATTTCCTGTCGTCTGTTTCCTGTCCCGCGACAAAAAGCTAGTGACATCGAGATCTCAAAAACGAAAAAGACTTGAGCATCCAAACATTGTGGGATGATAGACCTATAGTTGTAGATGTGTTTAAACTATTTTGTTTTGTTCGTCGTAACTTCCGGTCGTCACAGGAAGCACTTCAAAAATTATTTTTTTTAAGTATATAATTTATTTTACATAGAATGAAGATATAAGTATAAATCCTCACATAAGTCATCTATGCGATGTTAAATTAACAAAAAAATTGTACTTCCGGTGAGATATCTCAATTATCTCAAGTAGCTTTTTAAAGACAAATTTTGTACCCGCGAGATCTTAGAAACTGTAAGTGATCAAGACACGAAACTTTCATGGATGATAGACATTTGATTGAAGATGTGTTTAAATGGTTTCATTTTGTCGACCGTCACTTCCGGTCCACATCGGAAGGGTTCAAACAAATGAAGTTGTTGATGAGTCTAACTGTTGTTCTTTGACAGTTTTAGTTAAGTTGATAAGCAATAGAGTCCTGTTCCTAATGTCTAAGAAATAACGACTTACATTTTCATTGAGCACTTCCGTTTGTCCGTTTCCTGTCCTGAGACAAAAAACCTTTTTTCGACGAGATCTCAAAAACGGCAAGGACTTGATCAACCAAACTTTGTTGGACGATAGACTTATAGTTGTAGATTTGTTTAAACTATTTTGTTTTGTTCGTCGTAACTTCCGGTCGTCACCGGAAGCACTTCAAAAGAAACTTTTTTTACGCATTTAATATTTTTAAATATAGAATTGAAAAATAAGTATAAATCCTTACATATGTTCTCTATCTGATGTTAAATAAACAAAAAAAATCTACTTCCGCTGAGATATCTCAAATATCTCAGGATGCTTCTATAAAACAAATTTTGTACCCGCAAGATCTCAGAAACTGTAAATGATCAAGGCACAAAACTTATATGGATATTAGAGATTTGATAGTAGATGTGTAAAAAAGGTTTCATTTTGTCGTCCGTCACTTCCGGTCCTCACCGGAAGGATTCAAACAAATCAAGTTGTTTATAACTTTAAGTGTTGTTCTTTGACAATTTTAGTTAAATTGATAAGCAATAAAGTCCTGTTGTCTAATGTTTAAAAAAATCTAACTTACAATTTCCTTTAGCACTTCCGTTTGTCCGTTTCCTATCCTGAGACAAAAAACATTAACTCCACGAGATCTCAAAAACTGTAGCGGCTTGAACAACCAAACTTTGTGGAATGATAGAACTATGTATGTAGATGTGTTTACACTATTTTGTTTTGTTCGGCGTAACTTCCGGCCGTCACCGGAAGCACTTAATATATATTTTTTTTTTTATTATTTATTTTACATGGAATGAATAGATCAGTATAAAATATGATATATGTCATCTATACAATGTTAAATAAGAAAACAAATTCTACTTACGGTGAGATATCTCAAATATCTCTAGGTATCTTTCCTTTTTACAAATTTGATGTTAGCGAGATTTTAGTCACTTAAGTGATTAAAACACGACACTTTTATGAATGATAGACATTTGATTGAAGATGTGTTTAATGGGTTTAACAGGTAAATATATAAGGAACGGGAGACCTTTTGTTGCTATAGCAACAAGTATCTAGTTATTATTATTATTTTTCTTTTCCACAAATTTTGTGCACGCGATTTCTCGAAAACTATTCGACCGATTTCCACAATTTTTTCACAGATGATTGGGCTTCATATGATCTTCATACATTTTTGATAATTTTTCTGTCGTCACTTCCGGTACCGATTTATCGGCCATTTTGTTCATTTTTACGACCTATTTTATGCACACAAAAACTCAAAAACTATCAGAGATATGAATATGAAATTTTCAGGATAGTTAGACCATAGTTTGAAGTTGTGCCCATTGTTTTTGTTTTACTCCTGTGGCGCCATTTCTGGGAAGTCGCTATGGCTCGAAAATTGGGTACGGATTTTTAATCATAATTTTCACACGTTTTGATCTGTATCTTTTTATCAGTTGATATTTTGTTGAAACATATATAACAAAAGTGGTAGAGCATGAAAAGTTCTTTTCACCGATATCACGGAAAAGGGGCTAGTCCCTTTAATTAGGGGCCAAGAGACTCGTAAACTCTATTACAAATAACTTAAAAACGATCAAGATTTTGTAATGCATTATAGAAGCAAAGTTGGTGATTATAACAATATCTGTCAGAAAAAATCATTGCCACGCCCATTTATTACGTAACTAGGGATTTTTAGGGGCCAAAATCCTTAAATTTTGACGCAATATATCTAGAGAAGGAGACATATTTTGTTAAGCATTGTAGAAGAGAAAATGTCTGCATTGATAATTTTAATCGATTACACTTATCAAAACACCAATATCTGTCTCCATGAAGGATTTACAGGGCTGACCCCTAAAAGATTCAATCATTTATATCTCAAAAATGAACAATAATTTTAGATAGGTGTAAGAACAAAAATTGTTAGTATTCTTAAGACCTTTCCAACAAAATCAAGAAAAAGGGGCTGGCCCCTTTAATTAGGGACCAAGAGACTCGTAAACTCTATTACAAATAACTTAAAAACGATCAAGATTTTGTAATGCATTATAGAAGCAAAGTTGTTGATCATAATAATATATGTCAGAAAAAATCATTGCCACGCCCATTGATTACGTAACTAGGGATTTTTAGGGGCCAAAAACCTTAAATTGTGACGCAATATATCTAGAGAAGGAGACATATTTTGTTAAGCATTGTAGAAGAGAAAATGTCTGCATTGATGATTTCAATCGAATGCACTTATCAAAACATCAATATCTGTCCCCATTAAGGATTTACAGGGCTGACCCCTAACAGATTCAATCAATTATATCTCAAAAATGAACAACAATTTTAGATAGGTGTAAGAACAAAAATTGTTAGTATCCTTAAGACCTTTCCAACAAAATCAAGAAAAAGGGACTGGCACCTTTAATTAGGGGCCACGATACTCGTAAACTCTATTACAAATAACTTAAAAACGATCAAGATTTTGTAATGCATTATAGAAGCAAAGTTGTTGATCATAACAATATCTATCAGAAAAAATCATTGCCAGCCCATTTATTACGTACCTAGGGATTTTTAGGGGCCAAAGTCCTTAAACATTGACGCAATATATCTAGAGAAGGAGACATATTTTGTTAAGCATTATAGAAGAGAAAATGTCTGCATGGATGGTTCTAATCGATTCCACTTATCAAAACACCAATGTCTGCCCCCATTAAGGATCTATAGGACTGGCCCCTAAAATATTCAATCGTTTATATCTCAAAAATTAACAACAATTTTTGATAGGTTTACGAACAAAAAATGATAGTATTCTTAAGACCTTTTCAATGAACTCAAGAAAAAGGGGCTGGCCCTTAAAATTAGGGGCCAAGATACTAGTAAACACTATTACAAATAACTTAAAAACGATCAAGATTGTGTAATGCATTATAGAAGACAAGTTGTTGATCGTAACAAAGTCTGTTAGAAAAACTCTTTGCCACAACCATTTATTACTAAATTAGGGATTTATAGGAGCCAAAGTCCTTAAACTTTTTAAAAAAAATGAACGGAAGACCTACTCGTTACTCGTAACGAGATCGTATCTAGTTATTTAAATAATTCATTTTTCATACATTCCCGAAACCCTTAGGTTTCCACAATATAGTGACCCATATATAAGAATTTATATTGTGATTTGGCAAAATCTTGTGTACATGATAAATTTTGACCAATCAGAGAAATTACACATCTTCAACTGACATTTCAGACTAGTTAGCTTAACCACTTCATGAAGACGCTCTTGATCACATCTGGGTTCCTGACCCACTGTTTGTGAACGATACCATTGATGTTATACATAAATAACCTGCTCTGTTCGTACAAGGTACGAAGTCCGAAGGAATCCTCTATAAAGTACTGAAAAAAGGAAAAGTGTCTTCTACTTGAATTTGATGAATTGGTTAATATGTAGTTCAAAACAATATTGTTTTTCCTAATTATAAATAAATAATATTGTATTTTAAAAATTGATATTTTACGAAAACAATTCTTAAAGAGTAAAGATTTTTATTGGATGTAGTTATTCAAATGCAATTATTAATGACTTAACAAAAGAATGAGATTAACAATAGTTGTAACAGATGTAACCAAGATATATTACCCTTTGTTTCTTCACGTCTTGGACAATATCATTTTTATCGTAGAACCCAAAGAGACTGAAAAAGTAAGTTTCTTCGATATATTCTTAACCATCAATATTATGGAGTGGTAATACTTTTATGCACGATAAGAACTGTTTACAAAACCACATCATACAGAAGTATGACCATAAACATGACCTTGACTTGAAATGACATGATAATATTTTTCTGCATGTGCTCATTAAATTTTTTTTTTCAAAATCAAACCAAAAACAAGAGAAAAGCTGTTAATGTGACAGCAAACCTGGTTTTCTTTAGTGTGAATAGTACCCATAATCCATTTGTCAACCCTGAATTAATGAACACTACCTATCCAGAGAAACGGGGTACTCTATATGCAATATTTTTGCCAAAAAATAACTAAGTTCAACAGCTGGCACTTTTTCATAAATTATCAGCAATCAAAATCCTAGCGATATGCACACCTCTGATATATGTACAATTGATCTGCAAAAGAACAAGTTCCTATCTTGAAAACTGTAGGAGGATCCGGAGTTATCCGTAAAATAAGGGTACCCATTTGGCAGCCGCCCGCCTGCCATTTTCACCATTTCAATAACCGAGTTTTTCCTTTGAAAAATCCCGGTTAAAAATGGATGACCATACCTAGATTGCCATGGACATATAAGACCGTCGTCCGGACCTCCGATCAAAACCATCCGCTTTATCCGCAGGAAGTTGCGTTTAAATTCTAAATGCATAGAACCGGTAATTGATAGTTGTGACATATCATAATATTAATCATATATCATTTGTCCTGAATTTATAACGCATGATGTTAAATACATGCATGCAACACTTTTTATCGTTTTTCGATTCATTAGGATATTTATTTAAAAAAGTAACTTGGTTTGTTTTTTGCATTTATCATTAGTATTTAAAATATGAGTAGATCATGCCTGATATGTTTGGAGAAAGAGAATCATTGTTCAGTGGAGCCAGAAAGTTTGAAAACTTTTCATAAAGATCTAAATGATGAGGGTCTACAACAAATCAAAAATATAAAATGTAATATTCATTACATGATTATTATCATTTTTTAAATATCATTATATAATATTTCTAAGTCAATTCAAGAAAGCGCTTAAATGTTTAGAATTAAAATATGTTTGTCCAAACCTTTCCAGTAGTTTCCTAGAAAAATTCTTTGCCCCATTTTACTGTAAAGCAATCTATGAAGACAAGTATATTTCATTATAACCAAACCCATTTGAATAAATAAAATCGAAATTAACCAAAGAATAATGAAAATAATTGACGGCAAGTAGTTATTCGTTAATATACTACTTGTATGTCAATCTTACCTATATGCATTGCGCCTAATAAATTCGGGAAGACCTTTAGAACCTAGAATTAATTCTGAGTTTGAAATTTCTACCCATTCTAATTAATGTGAATAACTGTACGCATAATTGATCTTCATAAAATCTAGTTGATATGGTTTTTTTTTTTTATACATATGTAGTGTCCTGTATTCAGGGTACATTATATACAAACCTCCATAGATTCCCGCCATCGGGGAACTGACTGCGATCAGGGAGTCCACGTTATGATCTGGTATCGTGGAGAGTAAGCCTCGACATACCAATCCACCTGTAAAGGGTGACTTATCATTAGTGTAATATGTCCGTACCTTATCATTAGTGTAAAATATCTGTCCGCGTCTCATTACAATAGTTTTAAAAGCATTATAAGTCCCTCACATAGGGTTTCCATCTTTTGCTTTTTGTATTTTATTGATGAACTGAATAAGTCGCTAGATCTACTTACAATGGCTATCAGTTTTAAAAAAGAAAGGTCTGTGGGTTGTGGCTTTTACAACCCTTTTATTGAAAAAGTGATTATTGTTGACGTTCTATTCTAACGATCAGCACATATTTTACCAGTTTTATTTTTATTTAAAGGTAAAGTTTTATAAAATTTGTAAACAAAGTTTAAAAAAAAAAATTACTTCATTATTATAATTAGAATGATTTGACAAGTCATTATCAGTCATGTTATATCAACAATCCCATTTTTTTGGGTACATTTTGATCTGTACTAGAAAGGAGTTATTTCTCCTGCATAAATTGACGTCATCAGAGACATTCTGATCTGATCGAGAAAAAGCAAGGAAGGCGCCTTTAGATATTAAAAGATTGTACAACGTGCAACGTTGAATTGCAGAATAAAGTCGGACCAGGAACTTGGTACCTGTATGTACTTATTTCCCAGGGATCCAACATGTTATAAAATATGGACTCTGAAGTTAAAGAGAGAACTATTAGGCTTTTCTGTTTAGTAAATGATGTATAAAGCTTAAGGTTAAGGGATGAGTTCCGATTCATCATCTAAATTTCAAGCATTCATAAAGTGCTCATATATAGTAAACGACCTATTGGAGTTTATAAGTTTTATTGAACACAATAAGGAAAGAAGTTTCGATAAATTATATATGCTATGTAACATGAATAATAATTATGTTCTATGATGAAACTACAGACTCTATAACAAATTAAATTATGAAAAAAAACCCACCATAATCATAGAATTAGAGAATATGGAACAATAAAACATTATTGAACGGTTGGTTATCGACATGATAAAATCAATCTAAATGAAAGTTAGATAAATACCTTATATTTATTTGTAGATTATAAATGGACTGTTATTTTGTCATTTCAATAAATCGTATAATTTTTTGGCCAAGGGTACCTTGTGAGTAACATATCAAATGGATTCCATCGGGATGGGCCTTCATGTATTTCACAAGCTGTGGTTTTACAATCGCCACCTCTTCCCATAAAGGTTTGAACGTATCGGTTCTATTAAAAGCATTCACTGTGTAGTAGAGGGTCCGTGGATGCATCTGGACAACATACAAAATGATTATGAATTATCATGACATGTTACTTTTTAAAACATAGTAGTTTTCTTCATGATGACAGGAAGGCCGTGGCTTTTTAAGACTATATTCTAAGCCATAAATATGAATAAAAACTGGGGGAAGGGGTACTTGACGGAAAAGGGGAAAACTTAAGGTGTAACTGCACTAATTCCTTTGGTTTTACTAGTTAAGACCAGCATTGTAATATGTATAATATACATTGATTGAGTATATAATTTTAAATGATTGTTATGTTGTGTCTATTTGATCCATTTCGGTTTTCCCAAAGTTTGCAAGAATAAAAAAATTGTAAAATTTATATCAACAATATGGAGGTATACATGTTTTAAAGAGACTATCATTCAAAAACTAGCTGGTCAATTCTGATAAACTATATTTTTGTTAACAAAATAAAATAATATACAAAAGAATTTTAAAGAAATTTTCTAAACAATTTGCAATTTTGTGATTTTTGGGAAGGTCTAGTGATGAAGAAATGTCACATTTTCTATATTATCTGTTGAAAATCTACAAGATTTTTAAAATTTTCAATTAATGATTATCATCTGATTTTTTAAAAATTATAACCTATCATGATCAATTTTGGTGCATAATATGATAAATTATGAGATCATTCTCTATTGTGTTAAAATATGGCTTATGTAGGAAAACAAACGTGCCAAGGTAATAATATTTTGGCCAGTTTAGTAAGTGTATCAGTTGTTTCAACAGTTCAAATGAAAAAGGATTTTTAAGACAGTCACACATTCCAGGAAGCTAGGTCTGACTTAAATTTTAAAAAATCTATTTTTTCTTTATTTATAAAATGTTTATTGCTAAAAAATATCATTTTAAAAAACTTTAATACAGATCTGATGGATAATTTGTTGTCTCTTAAAGTTATATAAACCTTAACACTTAATTATAAGTGTAAACAATTGAGGAAAAAAATGTACACACAATATCAGCAGTGACATTCTTTCACTAAATATGACATTTCGTTAACAAAAAAAAAATATTCTTTCCAATAGGTACAAGGAGAACGATAACTCTTAAATAAACTCTTCATTTCATGATTTATAATTACATATGATTTGTTTACCTTTTGAATGATATCTTTGATGACGTTGCCATCTTCCTGGGTGCCATTGAAACCATGAATAAAAACAACAGGTTTGTATCCCACGCAAAACCCTATGAGAAACAAAAACCAAAACATAGGTGTTTCTCTCATGATGCTGATTATTTCAAACCACTATAACAAGGAAGAGATTGAATTTTTTTAAGCGGAAGAAACATTATGATACATAAACACAAGGACATATTGTTGAGTGGAATTGCAGTAACACGTGATCATTGATCAAGGAAGAATGAGAT
This sequence comes from Magallana nippona, assembly GCA_033439105.1. NCBI lineage: Eukaryota > Metazoa > Mollusca > Bivalvia > Ostreida > Ostreidae > Magallana > Magallana nippona. The sequence goes on along the minus strand of CM065918.1, from coordinate 25,771,760 downwards.
TTTTAATGATTTCTTTCTAAATAAATAGAGGGTATTAATTACTAGTATATTGTGTGACTTTATATTTGCTTTATCCAACGAGTTGAAATGTGTATATATTCATGAGGCTTGTCGAGCGAATATATGCACCATTTTAAGGTGGTTCTCTACACCAAATAAGTGTAGGAGATTTTTGTTGCATGCATTAATTTTGTAGTTGACCCAGTACTCAACAATATAAGACCCCAAAGTACAATATTCTATTTTCTAAATTTATCTAATCTGTTCAAACATTTCTGCTTTGAAATTCTTTTAAACGCGAAAGTTTTAAAATGAAAAAAAAAAATCATGAATGAAATTTGTATGATTTATATTGGAATCCACATACACATGAAACTAAAACATAAAAACTTGTTTTAAGGCAAACTGCTGGACGAAATCCCACAAAAATCTTAAAATATAATCAATATTCCTGGGTTTATGTATGAAGAAAAGAAATTGAATGAAACTGAAAAACCAAAAAAAAATGCTAAATTATTACAAAAATCTTGGTATGAAAGATCCTATTTAAGAGTTGTCTTTCTTAATTTAACTTGGTCTCAAAATTGGTACCAATTTCTTAAGTAAAATATATATAATCACGAAAATAGATTAAAATTGAACCAGTCCATGCTAATTATGTAGATATAAGATAAGAAAAATAAGGAGAGGATACACATAGGCTATGTCTGTTTATCCAATCCTATTGAATTTATTCAATAAAATATTGTTTAAATTATAAGAAGTACTTATAATAATGTTTGAACCTGACATTATATATATTTAAGTCTTTAAAACAAAATTTTAGTACATGTAGTTAAATTGCCTTTTACTTTTAACTATAAAAATAGCAATTATAAACGACAACCATTCGCATTTTAATACATACATCAGGCGTCCATAGAGATACACATGTATGTGGGGTACTGAAAAACATGCCCCTTTTAGAAGTCTGTTGTTCCCCCATTTTGCGTGCAAAATCATCAGAATAATTAGTATTCATTTATCAGTATAATGAATTATATAAATAATAAGATGATAATAAATCTTTTATTACTATATAATTGTTACAACAAAACAATCCAAGTGCTTCATTCAACATGTACAACGGAATGCAAATATATTTATATTATACATCTATATATTTTTACAAATGGAAATATGACTATTTAACCTGATTCAATAGCTTCGAAACACCTTACAGGTATAAGATTTAACTTAATATCTGTCCACGCATTAAAAACTAGTTTTTATCACGTGTTACTTCGAAGATTTTCTGGTCTCAATCGTACTGGGAAATGTGACCTGTTTTTGCTCTCTTTAAAAGAATGCATTTGAATAGTGTTATTACCACTATCTCCTATCTTTCTTCTATCTTTTTATTTCTTTTGTTTTTTGTTTTGTTTTCTGTGGGTTCTTTTTTATTTTTACCAAATTATACATTTGTTTTGAAGACCTCTTTACATGTATCAGCGTCCAACCAGTCTTCGTGGTCGTGAAAAAATACTTCACACCATAACATTTATTTACTGGTTTCCGTGGGGTTTTTTCATTACCAAACACGCTCTGATTTTTGTTGTAATTAATGAATTTCAAAGCACAGCGCACGGAGTCGGAAATCAATCTTTAATTACATCCTGGTCATTGCGTGTAATCAACTTATTTGGAAAAAGATTTTCTGTTTCTGTTATGATACTGTATTAAAAAGGCTCAATGTTTGTAGTCATTTAAGTTTTTTATTCACCAGGTAAAAAAATATATTCAATTTTAGAAGTGAAATATAATTTTTTATTTTTTTTTAATCATAAAATTGGTATTTTGTTGACAACCGGTCTTCTTTGAGCTTACTGTTGACCTGTGTCTAAAATATCACACCAAAAACTTTAGAAATAATAACTATTACAGGTACTAGCATACGTGGATCGATCGATTATTGTTTTAACCAATGTAAATTTGATAAAAACCAAGAAGATAGAATGAAGGCATGAGCTTTTTTCTCTAATTTCAAAGACTTTATACAGAAAGAGACTGAACACGTTTTCTTTCATAGAAACAAAAACGATGTTTAAAAAGAGGAAAATGTAGGACCATTTGAAAGTTGTGTATCTATAGTATGTTCGGTAATTAACCAATGTGTATCCAGTAAGGAGAGACCGTATAGGTAGGTGGTTCTTAAAAGATGAGGTGGGTGATACTAACATTTAATGATAATATATTTTACCAATTATGTCGCACAAATTGATAGTAAAATGTCGAAGAAACATTCACGTCTAGACAAACCCTATGCTATATGTTATAACAAGACAATGAACATGCACATAATATTATTATAAGATGAAAAACTAAACCCAAATGAAAATAGTCTATCTCTACAGTCAACGGAATGTTTTTGTGTAATGTCTTAAAATTTCTTTAGAAAAGTTCGCTGGATGAGTTAGGAAAGAAAAAAATTATGTACTGATCAATCAGGTAGGATTATACATCCTGAATCCTAAAAAGAGATGATAAAATGGCGCTATACATGTATTGAAAATTGAAATGTACCTTGACTTTCACTTCCCTGAATAATTTCTTCAAACCAAATGAATCCTCCAAAAAATATTGAAAACACTGTGCCGGATCATTATGCCAGTACCAAGCTGGCATTTTTGCATCTGCTTATGATGCACTTTTGTTAAAATCCATATATACCACATGATAGATCATTGTCTAGAGAGTATATAACCACTTTTGTCTTTAGTGTGTCTCACCTGGCAGGTGAGATATTTGCCTTTAAATATTAATATCCCATAGGAAAATTCCCATAGGAGAAATAGTTTTTCTACAGGAAATATTGAAAATCCTGTAGTTTTTTCTAAAAATCGACACGAATTATATTTCCTATATGAGAAAAGAATTTCCTACGGGAATTTGATTCAGAACAGTAGTTTCCTATAGGCAATTGAAATTTTTCTACCAGATTTTAAACTCCTATCGAAGTTATATTCAAATTTTATCGGAATTTATATTCCTTCAGGAAGATCTTTTATTCCGGTAGGAATTTTCAAATATCCTATAGGAAAATTAATTTTCGTATGGGAAAAATTAATTTCCTGTAGGAATTTATTTTTAAAGACAGGTGAGATACATCAATAACATATTAAAAAAATGAAATAAAAAGGTAGTAAGAAACTCTTTAAGCAATGGTCTATTATATGACATATTTAAATTTTTGATACATGCAGCTCAGACGATTGAAAAAATACCATCTTGGCACTAGCATAATTTTCCGGAACAGTGTCTGAAAACAAGTAGTTTTGGGACAATTTCACAATGCTTTCCCATGACTTAAATTCGTCTTAAGTCCAAACGTTTTCGTAAGATATCATCATAGCTGTTTCAAAAACACTGTCACATCGTAAGATAATCATAAGATCAGAAGATGCCATATTTTTTTTTCTGTAGTTAATGATTTAAATGGTAATATTACAAGCAACTATTCATTCGCTTTCTGTTCTAACATTTCTATGAGATTTTAAAAAAATTAAATTTTTAGATTAATCGATGAATAGTTATAACTTATTTAATATTCTTGAACAATATTTATAAACATTAAAACACATATGATAATTTCAGTTTTGGAAAATTCTCACTTGCTGTTGTTCGAACTCAACCACTTTCTTTGTAGCATCACATAATTCAAAATGTCTCAAAAATTGGAGAAAAAACTGCGTATCTATATTAAAAACATAAACATTTTTATAAAAATCAGCTCCTAATGGCAGAAAAAATAATTTAAGAGCATTTTCTTTACAATCATCAAAACAAAACATGATTTCTTATGTATGATACAACATGGTCATTAAATAAAAATAAAAATTAGTTTGAAATGCAAAACAAACTAATAAGCAAGCTAATCAAATGAAATCATTTTCACTTTCAACATATTAAAAACATCTCGGTAGAGTTTCAGGTAATGTATTCCACTTACATGTACGTTCTAGTCGAAAAGGGGGAGAAATTTATTGACATATATAAACAAGATCAGATTATCAATAGCATCCTGCCAAGACATTCTACTTCTAAATTGCGGCTTGTTCACAAATTGATAATTGTTTCATATTTGGCTAGAGACCAGTTATCACAACGGAACCCACAGAAATCATCGTTCATTTATTACATATAGATTGCACAATAAAATACTCTCTAAGTTTAGCTTTTTTTTTTTTGCCTTAGATCGACATCGTGTAAGCAAACTATTTACGGACAGCACGGGTTGGGTTCTTTTGTCTATGTAGGTTACACTTGCACTTACAGAACCTTTTGGTTCTTACATTTAGTTCATTGTGGTAAACGCATGCATAAAATCGATAACCAAGCAGTACTAGTACTTCAGCGAATAGCTATGGGACCGTCTGACGTCAACCAAGCTATTAATTAAAAGGGCTTGATGCTCGTTGTCATTTTAAGACATTATTGATCTCCTTTAGAAGAAGAGCTCTATACAATAATATAGAAAAATACCCAAATTTAGAAGCTAAAATATATATGGATTTTTTCTTTACTAAACAGCTAAACAGAATATATATTTAAATTTTAGGTAGATAAGATGGTTAATTTGTTGACCATCCAGCCTCCTAAGTACTAATACTACAAGTATATCATGATTTTAAGATATTTTGCAATCGGAAAATTACTGAATTGGTGAAATTCTTGAGGGACTTGACCTGCTTATTACATATGTTGCACTTTCTTCGTTGTGTTTATTTCGGAGTTGCTCAATGTACTTTCCATTCCAAAACCACAGTAATCGTTTCATGTGATATCTGGCCTCTCGAAAGCGCCAAACATAAAGAATGGGGTTGATAGCACTGTTGGCAAGAAGCGTTACAGCAGTGATAATGTGTATTTTCTTTCCAACAGGAGAATTGTAGTTTAGAACAGGGAAAGTAGTTATGATATAAGGCGTTGCGCATAAAATAAAACATCCAGTTATAACCATAAGTTTCTTGATCACCATGGCCTGTTCTGTGAATCGCATGTTCATTTGCGCAGGGAAATTAACGTCCTTCCTTTGATGGTAGCCCCGGCGTACTTTGAGCACCAGGAATAGGAACATGACAATATTTGACAATATTGATACCAAAAGAAACGTGCTTGCACAAATTGTTATGACGTTCTTAGGAGCGTGATAAATTGGTTCACAGTGTATTCCAAATTGACCATCAAAGTCGAAATACATCATGTAGCCGATCAGCAAACTGACAAACCAGAAACAAATACATACGATAGTAAGGAGTCTCCGGCTTATATAGTTGTAATACTGTATTCCATAGTGGATGGCAAGACACCTGTCTATATCCATCATTGTCACAGTGAGCAGAGAGATGGTAACGAAAGTGGTATTGAAATACTTCTTAAAACCACAGTTTTGTCCAAAAGTGTAAGCCTCAATTGGAAAGCAAAGAGAAATGCCAGTCAACAGATCAGATAAACACAAATTGATGGACAAGATGCGAATTTGATAATTGACACGGGTACAACGGTACAGAACTGAAAAAGAAATAACATTTTCCAAAGTTATGATTATCCCTGCAGGGATCACTGTTTCATCCCCTAATATTGGCGGTGTCGTCAAATTGTTGTCAGCCATTTTTTGTAGAAATAATATGGCAACAGATAAATTTTCTCATTTGTCAGAGAGAAAACCAACCTTTTTTGTCCATAACTGTAATATATATGCCCGATTGTTTCTTCTGAAAAGAAATAATTGAAAAAAAAAATCATATATCACCTGTAGTGAAGCGTTATATTATATTCTTTCAGTGTAAAAGACGACCTATTCACTTCTCGTTACCTGTCGATGTGAAAACAAATTTCCTCTCCTTGCTATATATCGGTATAAAAAGGATACCACAGTATAAAATTTCACCCAAATGACGTGTCGTTGTCAATCATCATTTGTAGAGGGTGCGAGTAACATTATGTGCATTAAAACTTGGAATATTAATAGTTCAGGTACCCGAACTACCCGAAGTGAACATGTCATACTAATAAAATCATGTTGTTTTAATTCATATACTTTCATATCAATTTGATTCTAATGGCTTATTGATGTTATTATGTAATTTTCTATGATATACATGTAAGTTATTAACGCTATGAATAAGTGGACATAGCGAAAATTCAGCAAATAATCGATTGAACACTGGTCAGGAATTTAAGGCTTTTGTAAGCTCTGTGTTGAACCATAACCAGCGATTGGTATACCGTTGGGGAACTTGTTTATGTATAGATAGACTCATAAATATTTAGATGTGACCTGAAAACTTTAAAGGTGGAATAACACACCTGGAAAGGGTCACTCAAATTAACAGTAAATTATTTGATTATGAAAGATATAATGATAAATAAACCGTACATATGTCAAAAAACGAAACATCTGCAGTTTGGGGATAAAAAATGAATATCTAAAATATTCAATTCAGTAACAACAAAAATCCCTGTGGGATTTGAACTCGGAATGTACAGATCACAAGCCCGACACGTTATCCACTCGGCTATGAAGTAAGTGACATTGTTCCGTTGTTAAAATCCTTTTAATAAAACGAAATGTCGTTTCGATAAAAAATCAGCCATTTTGAGATGATGTGTTATTCCACCTTAAGATACCATTTACAAATGGGATCTCATCTTTATAGATAAGGATTTAAGGTCTATCTGGTTTAATTTTTAAATTGAAAAAGATGACATTTAAAACTGTTTCATGATTTTGTAAATAAATAAAAGAAAACAATCCCTTGTACATGGGTGTCTTATATGCAACTAGTACGTATAGTTATTGATGATCCGTGTTGATTTTCATGCTCATTTATAGGTTACGTTAACAAACAAGCGATTTTTTAAAACAAACTTTTATGCTAATTGAATACCCTGTCCTTGGACGTCATAATAACGTATTTGAAGATATATCATTCGTACAACAGATAAGCATATGTAATGTATACACAAGTTCTACATGTAAGAAACTAGTTAATAAATTGAACAAATTTTAAATTAAAGTATAAATTTCCAAATTACTAGGTTTCTTCGACATTATCATACATGATTATTTTCGTCCGAAACTATAACATTCAAGTAAAAAACAGATCAGATAAACACAAGATTGTGGACACTATTCTTATTTGATAATTGATTGCGGTAATACGGTACAAAATTAAAAGAACAAAGGCAATTTCTAGTGATGATAAATTCTGCAGGTAAGCTTGTTTTATCTCTTCCTTTTGGTGGATCCGACATATTCTTTTCATTCAACATGTCCAGTAATAGAGTGTTAAAGTTAAGTTTAGAAATCTTTAATTTTAAAATTTTAGTGTATCATTTATATATTTGTATACGATACCACGTGTCGCAAATAACACGTTACATTACAAGTAATATATTATATTAGACGTCTATACGATAAGTTCATTCTACTTATATATTAATTTATGGTATTGGGCCAATCCCGCTGTTGCTATGGTGCGTGCGTTGAACGTGTGAACATCTGTGATATGAGACATTTATTTTGAAATAAATATATTACTTAAAATTTCGTCTTTACTTAGAGAATCCACGATTACTGATTATTCCACCTTTTCATTGCACAGAACTGCTATGGTGTACTTATATTTTGAATTTATAAATGAATTGAGACGAAAATAAAAGTTGCATTTATTATACCGGAATATTAATAAATTGATTTATTTTAAAAAAACCCATTTTAAGCAAACATAGAATTGGAACATAATATTTAAAACAATAAATAACAGTATTGAAAACTTCATTGGGAAATATATGTACATTAACAAGTCTATTGATTAAAACAGGATTACGAAGAACTTTGAAAAAAAATTAGAAAGTAATGACAGCTATACTACCAAATGAAACTCAACAACCTAACCTTATTTCGCAAAGTAAAACAGAGTCGTCTTAGTATTACGAGATTTGTGGTAAGAAAGATAATTAAAGATGATTAAAGATAAGAAATATAATGTTCTCATGTTATTATTGATCATGATTTAATTGCGAATATTTCTAATGGCAGTTAAAAGCATCACATAATTTTATCTAATGACTCTGTTATTGACTGGGACATTCAACAATTTCGAAAACATTCCGTCTGGCAACTGATCATGATCTACTGTGGAGTCCAAAGGACAAATAAAAATACGATACAAAAAGGTTCAAGATTAAATATTTTGAAACCAACAGGTCAGCTAGGTTTGAAACAAAAGTTTAATCAAAGAACAACAATTCCCTCGAGCAAGCAAGTTTTATTAAACTTACAACAGACCTACAATCATTACAAAAGTTGACATATGGTTTTTTTATGCATCATGTTACAGGCACGTAAGGAAAACTGTCCCTGAGGAAAGGATAAGCCATATTGTCATTCTGAAGTACTTGCTAAGTGCAGCTTGAAAAAAAGTTGAACAAATCATCATTAATTATGAAACCTCACATTGTTTTGTTTGGTTATAGTATGCTTAAACGAATTAAGACTGTTAACGCTTTTCTGACGGTTTTTGGTCCTTAGATTATACATTATAAGATATATCTGTTATAATCATAATACAATTATACATGCTAGAGTAATTTTTAAAGCTGAAGTATCCTAAAGAAGGTGCAGGACACCTTGAAATATCAATTTGGATTAAAGTACATCATACTAAAAAAATATATCATTTATTTAACAATTTTGTTTTACAATATTTGACCATAAAATGCATTCTAAAATATTTTAGGTACATGTAATAAATTGAAAAGCCCAAGAGGGTTTTGAGCTCATGGTTTACAAATGTATAGCTGACGCTCAAACTTATTGCGTCATGCTAATAGACATCAGAATCGTGAACAGAAACATACTAGTTAGCTATTATAATAGTTAATATCTTTAGATGTTGGAAAGAAAGAAAATCACAATACGAAGGTGTCATACACTTCCGTAAACCGAGGAACTCCAATAGGAACGCATAGTTCAAGTTTCATGAATGCAAAGGAGAAAAATTACCTTGTGGAAAACTGTAGAAAAATCAGGAGGATTTTCAAAATTACATGAATTAACACTTTCATCAATTTCTCCCTCTTTTATTTCATTTTTGGTTATTATTGTACCAAATGGTTCAATGCATCAACAATTTTCTTAATCAAAGAATCGATTTTAGGAAAATTGTAAAAGATTATTTTTTTAATAACAATGATTTATTTATTCTTGCAATTGGGGAACTTGACCTGCTTACGATACATTGCATACGTTGCAAGTTCTCCATTGAGTTTATTTCGAAGTTCCTCGGTAAACTTTCCTTTTCAAATCCTTAGTTATTGTTTCGTCTGATATCCGATAAGTCGTTTTCATGTTTGTGTTGAAAAGAAGATAGGAAAGGAATTATTAATATATTTAATTACATACCACATAGTAGGAAGATTGACGTTTCTTTCCAAGCACCATTTCATTAGGGACAGATGAGACATGTTCATTTCCGTATCAAAATATGCTTACATAATACTATTCCCTCTGTAAATCAAGGTGCGCGTTTTAATTCCCTTTCAAAATAAAGACGGAAAAAGAAAGTCTTCACGATTTTCCGGATTTTCACACTGTGGATTTCCGAATCCATATCACCACTCTCTGAAACTTATGTTGTACACATTAAATACAGTGTAACATCTGTATTTTGGCACGTTTTAAAAGGTTAAATTTAAAAATAGCTTTGTTAAATAATAAAACGCCATCAAATTGATTTTAAAAAGATTGTTTTGTAATTAAAAGTGTTAATGGATAAGGGTATATAATGAATTTGTCATTCTAACAGTAACTTGATCCAAATGGTAATATCACGTCGAGTTGCCAGGCGCAAATCATCAGTTCAAACGAGACGTGAAGTCCCTTGCAACACGTCTTGATCCGACCCTTTGAATCAAGTTACTGTTATAGTAATATTTATTATAATGGACGAAACAAGAAGATCTCCACCATGGTCAAATCAACGTTTTACTCACGGAAAGTATATCAGGCAATGTGCTACCCACATGGTTTGGTTTGGGGTTCGTTTACGACAATGAACAAACTTTGTCTTTGCATATGACGATTTTGTTCACAAAAATACTCTGATACATCTGGAAATAAATCAGATGTTTTCATTTTTATTTATTTTATAACGAGTAGACTTCATAAACAATTTAGTTAATGATCGTAAGGGTTGAAGGATCATCTCCGTTTCTTATGATAATATATTTTGTAACTTGATACTGTTCGAAAGATTTAGATAACTATTTGTTCTAGTACCATTTTATTATTTTCAGACGAACATTTTGGGCTGAAAATTGACATGTTGTTGTGCTCGGTAATATTAAAACTTTGATAAATTTCACATGTTAACCTTTCGTCGGGTTCATTATAATTATACATGTACATCTATGCTTTTGGTCTGATATGATCAGTAATCTAGTTTCCATTTATATTTCTGGTAGAATTGTGAAACAACTTTAGCTGCATTTTTTTAGACAGAGAATAAACTTAGATATGTTAACACTATTAATTCAGAGAGTATGCAAGTAAGATATGAGTGGAAAATTATGAATTTGTACAATGGAAATTCTTCATAATTATACGCACTGATGGAGTCAATCGTACATATTTTTAAATGCATTAACTTTAGTATCAATTCATTAACGTTCTACGAAAATGATTTCCACTCTACTTGTTGATTTGCGCCAATAGTTCTAATTAATTAACGACATGCGGGTAGAAGATTTATTTATATGGGATTCCATCTATATCCTCTAAATAAGCCATGGTAAAATAGCGCTGTTGAACACTGTACGGTTGCTGTGCCAATGGACGTGTTGCACACCTGGAATAACATATATCTTGATCTTCCCTTCTTTGAACAATGTCTTTAAACCAAACGAATCTTCCAAAAAGTACTGAAAAAATGGAAAATATTTACAGCGCAATATAAATTTGTTTAAAACGTTAAACATGGATTTATATTATTTTAACGTGATGTTTAGTGTAGTTCTTACCCGCTGATGTTCAAACTCAACCACTTTCTCATTGGAGTCATAAAATGCGAAATGGCTAAAAAATGTTAAAAGATTAAAATAATAATCAAACATTTGTAGAGTATAATACAATGTTAAAAACTGTAGTGCATGCATTTTCACTTACGTGCACTATGAATATGAACAAGACAAAATTGACAATATTGATATAAGAAGATATAGTAAGTTCTTGGGTGTGTGATTGGTTCACAGTGTATTCCAGAGTGACTTTCACAGACCGACATGCCATTTTCCCATATACGACATAATAGTCACAGTTAATAGAGAAACAGTGACAAAAACGTACATGTACAGGACCACGAATGCTCTGTTCGAAGCATTACTCTCGAGTATGAAAGGGAAACAAATGGAACTCCTAGTGAATCAGTCCTATTATCATAAATTTATGAACAAGACGCAGGTTTGGTCCATTAAATCGGGTACATCGGTAGAGAATTGAAAAAAAAAACCTTTTACGCGTTATGGATAATCAAGCAAGATTCAGATGAATGTTATTCTCATACAATTTGTGGAACCAAGAAATGGTTTGTAATCAGATTTCAAAAGTAATACGTTTTAAAAAGGATCTGTCGTATGGAAATAAAACCTTTCTATAATCAAAGACCCTGAGACTAACGATCGACCGCTCGTTTATGTTCAGAAATAGCAAAATAAAAAACACAATAGTTAAGTTGTACACAAGCATAGGAAAAGAAAAAAAAAACACCTTTTCAAAAATACAGCGAGTGTTACAAAGCTATACATTATTTTCACAACTCAGGTCACTATAACCAATGAAATATCAAATTCCTTTAACGCATACATAGTTTTATTTTGAACAGCGGTGTCAGTTTCTTCTGTTTATCCCGACACGTGAAAGGTGTCAATCGTCCAGTGTGAAGTTCATGAAAGTTACGTTTCTTTAAATTGATTCTTTTACCAATACATGTATATGCATAAGTACGGTAAATGTATTAAATAGATAACAGAGGCATTTTGACTAATTTGTCACACAAAAGGTAAAAAAACTAAGAACTATACATCATACGTTTTAATTAATTGTTTTTAATTTAATTGGGAAAGATCATATTTAATCTGGTTAGTGATACTTATTGTTTTGATGGAATTCATTTTTCACAGTGGCTTTAGAGAGTCTAAGCCAATTATCTTCAGTTAAAACACTGCTGTGATGTCATTCCTTTGTTCCAGCAGTCTGAAATTTTACCCGTGACAGTCCGGTATTAGTGAGCTTCTTAATATCAGACCGTTACCAGTGGCTACAGTACTGATATCCTTCAAAATAGGACTGTCTCAGGTAAATCAACAATGAAATTCAATGGCAGTGTTTTAAGTACGATATATGCCTCAAACACTTCTGTATGAAAAAATATCAGACAGTTCTCGGCTCTACCGGGCCTCTAAACTGTCTGATATTTTTTCATACAGAACTGTTTTCGGCATATATCCATTACTAACTACCCATACTTGGTCAAGTACGTGTACAATATAAATATATAAAGTACTGAGTATATAAAACCTTAAGAAATGCTCATACATGAGAAGGTTTTCGGGAAACTATTAAATTCTGACGTTAGGAACAATTATAATAACGTCATTTTATATAATTTCATTTTTAAAAAAACACAGAAAAATTGTGGAAATAATACCTTGATTCCCACGGTGTGATGACGCCATCATCAGGTCCACCAATCAAAACAATCCGACTCAGTCTTAGAAAGTTTTTTTTGTAATCTTAAACAAAGTATAATAATTTTTTTTAATTAAAAAAAATAAACTTTTAAACAATTAAAATAACGAGATTTTGATATTGAAATTAAATGTAAAACCATTGATTTGTGGAGTATATGTGTCGTTGTTTAAGGGAGCTAGGAAATTAGAATGCTTTTGGTAGTTCTCCAAATGATGAGGATCTGAAATATGAAAATAAAAATTACAAAGCATTCGTGTAAAAGAAAAAAAAATTATGAAAACTTTTTCTCTCGAACGTTCACGTAACATAATTCAAAACGAGATCTCTCAATATCAGATAAATATAATTTTGGGGTATTTTTGTTTAAACATATATGTCTCTATTTCAATGTACATGACTATTGTATGCTTGATGTATGTTATTATAATAAGATGCAAAGTATGTTATTCAGTCAGTTGTACTTTTGGCGTGGGCTAAGTTTCCAAAGATGTACTTTGTAACTTGATAACTGTAACTAATGTTGGTTTTTGCGTTTGCAAACTTTCCAAAGACGTATACTTTGTAACCTGATAAATGTACTTATTGTTGTCAGTATTCAGGTAATTTTTTTTTTATTTCACCATCATATAACGGTTTGAAAAAGAAAAAAAAAAGATTTTTTTGTAAGGATAGTGTGGCAATATCAGTTATTCCGTTACCTTTCCAATAATTCCCGATTGATATGTCCTGTCCAGCTTTCGTGTACAGTATTCTAAAGATTAAATGTTAGGATTCAGCATTTACAAATAACTGTATCATCAATTCATGTTTAAAAGGTAAGAATAAAGAAAAAAAAACACGGGAAGATTTAATGATAAAATATATTCTTTTACCTGTAGAGTTGGGATTTGAGGAAATTCGGGAAAAGATGCTTCAGATAGCTAGTATCTACAATTGTGAACCAAAAGTTAGAAAACATTTAGCGGTATGACACGACCATGTCGAGTTTAGTATTTGCATGATTGAGCTCTGAACTGTACATTTCTATACTAGACCTCACCGCCATATTGTCCGGCTAGTGGAGAACTGAGAGCAATGAATGTGTCAACGTTATGTTGTGTTGTTGACAAAATGCCCCGACAGATGAGGCCTCCTTAAAATAATTGTTTTAAGTAAGCGTAATCCATGCACATATCTAAGCATTTTTATCAAAGAAAAGGCTGCAATTTAATATAAAAGAATATGAAAAGGAGCGACTGATCTTTATTATAATTTGAAACAAAGACAATTTACAAATTGTTTTAATGAAATTGATTTATTGATAAAGAAAGGTTCGTATTCTCTACATTTGCGTTATTTAGTTGGTAATATATGGCGCAATGAATAAGAAGTATTTCTGTTGAGAGTCATGTTACAACAATATTTAACAGATTACGATAGTTATACCCTGGGAGAAACAGATGAGGTGGATGCCATTGGTATGGTTGTTCATGATGCCTTGCACTTCCTTTTTGATGGTTTCTACTTGTTTCCACATGGGGACGAGACTGCTGATTCGCTGATACAGGGCTATGGAGTAAAAAGGCGTGTCTGGGTGGACCTAAATGACAGAGGGGCAATCTAAACAGTTTACAAATGGTGTACCCAAAGTTGCTTTTCTATATCATTATAATTGTTATATACCAGTAGTTCGTGTCGGGGTGCATGGAAGTTACTCAATGAACACTTTTCCACTTAACAAAAAAAAAACCACTCGATACTAAAAATGCTCGTATAAAGTGGATATTTTTTTCTATATTTCTCATACCCTGTAGGATTTACATGTATGTGTACATGAATGTTTCTGGATACGTGTATAAATAAAGCAAGTGGGTTTTTTTTTTTATAAAGCAATCAAGTCTTGTTAGAATTTAAGTGGGATCATATTCATTTAATATTTCGTATTAAATTGAATACATTTTTGGAAAACTATACTTTTAAGAGAAATATATATTTCCCCTGGAAATCTCAAATGACAAACAACAGGTAAATATTGGTGACTATCAAATTTTACTTTATGCATTGTGCATGTACATTTCTTTTGTTTGAGAATTATAAAACTTCCGGGTGGTTTGTTTATCACGTCTCGATAAACATCAAAGGATGAATGGGTTATCAAAAACGATGAAAAGTTGATTTTGATCACGGCAATATTTAAAAAAAAATGGAATTCAATTATATGTTTGTTGATTATACAGTAACCCCTCTTTCCCGTTTAGATAGGGCTATTATTCCTTATGTGGTCGCATACTCTTCATATATAGAAAATACATTATAGAAAGTTATTCATTTGGTAAAACACAAATTATTGTAAGGCAAATTACGCTGTACCGGACAATTACGCCGGGAAGGCGTACGTTTGCTTAGTACATTGACTGCTACGTTTTAATTAATATATCCACATAATTAAAATTAATTCATTTTCTCCCCCCCCCCCCCTTTCTTACATCTGAACAGGTATCAAACTTAATATCTTTGTGTACCGATTTCACACTAACCAGTATTGTGTAGATAAACACAGATTGTACATATAAATATGATTGAGATTTCTTTTTGTTTCATAAAAATCAAATATTTCCAAACGCATGTCAAGGTACAACATTTAACGTGACAAATCATCGAATTGCGTGTAAACGTAATGCCTGTTATCTTAGGTGTTTATACGAATAAGATGCGCTCTCGTAAATAGGATGGTATCACATGTCGGCAATAGTTGAATATAGATCACATGTAAATACTTAACAACTGATACACCAACATAATGATTCTATTAATCTAAATTTCAAGTCATGTTATTATGTTGCATATCGGTGTAATCAATTTCGCATGGTTACGTAATTATTATGCATGACATGGCCTGTGATGATATAGGGAATATATAGATAGCATGTGATGATGGAAGGCAACATAATTTGGCCATTCGTTAGGTCACATGGGAGAAACGTAAACGCGATCACAGAGGGGGACTTACCTCCGATACCCATTGCTGAATATCTGAACCTTCTTGATAATTTCCCAGAATTCCATGTATGAAAACTATTGCTTTTGGTCCATTTGAAAATTTGAGATTTGCTGCTGCCAGCAAAACAGACAGGATAGACAATTGCAGAAGAGAAATTAAGAGCATGATGCGACTTTACCCCAGTGTGTCACATGTATATCTAACTCTTGTAATCTCTAGGAGGAAACTTTGAACGGGTCACTGTGCTTAGATTATCAATCTAGCTACTCGTTGGTAAATAAATACACAGATCTTCTATCAAAGGTGTGAAACAAGTCAACAATCAGACTGATTTTATCGCCTGTTGTATTTCCTTATGTAGATCATAGTAGTAGATGCATACACGAACAGTATACTCCACGTCCTCGATAATGTGGATTATATCATTTTAACTACTTACCGGTAGTGTTATAAAATGTCGCGGATATCTTTTCATGATTTCATTTGTTCACAATAGGGTTAATTAGATTATCCTAAAGTCATTTAGTGATCCCCATGTGGCATTATTAGCAGTACGTAACTTTGAATTGTGATTTTGCACGATAATAAGGCTAATTAATAACTGATGAATTCAACATATATGCGCTTATTAATATCTCAATAGTATGCTATGCACAAATGTTATTTTTCTGACCAGTGCTAGTTGAAATTTATGTAAATGATTCATGAAATTCAATGCATGCATAAAGAAGTTATTCTTAATTCATTATTAATCTATTATACTCAAATGGATTGAGAAATTAACATGCACAGCCAAAATAAACCCGCTCCCAAATACAAAGTCAAGTACAATAAGTATGTAGGAAAGGGCGTTAATTCTAAGTTATAAGAACGTGTGCCCAATCCTTTTGTTCATACCAGCAAACTGCACTAGTGGATTAATTTTACATGTACAAAATATTTCTAGAGAATATTGTATTGATTTACAAACTGGTATTATTGATATTTTGTAATAAATATGTCATTGATAAGGAATAATTAAATATTCAGATATTTTAAGTTTACAAAATATATTAAATTGTATTTAAAACAATTTGTTATTTCAACCTGATTATGAAATCATTATCACGCCAATCTAGTTAACCTTCACTCACACTCACAGACATACGGACTTGCCTGATCCCGCCCATTAAAAAAAAAAACCTCAATAACTAAAATGAATACATATAAATAATTACAATGTAGTTTATCACCGTGTGAAATGTTCCCCTCGGACATGACACCTTTTCCCCTGTCACTGGCTGTCATGAGTGACATTGATCTTGGCACATTTAACTGACTCTAATTCCGTTAATTGAAGTAACTTTTTCCATTTACCTATATATTATTCCCTATTGTTAAAGCTGTGTCTTGTTATCTATATATTGTTGGACGTGTTCAATTATTCGGTAGCTGGTCAAGGCGCTCGTACCACCGACTCCCGACATCGCGGAATTTGTTATATGGTTTGGGAATTTTAATAAATTTTATGTAACGGATACTGTTCTTAGAGGGAGTGGGAATTGCAATATTTCCTGGCACACAATTTATAGCCCCCCCCCCCCTAAAAAAAAATTAAAATAAGTTATCATAATAACAATTTTATTCCGAATCTTGAAATTTACACATATTACTCAATTAAAAAAACTTACTTACTCAGTAACTTAACTATCTACATGTTTTCTATTTGATTAAATATACTTGTATCGTTGCATGATAGTTATACATTGAACTTGCTGATGTATCTGGAAATAATAAAGGTATATAGCTAGCACCTAATCATAAAGTTACATTTTTCGCCGTTTACTTAGTTTATAAAAACTCCTATATATGGAGAAATTGAAAAACTACTATGGGTGTGTTTTATACAATATCTTTTCAATAAAATCAAGTTGTAAATAATTATCTTACAAACTCTAACATATTTTCCTAATCAGGAAGGTCTCTAAAGGCAGACACGTTGTTTCATTTAATCAATTAAGGAAGTTCAGTTAATATTAAACTGTACAATGATTGGTTTTTAATCCAACATGTATCTCCTACAAACTTATACATACTTGAGTTTCGGATTAAAACACTCTTGACATCGGATGATAAAACCAGCCGCGTTGATAATGAAATCGATAATCGCATTACTTTATTATATGTATCATTCTAAGTAATATACCATGAAACAACATGTAAAATTTGTAGGATATAAACGTTTATAGCAGAAAAATATTATATTCAATATATGTCTGTAAAAGACCTCTAAGTGATCGTACTGTCATTTTGAGAAAATTAATCCAAAGAAGCTTGCAAAAATGTTGACTATAATTCATACTTGATTCTGCTATAAATTGTTCCCGCAGTATGATAATTAACCAAGGTATCTCATTCCAAATTACATGGACTACAATGAAATGCAAACATTTTTGCTTTCAACGAAAAAGAAGAGGAGAATCGAAGTGTCTGTATCACAAACACTTTGGTAATTCATACATATCCAGGCTTTAAAGAAAAAAAACATTCTATAGCTTTCAATTAATGTTAGAAAATTTACTACAAAACTAAACAAAACTATTATAATATCAGTTCGCCCGTCCTTGAATATGCCAAGCAAACCTTTTTAATGTAGGATTCCAACAAGGTCGATTCCGTAGTGCTCCCAAAGATTCCATGCATGAATACAACTGCCTTGTGGGACTGGACGATAACGTGTCCAAGTACACAAGTCCAAAAAATCAAACCGCAGGAAAAAGTCGACCTACTAAATCTATACATCATTAATATTGATATCGAATCTGCTTATTTTTGATTCTTCCTTGTGGTCGTCACTTAAACACTTTTAATTAAGTACACGTCACAAAACCCGGAAGGTTCTTCTTTGTGTACAACGTGTCCGTCTGTAGGCACAGAACATATTTGTTTATTAAATCGCTTATATCCCGACTTTATTATAATTAGTACCATAATTAAGCTACATGTAGGTTTTGGGAAATCCAAGACAACAATTCAATTGTTCTTTGGTCGCAAAGCAGTTAAAAACTATGCCCAAAAAGCAAAGTTATAATAAACCTAGATGAATAAAATTGAAACTCTCGATGAAATATAAAAATCATCAATAATATTGGTTGAATAAAAGTTTGTCTATTATTTATATAAAAGACATATATATATATATATATATATATATATATATATATATATATATATATATATATATATATATATAAACAACCACCAAGTTATGATTAGTTGTGACATTACAAAAGAAGCAATATCTAAGTCTTCAAATGGAAACGTTCCAATTTGAGAACATTGAAGGAAGTGGGTTTACCGCAATGAACGGCCAAATTTTATTTCTGAAATTATGGATTAGATTATGAAAAATTAAGAAACAAAATTCACACACTGCAAGCATAAACTCTAAACCGTTGACTATTATTTTGGGTTAACTGCAAACAATAATTATAATAGAGTGGCCATTATTTACACTTTTAAGCATACATGTATCTAATACAGTTGATTTATAGCAGTTTAGGTGGACTCCGAAAACAGAGTAAACGAAAACGGAGTATTTGGCATGGTCATGCCTTGCGATTTTCTCAACTTCCGTTTTGTAGCTCATGTAAATAATCGAGAGTTGCCTCCCTTTTCCGTGAAAATTTGATTAAAAAATATATTAAAACCCTTCAGAAGCGTGGGAAAAATAGGAAACAATACAGAAATTGTTAAATTTAAAATTATATTTCAAAAGAAATGTTTAAATATAATAAATATTAATTGACATCATATGGAGGCCTCCCATTAAAGTAATAAATGCTACGACAAACATGAAGCATGACGTGCCATCTTTTCTGAAAAAGCCCCCCCCCCCCCTTCTTAAAAACAAAAAAATGAACATATTTACGCAATTTATACACCAATAAAAGAAAAAAATTGCATGCCCACATACCCAACGCTTCCCCATTACTTGACAATGATGCACATAATGAATAGCAAGGTATGCATTAAATACATAAAATAATTTGTATCAAAAGATATTGAATTAAATTTAAGTGATGAAAATTATTTTTGGAAAAAAGTAATAAGAATGAATTCTTAGAACTATTTAAAGTAGTATGGTGACGTACTATTAATCGAAATAAACAATATTAGATGATATCCCGCACAAGCGCAGGAAAAAAAAAACCACTTTACACATTAATGGGCTTTGCAAGTTGAACCAAATTGTTTAGTTCAGTTTTTGTATAATGTGTCCGAATTATTTTTTAACCTATTTTTTAAAATTGAAATTTAAAAAAGCAACTGGCTGGATATTTAAGGAGCGGGCAAGATGAAAATCTACACTGAAATTGATTATACATGCATGTGGCCTAAATAAATTCTTTTTGTTGCATCCGACTGGAAAAAATATAAACTTTTTCGACTTTTTTACTGTTTGTTCCAAATGCAGTTTGTTGTTGCAACTGGAAATGTTTTCATTTTTTTTTTATCATCTATTAGATTAAATGTCAACCCTCAATCGCATATACATGCAGGGTTTTTTTTTTTGGGGGGGGGTTTAAACAGGGAGGGTGTATAGCGAGTCGTTAATCTCTTTTCTTTTGTTCTTTAGGTCTTTAACTATAATAATTTTATACACTGTTCCAAATAAAAATTTCAGTAAAAGTTTGTTTTGAACAAAAAATAGGGGGGAAGGGTCATTTCCTAATGCAACGTCCCCGTTTCATACGTACACCATTTATTCATATAGACGTAAAGTTGTCAACACAATCTGTTCATGGTTCACAAAGAAGGTACAGTTTCTTTTAAATAAATCAACTCCTCATCTAGATGTCATTTTTATAAGTATATTATAGATTATTTTTCTTTACAATATTACTTTAAAAAAACAATTCCTAAAATTTACAAAAAGCAGATTATTAGAATTAGAATGTCTTCACATAACCTTGCTATTGAAAGTGGTCGGCACACAAATGTTACAAAAGATAATCGTCTTTGTAAACTTTGTTGCTCAGATATTGAAGATGAGTTCCATATCTCAATATAAAGAATTCCGATTAAAATATATTAAGAAATATTATTGGGGAAAACCCTCTGTTTATAAATTCATACAACTATTAAGTGTCCAAAATTATAAAGAATTGTGTAATCTGGGGAAATATCTCCACTTAGCTTTTAATAACCGCAATGGTATTCCATGATTTGTTTTCTGTCTGCTATACTACTGTGTCTTTATTATATACCCGACATTGTACCATACCTGATGTAAATCATATATATATATATATATATATATATATATATATATATATATATATATATATATATATATATATATATATATATGTGTGTGTGTGTGTGTGTGTGTGTGTGTGTGTACCAAGTTATAAACCTTTATTCTGTTTTCAAAAAAGAATAATGACTTCAACATTTTGTCATATTTTTAAGATGTAGTCAAAAATGATGAAAAATAGCACATTTTCTCATAGTTTTCTTTTAAAGAGGAAAATGTGTCCGCAGCCGTCGCCCAGAACGAAATTAATATGTTTTATGTGATATCATATGATAAAGTTATAATGTGAGTTTCATGTGGGCGACGGCTGCGGACATAGTTTTCTATTAAAATAACCATTGAAAAGTCGGTGTCTTCTGCTAAGTTAAAAAAAAAAAAAAACGACGGGAAAATGCACTGTTCCTGACGTCACAATTACCATTGTGAAAGTCTAAACAGGTAACTATTTATAGATTCTTAATCTATGGGTATTCTTGTGTAAATATAGAATCTCTCATGATTTGCGATGGCATATGATTTTTATCCAACGAGTTGTGTGTTTTCTATATAGAGAAAACACACAACGAGTTGGATAAAAATCATAAAAGTTCCTTGAAGTTTAACAAACAAACATTCATTTTCGGACATTTATATGAATTTATGAAAAATAAATGTAACAACATTAAATGCTTCACTTTTACAACTCAACACTTTTCAACTGTATTACTTTATAGTTTTTCATTATACGTCAATCAACCGGCTAAAACTACGTAATAACACTGTGCTGGATAATTATGCCAGTGCCAAGGTGGCATTTTTGCACCCGCTTAAGATGCAGTTTCGGAAAAATCCAAATGATAGACTATTGTCTAGAGACTATATAACCACTTTTGTTTTCAGTGTGGAAGAACACACGGTGGAATATCAGAAATTTATCCCATGAGTGATATCCACCGTATATTGAGATAAACATGTAGTAAATAAATGTTACATTTAAATTTTTCGTGATATTTTTAAAAATCACTTAAAAACAGGACCAGATATGACTGAAACTGTACCTAGTTCTTAATGCTTAAGGTTTACAGCCAATCTGTCCGTGATATAAGAAATGTGTGTCATCTAAAAACGCGAGTGCATGCATATTTTTGTGTATATTTTTAAACCAAAGTTGTCGATCCAAGTATCTGCCATATGCATAATGAACTCGCCCTACACTTTCTGTCACTATGTTAATTAGTCAACTCACCCTCTTTTGGAAAATTCTTTCCATCAAATTTTCCATAAAATTGCACTTTAAAATTGGCCCATTTTATTATTCAATTTTTTTTTGTATTAAACCAAAGATGTCCGATCCAAGGTATCTGTCCGATGCACGATGAACTCGTCCTACACTTTCCTTTCCGCAATGACGTTCATTAGTCAACGCACGTTCTTGGTTACCCCGTTCTGGAAAGTTTTTTCCATTGAAACTAAAAGCGCATTCAAGAAACGAATTGGCTCATTTTATTTATTCAACATTTTTCAAATCTTAATTTTTATGTATTCTCTAATTAAGTTCCCGGTAAATGTATTCAATTTTTACAAAAATTGTTTAATATTATTTCATAGCAAGACTAGTATATATTTTCATGCGAACTCCCAGTGACTTGGATCCGCCAAAGCGTGTCCACCACCTAACTCTCATTTTGGTTGATCAAAAATGAAAGTAGGTTTTTAATTAATCTCTCAATAATTACTTATAAAATATACGAACTTCATCTCACTCATGTTGAAATACCAAAGGTGTAAGCAGTTACTTTTGTGCACATTCCGTAGTTTATTGGCAAAATGTCTTAGTATAGAAACTCAAAAGTAATTTTATATATAATTTCTTCTCCATTATTTTCACTTAACAGTGTAGCGCAGTGGGTTAGAGAGCTCACTACCAATCTGTAAATTCAGAACTAGAATCCAGCTTGGAATTTTTACCTTTCCAAAAAAAATTAAAAAATATTTTTGGTTAAATATTGTTGAATTTGAAAATTCCAAACCGGTGAAAGTATTTTGATTATGATTAATGAACTTTAATCCACATCAATATCGACAGATGTCCTACACCACCTTAATATCATGCTGATATTAAAAAAAAATACTTTTAAAAAGCTCGTTGTCAAAACACCTGTCAAAAGTTTCCAAAATATATTCAGTCCTTACTTTAAAATTCTGAAAGAAAATCCTTTTTCCCGGATCCGCTTCATTATATATGTATAATTAACTGTGTGCATACATGTATGTTATGTATATTATTTTGTTGCTGTCTCATATATTGCTGATATTTTTCGCTTTCTTTAATAAGTTGTAAGCAAACTTGAGTTTTGAAATATATATGAATTTTTTTTGTTAAAGTGACACGGTGACTCAAAATTCAATGAACTCAATGAGTTCATGTTTTACTTTTTGATTATGACAACGGAAATAAGAAGGAATATAGGAAATTACATCATACGGAAGGTTTTACGCATTATAAGTCATCACCTTTAAGTTTATAAGTAGTTAACACTCATCCGGAAAAAACCCCTTAATCGTACAATTTCTGAAATTTATATACATATAGGTAATAAAAAAATATTTTGGTCGGGGCGTAATCAAATCTGTAATGTTGGATTTGATCACGCTCTGACGAAAATTATTAGCTCACAATACTTAAAGATCGATTACTTATTCCTTAAATGTATCAATTAGGTATGATGGTTTTTAAATTTAAAAAAAAAAAAAATTAAATAGATAGCTAGTTTCATTCTCTGCTTTTAAAATATTCTAAATAACTTTCAATGACAATGTACATGTCGTAATGTAATGTATTCATGCAAATTCAAAGAATATCTTTTTTTTGTTGATAAGAAACACTACATGGATATTTACAAATTTAAACATCTAATTAAGTGGGTATTGTTAAATGTACGAGTTACATATAAGACATTTTTCAACGAGGTCCATCTTTAATAAAGGACATGCATTTCATTTAGAAATCAGCATCCCCAGATGGAACGACATCATGTCCAAATGTTCGGTCTAAGACATTTTTGAATCTTTGAGCCTTTTGTTTGAGGCTGTTGGGTACTTTTGTTCTTCTTGCAATAAAAAACTTCATCTTCCTGTAATACCCATCCGCCATTTTAAAATCTCGAGGATTTTTGTTAAAATCGTCGATTTTGTTCTGCAGATCTTCATCCATCAGCAACCAATAAAGACGGAGAGCCACCCGGGGAATTTCAGGATCGTCGAATCCATCTGGTCGAAGAGACCGAAGAGTTTCCTTCTCAATTGGACGCAAATAATTTACCTTTGACTCCATATTATATTTGGTACAGATGGTCTTCAATGCAATGTCGTTCATCCTTTTGATAACCCTCTTTGCTGTATCTGCGATTTGCCTATCAGGATGCTTTTCGTAGCAAAAGAGACGAGCCTTTGATCTCCAGTTAAGGAAAGAGCTCTCGTCATTTTGGTCAAGCTGTTCAGAAAGTTCTGTTAATTCTTTTCTTATAAGCTCGGTTTTTAAGCGACCAACAAGCGCCGATTCGTGAGCCGCGTCATTGAAATGGATTCTTTGAAGAGCCCGGAATTCATCGCCATCATCTTTGAAATCAGCAAGTCTAGTGTTGCTAGAGCATTTAGCTTTTATGTCCTTAATAATTTCCCTGGCAATGGATTCAACTCTGTCATTTCTTTTTTGTTTTAAGTTTGGATCGATGAAGTAAAAGATTTCTTCTTGGACTCTCTCCTCAAACTTTTTCAATAAATTGTTGTCCTGAAGATACCTTTTGAAAAGTCAAATTTGATTAAAATTTAACAAACATAGTCTTACAACGATTGTAATAATTCTATACTTAATTTTATTTCTCAAATTAAAAAAATGAGCCAACGATTAAATTTACATAGATATTTAAATATCTAATTTTATAAACTGACACTAAATATTCTTCATAATAGTGATGAATCAAAAGCCAAACGTAAAAATGTAAATTAAATGATTTGTATACATGTACTTGTCCATAGTGTAAGTATGTATCACATAGAAATCATAATATAATGATAAAAATATCAAAAAGTGTGATTAACTTAATAAAATAGTACTTATCGAAATTGACGTTTTAAATATTCTAAAATATGGTGTGTAAAATGTACGCAAGGATTGAGCAGAAGCAATCCTTTTTATTTGATGATTATTTATTTTCTTCACAAATTTTCAATCGATACCTTTTCTGGTTTTCATAAACTTCCGGTACAATGGCTTTGACGTCACCTGCCGCATACAAAATCATTTTGTCTGTCATTGGTCGTCTGGCCCACAAATCACCTGTCATTGTCATCCACTCAGCCTTATACATGATTGAATGCAGTTTGAAAATAATTTTGTAATTAATTGATAAATTTTTCCTCCAAACTAACATCTCAAAAAACCTCCATTATACCTGTACGTCATCTTTGAGTTCTGTAGAAAATTTCTTTCCTCCGTACTCTTCACAAATGACAGCAAGTTTAAGAAGAGGCGCTAATCTACGTCCTTTGTGCTCTTGAATTACTAAGTTGGCCACCTGAAAAAAAACTCGACTGAGATACAGGAAATACATGTCAACTCTGATATAGTTTAATAAATGCATTCGATCAAGAACCTGTTTGGCGATTTGTTATTGTTTTGTACATCTTTACAGATGCCTGGTAGCCTAGTTAAAAGTATGACATACTTGAGAAGAAAATATTCAAGAGTGACACAGCATGAAATTACTCAAAGAACCTAATTTCACAATGTTATGCAGGTTGACATATAAAAAGAGATACTCCAACTTGATTTATCAATATAAATTAATTTATCGAGATAAAAGTGCAACACAAAAATTCAGCTCAATGCAAAGAACATGTAACAAGAGGCCAATGGGCCACATTGCTCACCTGAACAACATGAACCATAATAAAATCAGCTTTATGGAGTCATATACAAAATATCAGGGCAATGAAGTAGAATAGATCCTGCATAAAAAGATTTTCAAAATTTTCTTCAGATATTCTTGTGTTAAGCATTCAGCCCCATTTGTAACAGGATGATTTCATAGCCATATCACATATTTAGCATCGCTGTTCTCCAGAAGATCTTATTAATAAACAATTGATCAGATATATATATAAACCTACATCAGACGTTGATCACTTGTAAGTCCCAATAATTGTCCAGGGGCCACATCTAATCAATTGAGAATAAACAATATGTCGAGAAGCTTGCATATAAGTAACTCCATATATTATTACTTGAGTGCTTGAGAATAATTTTGTTTTTTCCTATGTAAAATCCGACACCTCCATTGTGGTCCAACACTACCCCCTGGGGATCATGATTTGGATATACTTGAATCTACACTACCTGAGGATGCTTCCAAACAAGTCTATCCAAATGGTTTTTGAGAAGATAATTTTATGGATTTTTCTTTATATATTTATATGTAAAAATTTACCCCCCATTGTGACCTCACCCTACCCAGGGGGATTAAGATTTGAAGAAACCTGGATCTACTCTATCTGAGAATGCTTCACACAACTTATAGCTTTTCTATGAAAATGTTTTTTGAGAGGAAGATTTTAAAACATTTTTTTCAAAATATTCCTATGTAAAAACTTGACACCCCCCTTTGTCGTCCCACCCTACACCTTAAACCCAGAGGATCATGATTTAAACAAACTTGAATCTGTTCTATTGGAGGATATTGGAAGATGCTTCCACACAAGTAAGAGCTTTTCTGGCCGATAGGTTTTTGAGAAAAAATTTTTTCTCGATGCATGCCTATGTAAAACTCCCATTGTTGGCCCACCCTACCCCCAGGGATCATTATTTGAACAAACTTAAATCAACACTACATGAGAATGCTTCCACAAAAGTTACAGCTTTTCTGGTCTATTGGTTTTTGAAAAGAATATTTTTAAAGATTTCTCTCTATATATTCCTATGTAAAAATTCGACCCCTTTTTTAAAGCCCCACACTACCCCCGGGAATCATGATTTGGACAAATTTGAATCTACACTACCTGAGAATGCTTCCACACAAGTAAAAGCTTTTCTGGTCGATTGGTTTTTGAGAGAAAGATTTTTGAAAATTTTACTCTATATATTCCTATGAAAATTTTGACCCCCTATTAGGGCACCACCCTACCCCCGGGGATAATGATATGAACAAACTTGCATGTACACTACCTGATGATGCTTCCACAAAAGTTTTTCTGGCCAATTGGATTGTGAGAGGAATATTTAAATTTTTTTTCTATATATTCCAATGTAAAAGTTTGGCCCCCCCCCCCCCCATTGTGGCACCACCCTACCAATGGGAATCATGATTTGAACAAATCTGAATCTACACTACCTGGGAATGCTGCCACATAAATGTCAGACTTTCTGGCCAAATGATTTTTGAGAAGATTTATGAAAATTACAAACAAATTTTCAATAATTCTTAATTATTTCCCTTTGGAAGAGGGCGAGGCCCCTCCTTTTAAGAAATTTGAATCCCCTTCACCTAATAATGCTTTGAGCCAAGTTTGGTTGAAATTGGACCAATGGTTCTGGAGAAGAAGTCGAAAATATTTAAAGTTTACAGATTGACGGACAGACAGGCAGACAGACTAGCTGATGCTGGACAAAAAGTGATCAGAAAAGCTTACTTGAGCTTTCAGCTCAGGTGAGCTAAAATGATGAATGAAAACTTTAATTTAGAAATTTTAAAGGTAAAAGAACAAATCTCCAAACTCTTGTTCCTAGTTTATCATTTGTGGCATCCTCAAATTTGATCTGCATATCTTAATATTGTTTCACACAAAAAACAAAATAGGTCAGTATCCACAAATGTTATGTAACTGTAATGACAGATGGGAGGAAAGAGACAACATTATTATCTTTCATATACTAGAAAACTTAATATAAAAAGCATGGTTTAAATAAATTTCGAATATTTAATTCCTCAGCGACATACAGATATAAAAAGGTAAATTCAAGGCTTTGGGGCTTAATATTTTGGCTTTATAAATCTACATGTACATGTGAGAAAACCAGCAAGTTTATCCCCTAATATATCATGTGCTTTAAAGTAAAGGTCTTGTCTTGGAAGACAATAAACTTGTAATATCCAAAATTCAATAAATAGTAATAGAAACTATTGGTTACTATACAGAAGCAAGCTATTTAAAGTTTGTTTTTGTAAAATATGTTGATTTAACGATCTTTGAAACTGATCATGGTTAGAATAAAACGAAACAATTACTAAAACGCTAAAGAATGCTGCCTGTGAATAGTTTTGTTGACTTTCATCATTGGCAAATAGCACACACACTATTTTTGAAATCAAGATATGCCAAAATAATCAATAGGATGATCCAATTTTCACAAAAAAGTCGAAAGCAGAAAATACTTATTATTTCCAAACAGTTTCAACAAGATGGCTAGTCAACAGTGTATTAATTTGATGAAAATACCTGTGTGTCAAAGACATTTTTCAGTGTTACTTTGAATTGGTGGTACAGCGCAGCACTGTCGTTGGAACACGATTGTATTACCTAAATACAAAAAAAAATATTGGCAAAACAATAACAGTATAATGTTTTCAAACAAATTTGAGCAGAGACGAACTCTTATGAAAAATATCATCCATTTGTGCATTTTTGCAAGTCAAGAGTTTCTGATCCGCTCGCTCTACATACTCTTAGCAAGAAGCGGAGTGGACCATAAACCCCCGACTTGGTGAGATGACACTTGTGTACTGCCATACAACAAAGTCTTGATACGTTTGTGTAAAATATTGAAAGTAATTAATAAGTGCATGCACATGTTTGGAATGGAATTTTTTTTAATATAAAATCTTCTTCATATCGGAAACCATACAAAGATTTCTTTATACTTATTCAAAATCGTTAGATTGCTAGCGCTAGAAGTGCTCAGTTAGACATTTTATGAAGAGGTCAACACATTTGAGGAGGCCAACTTTATTTTTTATTGCGCATGTTTTTGCGCCTTCTAGTAAAATACGGTGTATTTATAACTTTAATGAAATTGTTTCGATACCATTTATTAAGTTGAACACAATAAACAAAAAACAGATAAAAATATTTATATTTTTAAGGAAAATTTTATTTAAACGGTTTTCTGTTGTACGGTATGTTAGTGTTGTCATTGTGCTTTTATGGCGTTATGTTATAAAAATAACATAAAAGAAAAAGTGTACGCCTTTGAAATTTTACACACAGAATCATGCTATCCTTATTGTTATTTTCTTAATTTGTGAATGAATCCATCATTACAATCGTCATGTAATACTCCCAAATATAGCAAAATTTGGTGCATTTTTAAATTTTTAGATGACCCCTACTAAAAACCAGACGGCAGAATTGTATTTTTTACATAAAAGGTAGAAAATAATATTCCTTATCACATATAACAATTCGAGGAAATTCGCTATTGTAATATTTTTTGAATCTGTTTCGAAGTGCTGAAAATGACAATTTCGTATATATTCCTATAGTAAATGTACTTGATTTTGAGATGGCTCTTAAAAAAGAACCAGATGGTAGATTTTCTTGAAACTTCGCAAATATACTATAGTCTTTCCCAAGTTATTGCTTCCGTCACTTTTTGATCATTTTTATTAACCTGTCAATGAAGTACAATTCAAATCAATAAAAAGAAAAATATCCAAGATTTCTCCATCGATACATCGTCTGTATTCACGTGAACAAAAACAAACATCCTTTTGCGATTCAAAATGGGAAATGTTTACATCTTTTCTCCATTCGCAAGTACTCGGGACACATGGCACACTTTGTTTTAATACGGGGTACGTAGTGTTGTTTGCAATGCGTAGACTTCTTATTTTTGGTTGGGTATTGTAACCTGACGCGGTAGAGGTGGCGTTTCAAAACAGATAATCTGGCCTTTCTTTTATTCTAGTGAATGGATGTAGTTTGGGCCCAAATATATTTATGATTATCGAGATATTTAGGCAAAGTGGTGGAAGCAGAAACTTGGGACAGAGTTTATAGTTGGTGTATACTACATATGGTTTAAAAATAACAAGTTTTGCTATTGTAGATTTTGCGCAAAAAAAACCCCCACATCGGCCTTCTTAAATGTGAATGAAGTAGAACATAGGTAATCAATACAATTTATGTTCAAATTATTGACTAAATTTTGAGAATAAACAAAGGCTGAGAGATTTCTTACTTTGATGATATTGGGTGACTCTAAAAGAGTTCCAAGTCTTCCTTGGCTTAGCAGGTCTTTGTTTCGAAGTATGTCAAACAAATAAACCTCTCCTGAATAATTGCCGACCTGTACCAAAGTCAAGGGGCCTTCTACACCAAGTGAGACCCCCTCACAGTCTACAGCCAAAACCTGCTCACATGCCAACACATCAACCACCTGTTTACATCGGCCAATATCTTCAATTACCTCTGGTAACTGTCTTGCAATTCTCTCTAAGATAAATTGAATAACAATATATATAAAGTGATCTGTTTAAAAAGTAATTATATTTTTATTATTAGCAAGCTACATGTAGTATCATTTCCAGTGGCTCTAACTAAAAAACTTACATAACAATTTTCGACAACTCTTTAGAACAATTTTTTTGTTGTGCAAAATTGAGATAATGGTGTGCTATTGTTTAGAGTGGAGGTGATTGTAAGTGAGATTAAGGTTTTATCATCCTCTATTAATCCTGGCTTGGGTATATACTCGCAGGTACATGTCACAGTGATTTTTAGTTAACTACTTCGACTCCAACCCTGGCGTCAATGATAGAATTGTTGCTATTATTGTCCGATTACGGGCTCAGATCAGAAGGTTAGTCCAAAGTAAAATCCAATTCTGACATTATGGTATATCCCATCTTTTTTATGATTGGCATATCATTGCAACACTTTTAAAATATTTTTGTAAGTGGTTAGATAGTATGATATATTGTTAAATAGTTTATGAATTTATCAGTAGTCTTTTAGACTACGGTATTCTGATCCCCTTGATGATGTATACTTTCTCTCTTTTTTTATTTATTATAATCTTTCTGTCATCAAAAATCTAACAGTAGTTGTCATGTTGGCCCTGAATACATTTAACAAAGAGCAAATATGTAATAATGGTTATCAATGGTCTGTCGAACACATCCAGTATCGTTGTGTCTAGTAACAAGTTGTGTTTTGCAGATACTAATACTTTCAGTACATGGTGGGCATTGCAGCAAAATGTGTCGGTTCATTAAACGTTATACTTTGATGAACATGTTTGTAAGGTAGTCTAGGTCTTATTTCCTTTCTCTAACAATTATTACTTCCATATCATATAACAAGAATGCGCATTGTTACATTACAACAAAAACTTCCACTGTATGCACATGGAGGATTTGAAATTTTATCCGTAAGATAGATCAGCTATCTTTGTGCGGATTCATCCTGTTGTGATTTAAAGAACAATTATTCTAGCAACAAAATGGAGGCCGGGGAAAGGGTATTATGCAACACTACCTCGACATAGAAAACAACTCTACGAGTATCCTTACTATAAGCTTTCTGGTGACAACCTTTTTGACACGAAAAGACTCTGTACCTTTATAAATTTATCATATATTATTTATGATTATCTTATATAATATTATGGCACATGTATAGGATGAGATACTGCTAGGCGAATAATTGTTGGCAAACAAAAAAGCTATAAACTTGGCAATTGCCCAAAACTGCCGAAAAATGGGTAAGGTAACATAACCTGGTGACCAATCTTGAAACATCTTCTGGTTCTTGTACTTGGTGATAGAGACACAGTCAAAATTTTCTGAGCCGTTCGTGTTAAATTATCAAAGATGCTGAGGTATTGTTGTTTGATGCTGACTCAGATGTAAGCTTCTTGAAATTTGAAATGTGAAAGAAGATCAGCTGTTTCATTGTGATTTCCAGGAATGTGTATAGATCTAATATGTATGTTATATCTGTGAGTAGAAATAACTGAATGCCTAACCAGCTTCATAAGTGTTTTGTCTTTAGATGTTTGTTTGTTGATAATATCAATTACAGCCATATAGTCTGACATGAACAAATTTATTTTGTTAGACAATGTATTTCCCAATATATCTCTAGCTAAAACATTATTGGGAATAACTCCTTGAGTGCTGTTTGATAATGTGTCAAAGCATTGTCCCATCTAGATGCAAACCAGTTCTCACCCAAACAGCAGCAAAACCTACTGACCCTGAATCCTCAGTAAATAGTCTAACTAAAGGTCATCTAAAGATAACTAAAGACTGGGCAGCAAACATTCACCATTGTTACACTGAATGAAAGAGTACCAATTTTTAAGTTCAGACCTTGCTTCACAAGTAAGGCCTTATATAATGGTAAGGATTTTTCACACCGCAACTAAAAAAATTACCCGTCTCAGAAATGCCCCCCAGCAATAACTACTGAACATGCAAAGCTTTGTAGACCAACAAGAGACTGCAATTCTCATAAAGTGACTTTCTTTTTACGTAAAATGTCTTCCAGCTTGGACTTAATTTTAACACCTTATCCCAATGTAAACGATATTCCATAGACACAGAATCTACCTCAATACCATATATTACAAGGGTGGTTGTGGGTGTTTGAATTTTTTTTTCTTTATTGGGACCCCAATGTGTTCACAAAGTGAATGAAAATTTGTTAAATCATCCTGGCATCGTTGTGAATTTAATGGACATAAAAAAAAATCGTCTAAAATATGAGACATTCCTCCTGCGCTGCATAACCATTGTAAATCTGAACTAAATTGTGCAAAAATTTGACAAGATCTGCTGGCATCCATTTGTAAACATTTATTAAAATATTACCGTATATCCGGTAATTTTCGCGATGATCTAATTTTCACTTTTTTCGCGATCTCCTTTATATAGCAAAATATTCAATACGCAAATATTGTATCCGGTATTGTTTGCTATAAAAACATTTTTAAATCGCAAAAAATGAATGACGCAAATAAACAAAAGTTACATATTTCCCATTTTCGCAAATTTTGTGACACGCGAAAAAACATACGAAAAATATACGGTAGTTTCCATTCCATGAAAAATCTTAAAGTTGATAGAGTTGATAGGAATAATTCTGAATGCATCCTCAATATCTGTTTTTGCCAATAGACAACGTCTACCAACTTGTGAAAAACCAATCTGACAATATCATCAAAGGAATCGTAGTGAACCTGTGAATTTTCCTTGGGCACCCCGAGTTAATTGAAGCATTTTTTGGATTTGATAAGTCATGAATTATCCGAAAATTTTCCGGTTCAGATTTCAGAACAATGCCGAAAGGGGATGAAACAAAAAGTACAAATGGTGGTTCTAAAAAGGGACCAGCTATTCGGTTCAGTAACAGACTTATATCTATGTGAATTTAAATCAGTTCAGAGTGGTCATTAACATACTTGCGATTTTTTGATATGAAAGTGCCATGAGGGGCAACAAAATCCAAATGAAATCCAGTGGAAAAACTACAAGAGAATCAGAAAAACTATAGCCCTATTATTCATGCTTTAAGGGCTCGACCTGAACTGGGGTTGGAAGACCATGGATTTTTATTTGACTTCCAGTCAACTACTTTATTCTTAATTCTGGGATGATTTCCCCTACATGACTGCCATAAATGGGTGTAGCGACAGGGAAACTGCTTACACCTTTCCACACTGATTAAAAGCAAAAGAGTTTGACAAAGGATCTCTTTCCTTGTTTGCTACGAAAGGACTGATATGTAGTTTTTGATGAAAGGGAATTATAAAAACGAAGTTCTTCAACTTGCTTCTGTCATGATAAATTGGAATTTTCTTTGAGGTGGCGAAAGGTCTTGTCATAATTCCGAAATGCTGATTCCCCATGGAGTTTACTCATTCTCTTACATGTACAAATGATAAATATTTCAAAAAATGATGGGCTTATAAGGGAAACTTTTCTAAATAGATACAAGAAAAGATAAAAAAAAAAAAAGGCACCCATCTACTGATGTACAGTCAGAGGTGTTTTAGCCTTTGCATTGTGCTGAACAATTATAGATCCTGATGTGACTGTTAAGATAAAGTGATCCCGCTTATGATTGGGATTAGACTTTAACATACGGTAAACAAATCTAGTTTTTAACTTTTACAGAAACTGATGCTCCCATGGGAATACTGTCTGATCTTAATATATAATTGGACGGTTTTTGTGATGTGTTTACATGTACCGTCAGAAACACTGGGCACTTTGTTCTCTACTGTAGTCCCTTGGCTTGGTGGGTCCACTGACAGGCCAGTGTCTTGTCTTTTCTGTACCAAACCAGAATCTGTTATGACCTCAGTCTGGATCACATTGACATGTTCATTTGTCTGTGTTTTGGCTTGGGTTTGTTGTTTAATAATTTCCGCTTCAAGTTTCTCATGGTCTATCTCCTTTACTCCGGTCTTTGCCTTTTTTGATACCGCCTCCTGGTTGTCACTGGCTCCAGGCTTTTCGACCCTTTTTGGCATGGTTCCCGACTCCTGTAAAGTATTTTAATATTAAAAACGCAATGTTCGCATGACTAATCATATACTAGTAAGATCAATTGGTATAAAACAAAGAATTTCTTGTATGACTGACAATGCAAACTACCGTATCATTATAATGCATACCAAATATTTCATCCATGGGAAATAAACAAGTATGACTGACAATGCACACTACAGTGTGACTTATAATGCATATATGGTCAAACAATACATCATGTCTTACAATGCATACTCATGTGACCGGGTTACAATGTCTGATATATATATATATATATATATATATATATATATATATATATATATATATATATATATATATATATATATGTGTGTGTGTGTGTGTGTGTGTGTGTGTGTGTGTGTGTGTGTGAATTTAAACAAAACCAATTTAAATTTGAGTGTACTGTTACGCAAGTGCATGACAGTGTGCAACTACTATACTAAAGACTATCTTTTATCAACAAATTTGGTAATAAAGACCACAGAATACTTTCAAATTGATGTATTTGAAGCAATTGTTTGTGCAACACGTACATGTACGTAAGCATCTCAATATATATCTTAATAAAAATTGCATTATCTGCTCAAACTCTATAAAGGGAGATGCCTTTTTCTCAAGAATGCCAGCATGATATTCTGGTCACAGAATGTTATTTGATATTAAACTAGCTAATTAAGAGTAGTGTTAATATTAAGTGGCAAGTCTAAACTTTTAGTGTTTCTGCTTTAAATAGTTGTAACATAATAACCAAATATCAGCATTACATAAGATGGCATTAATTAACCGACATTAAGATCTGCTCCGAGAGTTTTTCATAACATCTGGTAGATCTGCTTGTCGTTTAGCACTGGATTATGCAATTTTGAGAGATGGCCCATGACTGCCTTTACATCAGCTTGAGAAGTGTCGTGTAACCGATATTATGAAAACATGGTACACGGAATAGATAAGGCAATAAGCCTACATCACACGTACACAATGACACAGACAATACAAGGACGGGAAGATACGAACTGTTACATGGTGGGAACTAGACTGACTTCTCTGGAGCCCTAGGTAATGGGTATTGGAGCAGAGTCAGAGGTAATAACCATATTAAACAGGTATTGAATTAACATGACAATGTACATTTTACAACAGAAGGTAATCAGATCCACGCTGTGTCCAACTTATAGTTGGCGCGTGTAAGTAATCCAGATTTAACACAAACATCCAGCTTGAAACTTTTCACTGATGCATGTATTTGTTTACAATCTGCAAGTCATAAACTCAATGCACTGATGATTCCTCTATAGTCTATATTCAATTAAAACAGTTATAAAAAGCCAGAGACATGTTATTTATGTCTCTGTAAAAAGCACACTCTCAATCCATTGCCTAGGGCACTAATTACTAATATAAAAATAAAAACAACTTACTGTGCAACAAATAGATGTTCTTCGTCGAAGGAGCTCTACACGTTGATCGCAACTGGAAAGCGAAAGTAAAGCAGGCAAAATACAAGGAAACCGCACTGCCTGCGATCAGCGGCGCACTCTCTCTCTCTGATTGGCTGCTATAAATACCCCCTTTCCCCTTCCCATTGATAAGACTAAAGCCTAGGTACAAAAACAAAACTGATAAAAACGGATATTACATGTTAAAAATAAACATTGGACAAGAAAAAATTCTTATCACATGTGTACATAAATGCTATTATTTACAATAATGCAGTTCTGTGATATTCAACATTCAGATTACAGAAAGAAAGCTGTTATTCATTTATACAGATATACGTGCAAATAATTTTTTTTATCATACATAAAAAAATCTTTTATATGTGTTTGCAAGTCCGATACAAAGTGTAAATTATTAATATTATTGAGACAATTAATAGTCTTGTACAAACAGTAGCAAATGTTCTGTAAATAATGAATTATTAAATAAAAAAAATCTAAATATATAGAACAGAAATTCCCGAGTTAAACATTTTTTTAGGGAAAACTTGCTATAAATTTAGCACATAATTAACTTTATCATTCACTAGCAATCGCTCAGCATATCATTTAAACTAAAATTAAAACAATTATGAAGGCTTTCGTACTCTGCTCTCTCCGTACCTTCTTAAATTTTATGCTTCCGAATATTTTTCCATGCATGAGTTAATGACGATGAAACTTTATTCCATATTGATAGAAAGAAATCTAAAAGCTAAAAGTATAATGATAATTGTAAGATATATTTTAATATATTTAGTGAAATACATAAGGAAGAAACTTGAGAAGATTCTTTTCTTCTTCCCATTGTATAAGTTAAAAGGAAAATAACAAAGACACTTTTTCAGTAACGATTTCTCATGTTTCTTCTTTGAAAATATCATAAATTTCTTGAGATGTTCATTGATGAAAGCCAGACTGAGTGTCCCATATCTTGAAAAAGTGCATTTGTAAATCTATCCAAACGTTACATTAAACGGATACAACATTTGAATATCGGTTTTCTATTTTATTCGTCAATCATTGCATTCTTCTCTGAAACACATTTAGTACTCACAGGTCATCACTGAGTTCTTGGCATCATTGATGAAATCTTTTATCGTTATCACAATCCGACAACAAAGAAGAAAACGATTTTTAATGAAATTTAAAATCATGGTCTTTTTTGGGGAAATAGTTTGATCACACATACCAGTATTATTTGCATAACATGTTTTTATCATTGCATAATCGCAAAACGTAACAGTGTCTTTGAGTTTGTAATCAGTATCGTTATGTGTCGAATTAGCATGAAAAACCATGTAAACTCATCTGATTGATGCTTAAAAACCTCTAAGTTATGATTTATATAACTCAGTTTCATTTCTGGTTAATAGTTTGCTCAACGTCGATTATAGCATTAAGAGGGCTGGATAGTCGAGGCCATTTTAAGCCTATATAAAAGGTATCGAATTACGTATATTTAACAATATCCACTTAAATAGGTGTTCAGATTTGTAAATGTCCGTGTAGTGTTTCTTATCTTCACAATAAAAAAAGGTCATAGGATTTGCATTATTGCATTACATTACTACATGTACATTGTCTTTGAAAGTAATTTAGAATATTTTAAAAGCAGATAATAAAACTATAATTATATATTTTATTAAAAAAAATTGAAAAACATCATACATAATTGATACATTTCAGGAATAAGGAATCACTCTGAGTATTATGGGGTAATACTTTTAGTCGCGGTGATAAATTCAATAAAGCCTATAAATTTGATTACGCCCCGACCTAAATTTTCACCTAATATATTCAAAGAAGGATTTCTTATTAATTATATTTTTAAAAATTTCAGAAATTGTATGAATAAATTATTGACGTTGATACGTTATTCATCTTATGGAAAATTAATCAAACCCCACCTGCACCCCACGCTACGTCATTTTGCCATTGATGAAATGAATCAAAGACTATACAGGTACACACAAATTGAATTTGTATTTTTATCACAAACAAAAAAATTGAAAGTATAAATATTTGGGAATACTTATTAAATAGATCATGTCTTATCTATTGTCTCTGAATATATGTTCTTCTGTAAACACGGAAATAGGTAGAGGAAATACTTCTGTTAACAATTTAGTAAGAGTAGTTGATCTTTTTTTGTGATGGACCAGACACCAGAAGTTTTATCATTACAAAAAAATACCTTAATATCTGCTAAAAGTGCTTGAAAGAGCATTTTTTCAATTGTTAGTCTTATTTTCTATCAAAATAAAAAAAAAAACGTTTTAACTTATTTTTTAAGATTTTGTGACTAGATGTACGTATTTATCTTCTTATTTGCCTCATCTTTAAAAAAACAAAAACAAAAACCAAAACACCTGACTAATCCCTGAAAAAATAAGGCACTGGTGAGAGTAGAGGCAAGTTAAGTAACAAAACCAGTGGTAAAATGTTTACAGACTGTTTTTAAGTTCAAGTATTTTCACACAATGTATTTCATTTTATAAATGGGGTACAAAGGTAAAAAAAAAAAACAACTAGCGCATGTAGGCTAGACTACATGTATTATTAATAGCGCATACTGATTAGGCCAACTTAGTCATAATATCCCCTGTGACACATCATGGATGTTTAATCCCTTAGACAAAATGACGACCATATTGGATCTCCTTATGTTAAAAAATTAAATCTTTTTAAATTTTTTATTTGCATACCATTAGTGATCATTTTAGAAACATGTAATTTGTAAGGACATGTCTTAATTTACTTATTTCAAAGGCCAAATTGTTGAGTGGTATACATTTGGTCCCAGGGAAACCTCATTCTTAAGGTAGTACGAAACACCGGTAAAATTAAATAGTTCAAATATTTTCTCATAAACACAAAATAAAGGCTTAACATGATGTAAAAGTTAATTTAAATCCAGTATCTTAAGAAAATAATATAAATCATACCCATAGATTACTCAAGGCAGAAAAAATTGAGGACAGCGTATTTTGATTTCAAAACCTACATTAAATGATGTTCGTTCGTTTGATTTGTGTGCAATTCAGCCTTGTATAATTTAAATTAAAAGTGTGTAACTTGTGTTCCGTTCATAGTAAATACCTGAAGTTTAGAAACAACCATCAATTGTGTTCAGACGTTATGCCTATCAAATTTAAAGGTCATATCAAAAGATCAAAGGTCAAATATGATGCCGTCATTTAGAATTTTTATCAATATTCACAACCGTAAAATATACATGTACTTGAACCTCAATTAATCTAAAACCCACGGACATATTTTTTTTTTTTATTTATTTTAACTGCGTGGTCATGGTAATCATACTACTAAATTTTAATGAAATTTGAAATTTACAATTTCTTTTTAGAGACCGTTAATTTTTCCAATATTTGCAAATTTGTCGTGTTAAAAGATTATTTACATGTGCTATTTTTACATTATGTATATCAGAAATTACCTAAAGTTACCAGTAATAATTTATTTCAGTGTCTACAGGTAACAAAAGGTTCTCCTGTACAAATATAGTTACAAACATTTGTAATATCTTTAAAAAAAAGTAACAATGACTATTTCATTTTACACTCCACTGAAAGGAGATTTAAATCGTAGGTTTGAGGTGATGTAGGCAAAAATTGTCAGGTCAGATTTTTTTAAATTATAAATATTTATAGATTTCATTCCAAATAACAAAATATCAAAATTTCAGAAAAATTGAACTATAGGCAAATTTAAGCTTACCTGTTTTGTACTATCTTAAGTTTCTAGAACCAAAGGAGCACTCGTTGCGATATAAGTATCCATATATAAACTAATTTCAGTAATGTTTTCGTGTTTATTAGCTCACCTGAGCTGAAAGCCTATAACGCAACGAGTGCTACTTGGGTTTTAGAAACTTAAGAATGGGGTTTCCCTCATTTTACCACTAAACACAAAATATTGGTATCTGACCTTTGAAAGAAAAAAACAATTAAGATATGTCCTTGCAAATTACCGGTCAGCACAGGATGTTCACTCTTCCTGCTCACCTGATCCTACCTTTATCTTTTCAGAGGTCTTTATTGCTCTGCTTTGGATTTGTATTCCGTTTTATGGATTTTTGAGATGGTTGACAGTTTGTTATTGTCATTTTTCATGTATCTAAAATGATCACAAATGGTATGCAACAAAATTAAAAAAATAATTATTTTTTCAACATAAGGAAATATCTATGGGATAAACATTCATGATGTGTCACAAGGGATATTATGATTAAATTGGCCTAATCAGTATGCGCAATTTATACATTGTGTGAAAATACTTGAACTTGAAAACAGCTTGTAAACATTTTACCACTGGTGTTGTTACTTTATTTGCCTCTACCCTCACCAGTGCCTTCATTTTTCCGGGATTAGTGAGGTGTTTTGGTTTTTGTTTTAAATGAGACAAGTCAGATGAAAATTACGTACATGTAGCAACAAAATTTAAGAAATTGTTAAAATGTATTTATTGAATTCGATTGGAAAAAAGTTTAAGAATTTCAGGATCGTCGAATCCATTTGGGCGAAGAGACCGAAGAGTTTCCTTCTCAATTGGACGCAAATAATTAAGCATGGACTGCATATATATTTGGTACAAATGGTCTTCAATGCAATGTCGTTCATTGTTTTGATAACCCTTTTTCCAGTGTCTGCGATTTCCCCATTATCATGTTTTTCGTAGTCGAAGAGACGAGCCTTTGATCTCCAGTTAAGGAAAGAGCTGTCGTCATTTTGGTCAAGCTGTTCAGAAAGTTCTGTTAATTTGTTTTTAATAAGCTCGGTTTTTAAGCGACCAACAAGCGCCAATTCGTGAGCAGCCTCATTGAAATGGATTCTTTGAAGAGCCCGGAATTCATCACCATCTTCTTTGAAATCATCGAGTCTAGTGTTGCTAGAGCATTTAGCTTTTATGTCGCTAATAATTTCTCTGGCATTGGAATCAACTGTCTTTCCTTTTATGTTTTAAGCTTGGATCGATGAAGTAAAAAAATTCCTGAACCCTCTCTTCAAATTTTTTCAATAATTGTTGTCCTTAAGATACCTTTTAGTCTTACTACTATTGAATAATTCTGCACCTAACCTTATTTCTCAAGTTTAAAAAATGAACAAATGATTTAATTTACATTGGTATTTACATATCTACATTAATAAAATTGACTCTAAGTATTGTTCATTATAATGATAAATTAAAAGCCAAATGTAAATAGGAAACCATAATAATAAAACGATGAAAATATAAATCGTCAATTGCAATAAGTACTAATTAAGATTAATAAAATAGTACTTATTGCAATTGACGATTTAAACATTCTCTAAAATATGGCTTGTAAATATCAAACTTTTTCATTGATGATTATTTATTTTCTTCACAAATTTTCAATCGATACCTTTTTTGGTTTTCATAAACT
This sequence comes from Magallana nippona, assembly GCA_033439105.1. Classification (NCBI taxonomy): domain Eukaryota; kingdom Metazoa; phylum Mollusca; class Bivalvia; order Ostreida; family Ostreidae; genus Magallana; species Magallana nippona. Next base: position 25,730,253 of record CM065918.1, on the reverse strand, counting down.
TCCGGAACGATGGCTTTGACGTAACCTGCCGCATACAGAATCATTTCCTATGTCATTGGTCGTTTGACCCACAAATCACCTGTCACTGTCGTCCACTCAGCCTTATACATGATTGAATCCAGTTTAAAAATATATTTTTTAAATTAATTAATAAAATTTTCCTTCAAACTAACATCTATAAAAACCTCCACTATACCTGTACGTCATCTTTGAGTTCTGTTCAAAATTTCTTACCTCCGTACTTTTCTCAAATGGCAGCAAGTTTAAGAAGAGGCGCTAATCCACGTCCTTGGTGCTCTTGGAAGACTAAATTGGCCACCTGAAAAACGATTGAGAAATAAGAATTACATGTCAACTCTGATATAGTTTAATAAGTGCATTCAATGAAAAACTTGTATAATGTTCAGCGATTTGTGGTTGTTTTGTACATCTTTACAAATGCCTGGTAGCCAAGTTAAAAGTATAAAATACTTGAGAAAAATATTCAAAAGGGACAAAGCATGTAATTGCTCAAAGCACCTCATGTCATAAAGTTATGCAAGTTGACATACAAAAAGAGATACTGTAACTTGATTCATCTATATAAAGTGATGCACAAAAATTCAGCTAAATGCAAAGGACATGTAAAAATGATGCATGATAATTTAAATTAAGAAATTTTAAAGGTAAAAGAGCCATTCTCCAAACTTTATTCATTGGCTATCATTTGTGGCAATATATCAAATTTGATCTGTATATCTTAGTAAACATAATAGCTCGGTATCCATAAATGTCATGTTACTGAAATGTCGGATGGGAGGAAACAGATAACATTCTTTTTCATTTGAATAATATTATAGAAAATTTAATATAACATGCAAGGTTTTAATAACTTTGGAATGTTTATTTCCTCAACAACCTACAAACATAAAAAGGAAATTTCATGGTTTTTGGTGCTTTATATGGCATTATAAATCTACATGTAGATTTACTGTGAGAAAACCAGCAAGTTTATCCCCTAATGTACCATGTGCTTTGACGCAAATGTCTCTTGGAAGACAATACACTTGTAATATTCAAAATTCAATAAAAAGTTATAGATAAAGGCTGTAACTATACAAAATCAGGCTGTGTAAAGTTTGTTCTTGTAAAACATGTTGGATAAACGATCTTTGAAAGTGAATAAAACAGAACGATTACTGAAACGCTAAAGAATGCTGCCTGTGAATAGTTTTGTTGACTATTCATCTATGGCAAATAGCATACACACTATTTTTGAAAACAAGATATGCCAAAATAATCAATAAGATCTAAGTTCGATTTCCCCTAAAAAGGCAAAAGAAGAAAATACTTACTGTTCCCAAACTGTTTTCTACAGGATAGATAGTCAATAATTGTATTAATTTGATGAAATTACCTGTGTGTCAAAGACATTCTTCAGTGTTATTTTGAATTGGTGGTACAGCGCAGCACTGTCGGTGGAATATGATTGTATTTCCTAAATTAAAAAAGAAATGCAAAACAATAACTGTTAGGTGTTTTCACACAGAACAAATTCAAGCAGAGAGACAAACTGATATGAAAAATATTATCCACTTGTGTACTGGTGTATCGGGATAAGTGGCGACTCTCCAAATAAGAACAAGAACTCTTCAATTGAAACATAAATAATTTAGTTACAAAAGAAGAAAAGAAAGACAAGATTGATGATTAAACAAAAAACAAAAAACAAAAAAACACACACACACACAAACACTCGCACACCTTTCACGCACCTATAAAAATATATAAAAATTTACAATGAAAAAAAGATGTACGAAAAAATATAATTTGATACCAAAAAACCACCTCAGTCTACATTTTTCCTTATATCAACTCGTTCGACAAATTGTCCTCCTCCGCGGTTGTAGTCCCGGACCTAGTTATGGACAAATCACACTACAAAATAAGAAATATCAATTTCATTCAGATATTCATCATTATCATAATCATCATCAACATCACCATCATCGAAACATCGTCATCAACATCATCGTCAGCTTCACCATCTGCTTCATCATCATCATCAACATCATCGTCATCATCTCATCATCATCATCATCATCATCATCATCATCATCATCATCGAAACATCGTCATCATCATCGTCTGCTTCATCATCATCAACATCGTCTTTATCATCTGCTCCATCGTCTGCTTCATCATCTACTTTATCATCTTCATTGAAATTCCCCACCGCAACAATACGCCACACAGTCCTCTTTCCGTGTCCTTGTCAGTATGTTACATTAAAATATGACACACACTGGCACACAGGCTTAATCAACGCTGCCCTCACACATGCGTCTATCTCGCTGGACAACTCTGCCGGGTCTGAACTAGCACCTATTGTTAGGGCCAGCTGAGCTCATTGCAAAGAATTATGGGAAAGAAACAATTGGGCGTGTTCGATTTACACACTGATTGTCACAACTGCCATTCAAAAACAATTTTGATATGTCTGTGTAAGATATTAAAAATTGTCAATAAGTGCATGCACATGTTTGGAATTGGAAATTTTCTTTAAACCTTCAACTTATAAATCATACACTGATTCCTTTATAATTATGTCTAGTGCTAAGTTAATTACACCGGTCCGAGGGAGAGTAGGGTATAATGTTTCACCCTTGTGTGTCTGTCTGTCTATGTTGGTATCTTTTTCACATCATAGTGGGGGTATCACTAGTGAGCACTGGCTTACCAATGTCTAATTTATTAAAACTTAAATATTTTATAAGAAGCTCAACACATTTGAATACGAATAAAGTAGAAAAATGTATCTTAATATTACTGACTAAATTTTGAGAGAGAAAATATAAAGGCTGAGAGATTTCTTACTTTGATGATATTTGGCGACTCCAAAAGAGTTCCAAGCCTTCCCGAGCTTAGCAGGTCTTTGTTTCGAAGTATGTCGAACAAATAAACCTCTCCTGAATAATTGCCGATTTGTACCAAAGTCAAGGGGCTTTCTACACCAAATGAGACCCCCTCGCAGTCTTCGGCCAAAACCCGCTCACGTGCCAACACATCAACTACCTGTTTATATCGGCCAATATCTTCAATTATCTCTTGTAACTGTCTTGCCATTTTTTCTCAGATAGATTGAACAACATTCTATAAAATATGTCCCAATGAAAAAGTTATTTAGTTTTTATTATATGCAATCTAGTATCCTTTCAGATGGATCGAACTGGGACTTAAGTAACAAATTTCAAAGACGTTTGAAACAGTATTGTTGTTATTTTTGTTGTGATGCAAATTGTCAAAAATGGTGTGCTATTGTTTAGTGTGCAGGTGAAAAAAAGTGAAATCAAAGGTTTATCATCTTTTTATTCTGATTTGGGTATACACTCATATGTACAGTGATCCTTGGTTAACTACTTCGACTCCACCTCCGGCGGGCGTCATCACCGGACTTCGATAATAGCATCGTTGTTAGGATTGTTAGATCACGAGCTTAGAGGGTTGATCAAATATGCAACTGAATTTTGACGTTTATCATTTTAAATCCAATTGGCATATAATTGGCATATCATGGAAACACGTTTTAATTATTTTACTTGAGGGATCAGCTTGTATTTGATGTTGACAAAATATTACAAATTGGTCAGTTGTTTTTCTAGTCTACTCTGATCTACTTGATGATGCATATTGTCTTAATTTCTCAATTACTATAATATATTTATTATCCTAAATCCAAGCACAATCGCCACAGTGGACAAGGAACAAATATGTAAATGTGATTATCCATGTTATATTGAAAATATTAATTATATGTTGAGACTATGTTTTGCATACTATCATACTAATATTTTCAATACAATTATGGACATTAAAACGGAATGCGTCTGTGCATTAAACATTATGCTTTGATTTACACGTCTATAAGGCAATCTGGTTATTATTTTTACCCTTTCTTTAACCATTTTTATTTCCATATCAAATAACAAGAATATACATATTGATATACATAACTAAAACTTGCATTGTATGCACATGAGGGATTTGGAAATTCTATCTGTGAGTTATATTAGCTATCTTTGTGTGGATTCTTTCTTTTGTTATTTAAAGAACAATTAGTTATGCAACAAAATGGAGGTCGGGGAAAGGGAATAAAGTAACACTACATCGATATAGAAAATTGCTCTTTCTGTCAGACAAAATAAAAAATCCCTTACCAAAAGCAAGTTCTTTTTCGGAATACTTGTAAACAAATTAAAACAAAATTTGTTTTGCAATTAATTGCTTACTTTTTAGATTTCTAAATTTAGGAAAAGGTGGATGGCAGTCTATTTAAAAAAAAAATAACTCAGTGTTAGTGAAGCTGATTCACAGTAACATAACACTAAATCAGTAATACTTTCTGTGATATTCAATTATATGAGAATACAGAGAGAAAACTGTTTTTCATTTATAACTAGTACAAACATACGTGCAAATAATTATTTAATCATACATAAAAAATTCTTTACATGCGGTTGCAAGTCCGATACAAAGTGTTAAAATAATATTAATATTATGTCAGATGAAAAATTTCCATTCACATATGATTGCATTTTTTTAAACGTCCATAATGAATAATAGGACTGTACGCACCTTTTTTTCTTCAGAACAACCATTTAAGTTACGTAATCAGTGTAAATGCGCAATTAAATAATTTTTCTTGAAACAAAAATCTAAATATAGAACAGGAATTTCCCTAGTTAATTTTTTTTGAAAACTTGTTGTATGTTTAGGACATAATACCTTACCAATACATGTAACTTTTTCTGGTATTAGTATGGATGTTTGTGAGAAAAATAACACGAGAAAGAAGTTCAAATTATAAGTAAAATGCCGAAAAAAATATTATCAAGAATGTTTACCAGATGTGATAAGAAATAAGACAATAGCATCAAAACTAGCGCTCTTTTCTTGTGCGTCATCATTTGTAAGTTTTAAGCTTAGGTGTAAGTAACTTAATTAAAGCATCGCCTTCAAATTTACCTGGTTGTGTACCCCTGTCAATCAACTAAATTGAGGCCCAAGATTGGATGTTAGAAAATGATTGACATTCGTTTACTCGTCCTGTGTATACCATGTCTAGCGCTCGCGACGATGGTGCAATTAACTTTTGTCTTTTGATGCATACCGTGACAATAAATCGCCATCTATATGAACTATAATCAAAAGAATTATTTTTAAAAAAGATGTGAATTAAAAATGTACTCGTACTTGGTTTATGTACTACACCAAACGCGCTGATCACCAATAGTCTGTCAAAATCAAGTGGCGCCGATCATGCATCCGTGAAAACGTCGTTTATTAATAAAGATGTTTGTGAATAAATAAGAATAAATAGTTAAATTAAATCAAATATTGCGTCCATGATTCATATCGTTAGTAATCACATTTCTTTGAGAAATTTCTTGAGCCGAAACCTGAAGAGAAACAAGTACAGACAACTCTGGTACATGCGCAGCTGGTAGAATTATTGTGCATTTTAATTTAGCAGCTGATCGGAAAAGTTTTACAAGCGTATGTTGCAATGTTGCATTAGTATTTGAGTACGGCGGAATGATCGTATAATGCACAAACCATTAGTAAATCCCGTCAGAAACTTGTTCAATCAAACGAAAGATTTTGTCTATGTCGCACGCGGTTATTCATGCATTTATATTCATTTCAACGACCGACAATTTGTTTTACAAGTACATATAAATACGATATTCTTTTTAGATCATCGGAAAAACTCTGTTGAGAACACTTTAATACCCCGTGTATATACATGTAGACATGTATACACAAGCGAGCGTGTTTCCCTTATGGCTTCACACCTCTTTCAATATAGGCTCCACCCCTACCTGAACTTACCTGATGTAAACCGACGGGTTAAAAACCTCGGCCTTTAAGCGCAACGGCCGGTCAACCAGTATTTGTTTTGAAAAGAGTCTGTTCTGCAGTCACTCTTTGTCAGGTTCTTGTGTCAGATTGAATAAAACAAGATAAAATAAGGTTAAAACAATTTGCGAAAGATTAAAATGCTTTCATCAATTATGAAAAAATTTACAAGTATTTGGTGCTTCACAAATTATTTAGTGTAGTTTACAGTATTTTTCTGTTTATTTCTAAGGTCACTGAAGTATATAGAGACATTAAATAGGACATATAATTGGTTTAAAGCAAATAAAAACAATTACATGGAATGTAAAGCTGAGCTTGGTTTTAGAAAATATATTACTTACTATATTTTTCAATGTAAAATTTAAACTTCAATTATCATATATTTATATCCAGTGAATCTTGATTTTTACAATTTAGAAGAAACACTACAAGAAAACATACATGGTACTATTATCTACAATGTGAAATATTTAAATTAACAGTTTAAAGGGGGAAAAAGATAAACATTTATTTAGTAAACGAATAATTTTTTTTTTCAGTGTGATTAATCATTAAAGAAATGACATGCATTGGATTTAGACTCCAGCATTTCCAGATGGAACGACATCACGTCCAAATGTTCGGTCTAAGTCATTTTTGAACATCTGAGCCTTTCGTTTGAGGCTTTCTGGCACTCTTGTTCTTCTTGCAATATAAAACTTCATCTTCCTGTAATACCCCTCTGCCATTTTAAAACCTTGCGGATTTCTGTTGAATTCGTTAATTTTTTTTTGCAAATCTTCCTCCATCAGCAACCAGTAAAGACGAAGAGCTACCTGGGGAATATTTGGATCGTCCAATCCACTTGGTCTCATGGAGCGAAGGGCTTCTTTCTCAATTTGGCGCAAAAAAACAAGCTCAGATTTCATATCATATTTCGAACATACATCCTTTAATGCAATGTCGTTTAATTTCTTAATGACAATCTTTGCGGTGTCTGCAATAAGCTTATCTGGATGCTTTTCGTAGTCGAAGAAATGGACTTTAGATCTCATCAGAACAAAGTCTTCACCCTCCTGTTCAAGCTTTTCCAAGAGATCTGTTAATTCTTTCTTAACAAGCTCGGTTTTTAAGCGATCGATAAGAGCTGACACATCAGCAGCTTCCTTAAAGTGAATTCTTTTCAGAGCGCGGTATTCATCGCCATCTTCATCCAAGTCAGCTATGTTGGTGTTGCTTGAGTACGTGGCATCTACATTTCTTATAATTTCTTCAACACTTGCATCGATTCTGTCTCTCCTTTTTTGTTTGGAGCTTTGGTCAATGTAGTAAAAGATTTCTTCTTGAACTCTCTCTTCAAACTTCGTCAATAAATTGTTATCCTCGAGATACCTTTCAATGAAGAATTTTTTGTTATACAATTGGCTAATATTGAGCTTAATTGGCGTAACCCATAAAACAATCACGACAATCAATTTATGATTTTTTTTATATATAAATACCATGGAGGACTGGTGTGGAAAAAAGTGTTTGATTAAGACTATAGGACTCCAAAGTACGATGGGACTCTATAGTCGGATGGTCACGTCAAATCCGATGGTATGCGCAAAACCCATCTTCTTGATTTTGAATTCTTGTACGAAGTACACTATGATTACGCCATGACGTGGCGTCTCAAACATTGTTATTCCGTCACCATCGGATTTTGGCGTCCGTATCGACACTATACCATCGGACTTTGGCGCAGGCAATCGGACTTTGGCGTGAGCATCGGACTTTAGAGTCTTACACACACACACACACACACATCCACCCATATATATACATACATACATATATATATATATATATATATATATATATATATATATATATATATATATATGGTCTTCGACCATTACGCGATTGATACCTTTTCTGGTTTTCATACACTTCTGGTACAATGGCTGTGACGTCACCTGCCGCATATGATATCATTTCCTCCGTCATTGGTCTTTTAGCCCACATATCGCCAGTAACCTTCATCCATTCATTCTGTCAAATGGTAGGAAATCGTAAATAAATGTATTATGCAATCTTTCACAAATGTATTTTCACAAACATAATCATGTACGTCAATAAATTGAAAATATTGTAATCTCTGCCTATCCCTTAAATTAATCTTGTAATAATAGAACTATTTCGTAGAGCATAATGATACGCCATTTACCAAATAACATGTTGCTTCCCACGCATGGGGATGGATACTCATTGTACAAAATTAGAATAAAGCATCGCAGGATCCAGGTGTGTGTTGTAATTTCCTTAATAATCAAGATTTAAACATTTGGCGACGAGGAAAACTACAGATGGATCGATTACCAGAGTTTCAAACGTTTGACTACTCTGATAAAGCGGATGCTGGACCAAACTGGGAAAAATGGATCCGCCGTTTGGAACGTTTGTTCACCGGTATGATCATCGACGACAACGAGCGAAATGTTTGACATTTACGAAGCCAAGAAAGGAGAGACACTACCAACTTACGAGGTCACAAAGCAAGTATTATCTGATTAATTTTCTTCGAGAAAAAAAAACACAAATGGAAGTTTATCTTCAGAAACAGTAAACAAAATGCAAGCCAATCGTTAGACGAATATGTTACTGCACTAAACGAAATGTCTAAGGATTATGAGTTTGGAGCCGTTGACAAGGAAATGTTTTCACAGATAATTCAGAATGGTCGCTCTAATCGTCTGCGGCGAAGAGCACTGCGGGAGCCAGACATGAACTTGAAAACACTATTGGACATCGGCTGTGCCCAAGAAGTAGCTCAAGCATTAACTATGGAAGCCTAGATCAAACGAAACAGCATGAATGCAGTGAGTAAAAAAGCCGAAAAACAACCAAACTTGAAACAGAAAGTAGAAAACAATGAAAACACTAATGATAGATGCGGAAATTGTGGCTATGCCCATGCATCTACAGCACGTTGCCAAGCAGAGGGGAAAAGGTCTCACTATTGTAAAAGAGATAACCACTCCCAGAGAGTGTGCAGATCCAAACATCGGGTATTGAAAACAAAGAAACAACAGGCGTGTGAATGAAATTACTCTCCAGCGCGACTCAGAGTCCAGCAAAGAAGAGTACATGTATTTAATTAACAGCAAAAAGGGACCCCGGAAAACCTTAAAAGTGAACTGTGCATTATGTGATTTTCATTTGGACACTGGGGCATCTGTTAATGTGTTGGTTCAGTCTCTACGTACGTGAAGATCAGTATTCCAAGACAACAAAAGGAGTAATCAATTCCTCTTACCCTATGGTGGAGGAGGACAACTGATGGGGATTGGAAGTTGCTGGCTGGTAACCAATGCAATTGAGTGGAAAGGAGCCTTATAATCGCAAAAATTCTACCAGGAGCCCTGTTATATTATCAGACATGTTTGACATTTGGACTTGTCCAGATTGTATACCAGGTGTCCTCAATTGCTGACAGTTATCCTGACCTGTTTGTTGGGATAGGAAAATTTAAAGACAAAAGTGTGAGAATCCATGTTGTAAAGACTGGTAAACCCATAGCTCAACGCATCCGTCGAACTCCATTTCATCTAAGACCTAACGTGGAAGCTGAACTCCAAAAGCTGTTGAATGATGAATCTACACCGTGGATTTTTCCTTTTTTGTGTGTAGCCATGATCATAGAACGCAATCTAATGATTCATATAGATGAACTCATTCATGACTTGAACGGATCAGCTGTGTTCTCTAAATTGGATCTAAGACAAGGATATCAACAGTTGGAGATTGAACCTGCTAGTTCCTTAATCGCTACGTTTAACACGTTTAACACGCATGTCGGAAGATTCAGATACAAGTGCATGAATTTTGGTGTTACTGCAGCATCCACGATCTTTCAAGAGACAATATGAAGTGTTATTCAAGGAATCCCTGGTGCTAAGAACATATCAGATGACATTTTGGCAAGAGTCAGGAGGATCACGATGATGCTCTGGCTGCGACTCTACAAGACAATGGACTAAAATTGAATCGCTCCAAATACGAGGTCAATTGTAACCAGATAACATTCTTTGGGTTTGTTTTCAGCAAGGCTGGAATCACAACAGACCCTGCAAAAGTTTCAGCTATTCAGAAAACACAACGTCCAGCTAACGTTGGTGAACTTGGAAGCTTCCTGGGGATGACATCTAACTGATCGTGATTCATTCCTGATCATTCCATTCAACTGTGATGGAACAACTGCGCCAACTCGAACAGATACTGATTGGCAATGGACATCCGAATAGGATAGTGCCTTTGAAAATCTCAAATCCTTGTTGTTAAGTGATATGATCGTGATCTAATATTACAATCCGAACAAAGCTAATGGAGTTGTGGTTGATGCCAGCTCTGTTGGTTTAGGGGCTATACTAACGCAAGAGGACCAAGTAATTGCTTTCGCAAGCCGATCACTTAGCGGGCTGGAATCGCGTTCCAGTCAAACAGAGAGAGTGAGGCTCTAGTGATCATTTGGGCAGGTGAACATTTTGATATGTTCCTGAGAGGCATACCACACTTCCGTGTCGGTACGGATCAGAAACCTTTGCCAACAATCTGGCAATGCCCTAACCCTCCATTAAGAATCAAGCGCTGGGGGCTTCGACTTCAACCATACAAACTAGAAATTACTTACCGGCCAGGAAAAAACAATCCAGCCGACTATATGTCACGTCACCCTGTAGAGGCCACACTTCTTCTAGGGAGGCGGATATGGCGGAAAAATACCTGCACTTTGTGGTCCATGAGGCAACACTTAAATCGATGAGCCTAGATGAAGTAAGGTAGCAACAAGCTCGCACACGACTCTGGTGAAGGCAATGGATATGGTTCGCACTGGAAAATGGCAGGAAGTAACGTCAAAAGATGACAGTGAAGTCAATATTTTAGAACTGCAGTCACTCAAAAGCGTTTGTGATGAGTTGTTTGTCCACTTGGTAAACGCTCTCCTAAGGAATGGTTGTATTGTCATACCAAACTCATTGAGAGCCCGTGCCGTCAACAATGCCCACGAGGGACATCAGGGCATAAGTCGAACCAAGGCATTTCTGAGATCGAAAGTCTAGTTTCCGGGCTTAAATTATGCTGTAGAGAACGCATTTAAACACTGTTTAGCCTGCCAGAGTGTAACAGAGAAGTAGAACTGTTTTGAACACCTGCAGATGTCAGACATGCCATCTGGACCCTGGAAGAACCTACGTGCCGACTTACGTGGCCCCCTTCCCACAGTAGAAAACCTATTTGCTGTGTTTGTTGAGTATTCTCGATCAATATGAAATCAACTTCAGCCAATGCGACTATTCCAGTCTTGGACAAACTGGTATAATTGCTTGGCGTACACAAGGTCGTTAAGACGGATAACGGGAGCCCTTTTTAACTCCCATAAAATCCGGAATTCACGGAGAACCTAGGTTTTCAACATAGACGCATCAACCCAAGATGGCCAAAAGCGAACGCTCATGCTGAAGCTTTCAAAAATCCAAATATGAAAGCTGTACGTCCAGCCCATATTGAAAGAAAGAATTGGTAGCAAGATTTTTTTTAAATTTCCCTCGCCAATACAGTGGAACACCACACCCATCAACTAAATTTCTACCGTTCACATTGCTCTTCAATCGAGAAACTCGGACCAATGAGCTGAACGTTGTGGACGAGTGCGCCAGACAAAATGATTAAATTGCAAAACCAAAAATGAAAAGTAGTGCGAAATTCAATAACTAACCACATGATCTTCATCATGGCGATGTGGTACTCATGAGAAATAAACATAAGACTAACAAACTTGCTCTTAGTTTTGACCCGCAACCATATACTTTAGTGGCCAAGAAGGGAACTGATCCCGTTGAGCCAGAAATCGCTGAAGGGGGGAGGAAATGGTGCTCGAAAGAAAATGAGAACTCCAGAACAAGATAAAATATCCATTGGAAATGAACCTAACCGTGACGCTAAACCCGTGAAGATCACGACTCCGGAAACACAATCTGGAACTCCGATGTGCAATACCCCTAAATCCAGAAGAACCGTTCCGTCTACAGACGTCATCACGGCTTCCGCCAGTAACCAGAATGGACAATACACTACGCAATCTAGTCGATTGGTGAAGATACCTGTGGCCTTGAAAGACTTTGGTAAGTGAACCGTTTTGTGTTTGTGTTTTATGTAAAAGACTGTTGCCTAGTAATTTTACAAGGACTGTTTATTTGTGACTCTAGTCAGTACTAGTTTTATGAACATACTCATTAGCTATAGCATTATGTTGAATTGTGTTCATATGAAATCTGTTTGCACTCAATTTCAATTCACTTTAAGCCTGTCGTAAATGATCAATATATGAGAAAAGGAGGTATGTAATGTATGACTATCTCTTATATTCATCTTGTAATAACAGAATTATATTTTATAGCGTTATGATACACCATTGACCAAATAACATATTGCTTCCCGCGCATGCGGAGGGATACCCATTTTACAAGATTTAAATAAAGCATGGTAGCATCCACGTGTGTGTTGTGATTTCCTTAACAATTAGGATTATACAAATATGATAGTGTCGAAAAGTGCATTTTGTAATTTAGATATCTTAACTTCTTTGTGTACCTGTATATCATCTTTGAGTTTTGTTGAAAACCTCTTTCCACCGTACTCTTCACAAATATCAGCAAGTTTGAGAGGTGGTGCTAATCTACGTCCTTTGTGCTCTTGGATCAGAAGATTTGCACACTAGTTAAACATGACAGATAAAACAAAATCATCATATAATTTCATAATGAAGAAAAAATCTGACGAAATACAGTGTGCACATAACCGTATGCACAAACTTAATTAATTTACATCAACATTTGACAACAGAAATCATTTACAGTTTGTTAGGTTACTGCTATAATTCTGCATTATATATACAGTTAACATTCATCAGCATGTTTTTAGTTTCTCTAACTTTTTACTCGACGAACGATTTTGTAGCTTTAGACTTCACCTCAGAGTCCCTAGCTATACTATTCAATATCTGTAAGTCCTGTACCTGTGTATCAAAGACATTTCTGAGAGTCACATTAAATTGATGAAATAAAGCCGCACTGTCGTTGGAACAAGACTGCATTACCTAAAATAAAATATTATAACAAATGTTCAATTAAAATGATAAACAGCCCACTTTTTTTGTAAAAAATAAAAAAAAAAAAAAAAGAAATCAAAAACAAAATAAAACTAAAAAACTTAGCAAAATGACTAGATATAATGAATCCTTGCCTTACGAACATTATTATATATTAAACTTATTCATAACGGCTACCTGTAAGATATATAATGTTCGATAAGTGTACGTGTAACTATCATATATTTACAAAAATAATGAAATTCCACAAAACATGCACAGTGTAACATTAAAATTCTTACTTTGACAATATTGTCCGACTCCAAAAGAGTTCCAAGTCTTCCCCTGCTTAGCAGATCTTTGTTTTGAAGTATGTCAAACAAATAAACCTGTCCTGAATAATTGCCGATTTGAACCAAAGTCAAAGGGCCTTCTACACCAAGTGAAATTCCTTCACAGTCTACGGCCAAAACCTGTTCACCTGCGAACATTTCCACAACCTGTCTGCATCGACCAGTATTTTCAATAACTTCTGGTGACTTTCTTGCCATGACCTTTTGAGAGAGATTAAATCACATGTACAATGCAACCGTAGGACTAGAGTACAATTTCTATTTCCCATTAGAATCTTTATTAGATCATACAAAAACTTGAACTATTTAATCATTTTACTAGTTTTTTATTCATTGCTTTGCATTATTGCATTATTCATCGTATTTCATCGTATTCTTATCACTGTGCAACTACCATTGTTTTCAGTTGAATCCGCTCCCGACTCTCTGCAGAAAACAAAAGATCGCCGATTTGTGTGATTGTGCACAACAAAAACATTTTCTGTTTTTAACTCCATATTTGTTATCCATTCCTGTTTTGAACGCAAAACCACAATACATTGTTTATATGGAAACTACAAGTAACACTGGGCGTTTTAAAAATGTTCTGAAAAATGAGATATTGAAATCAACTCACACTACTTTCTTGTTTTTGCTTTTATTTAAACACACGATTGCTGCCTACCAATCAATGCCTCTCTGTAGTGATTTTGGTTGAAAATTGATCAGCTGTTCTGGAATGCAAATGATAACATAAACAAGAGGCTCATGGACCACATCGCTCACCTGAACAACAGTTCCATGTAACATTCTATTTCGTAGCATATGCTATTTCTATTTTAAACTTTGAACCCCTTTCTGGGCCCCAGTATTGGTCCGGGGTTTATGGTTGGAAACTGTAGCATTATAGTTCTCGAGAAAAACTTTTTAAAAACATTTTCCATATATAGTTCTATATTAAACTTTGAACCCCTCTTGGGGCCCCAGTATTAGTCCAGTGGTCACAGCTTTATTAATTTAGAATCTACATTATTTAAGGATGGTTGCATAGTAATCTCACAAATTTAAGCATTGTAGTTCTCTAGAAGAAGATTTTTAAACATTTTCCCTCTATATTTCTATGTTAAACTTTGAACCCCTCTTGGGGCCCCAGTATTAGATCGAGGGTCACGGCTTTTATAATTTAGAATCTACACTGTTTGAGGATGCTTACGTAGTAATCTGACAAATTGAAGCATTGTAGTTCTCGAGAAGAAGATTTTTAAACAAGTTACCTATATATTTCTATATTAAACTTTGACCCCTCTTGGGGCCCCAGTATTAGTCCAGGGTCACGATTTTACCAATTAGGAATTTACATAAGCCACGGATGCATGCATAGTAATCCCACACACTGTAACATTGTAGTTCTCGAGAAGAACATTTTTAAACGTTTCCTATATTTTTTTTAAATGTTAAATTTTGAACCCCTCTTAGTGCCCTAGTATTAGTCCGGGGGTCTCGATTTTTACAAATTAGAATCTACATTATTTAAGGATATATGCATAGTAATATCTTAAACTGTTGCATTGTAGTTCTTGAGAATTAGGATTTTAAACATTTTCCTATATTTGTTAAACTTTGAACCCCGCCTGACCAAATTCAAATTCAACCTGTATATTCATAAGACACATCCATGTATCAAATCTGAGTTGAATGTGTGCAACAGTTGTTGAGATAATGATTGGAAAGTGAACGATGACGGATTGGCAGGACGGAAGGACAGAATGACTGAACGGGGTAACACTTATATGCCCCAGCCATTTCATTCCGGGGGCATAAATATCATTAATTTTATCAATATTATGAAGGGAATGTAAATATAAACATTAATGATTTATTATTGATGTCATTACCGTTCTATGATAATTGGTCTTCTTAACTGACAGTTCTTGACATGACAACATCAAAAATAAATCAATTAATGTTATAGTAAACAATAAAAATAGAAAACAAAACTGCCTAAAATCGTGACCATGCCCCTTTAAAGACATATTCCGAACAACTGATTGTATGCCCAATGGGGGTAAAATAACAACTCATTACAACTCATATCTACTAGTATCAAAATATCCTAACTAAAATGTGCTGAATTATAGGGAATACACTATATGGGCTTAACTGTCATTTGCATACATTTTCTCATAAGAAGTGGACAGACAACATCTTTATCCACTTCTCTCGAAAACCCTCATACTTTGAATCTGGAAAATGTGTACATGTTTTGATTCTGGAAAATGTGTAAATGTCAAAACGCTTCAACCCATGTTTTGACTTGATGCAGTTTCCCTGAATTTTCATAATAGATCTATAATTTCTACATTTTAAACATTAAAGCACACTTTTATCCCCAAAAAAACCCCACTAACCCAGCGTGGTGAAATCATTTTGACGTTTATACATTTTCAAGAATCAAATGAGATGTCTGTAAACACTTATGCCCACTCCCTTCGATATACATTATAAGGTGCACAAGCCTTTATTAAGGGCAGCATACACACATGAACTTAAATCAATAGGGATCATCTTAAATCAATAGGGATCATATACTGGTACTATCCGAGATGCATCAACCTATCAAGTATGACGTGTCAAAGTTAACATATTGTGGACTTGTATCCCAGGTACCTCAATTCAAGAGCATTCAAGAAATAGCCTTCTACATCACAATTATAATAAAAACACTTTTTTGTGATTTCAGTATAAATAAATCTGTTCAATATTTCAGAGATAATGAACGGAAAACAAATAATTTGGAATTTTTCTAAGTCTCTGCGGCATAATTCTGTCAAAAATAGCTCAGTTGTACCAATATTCTTATGATAAATTTGTACACTAAATTCAATTTCAGTATGTGCAACCTCTGCAAGATAATGAACGGAAACTGTTATTAGACGATTGACAGACAGTAGCAATTTCCGATCCTCAGTAGTGTTCGAGAACCTTAATATAACTATTAATATTGTTCTTTATAATTCATACTTTAAAAAAAAGGGACCAACAAAATCAACATAAAAATTGTAAGACTGCTATCACAGCTTAAATTATAAATTATGTTCATTCTAAATGCAATACAGTCATACAAATTAATTATTCTAAACAAAACATTGAAAAACAAAAACGATTTCTTTTATTTCATTTTATGCATGTCAAAATGTAGCATTATCATGATATAAACGTATGCAGAACATCTAACTCCGATTTTAATCCTTCAGTGCAAAAACAAATCATTGTTTAACAATCTCCGACATCGATACCATTCATATTTACCAAGGTCGTGGTTGTACTTGTTTGATTCGATCAGTATACCTTACACGTAAAACACGCAACAGTTATTCCAATAATCGATGACAAATTATAAAGCTTCAAGTATAAAAACCAAAAGAAACTTGAAAACGCGGTGTATAAAAACAAATGCCATAGTGATAGTCTAAAGTTACCTTTAAAGTTTAACCGACAAATCACAAACTTTTCTTTTATCAAAATTGACGTCTGAATTCTTCTTCAAAATGGCGATTAGTACAAACAAAGAACTTTGGTTTCGTAATTCAGAATAACGAATCCGATCTTATATAAATGAACCATGGTCAGAACACGCTTACAACGCATACTTTGAACCCTTCTAAGGGTCCAAGTATTAAACGGGGGGGTCATCATTTTTTCAATTTAGAATCTGCCTTATATATAGATAAATATATAAATATTGGCAATACTGGTGCAGCGGTTTTTTAAAAGATTTTAAAATATATAGCCCCTTTTTTCACAGTTTCACGATTATTTCCCGTTTGAAAAGGGACTGGACTTCGAATTTTACAATTTATAATCTCCTTTAAATAATAATGCTTTGTGCCAAATTTGGTTAAACTTGGCCGAGTGGTTTTGGAGAAGAAGTTGAAAATGTGAAAAGTTTACAGACGGACGGACAACGGGTGATCAGAAAAGCTCACTTGAACCTTCGGTTCAGGTGAGCTAAAAAGTTAACAACAATGCCAAAGAAGATAAGAGACAACACACAGGAATATCTTGTTTTAGAATAGGGATCACACGAGCATTCACCTCTTGGGAATTAAGTTAAAGCCGTATTGTGTGTATATAAAAAAAAATAACACTTGCAAACAATAAGGTAAGTTTTTTTTTTTTTAGGTAAAACATATATTTCGTATTGGAACCTGGGCTTGCAGTTGGGAAGAAAGTAGCAAAACGCAATAAATTGGTTGCTAGGATATCCGTTGTCATTGTTTATTGAGATTGAAATTATAAAACTACAAATCGTCGAACTCTATCTTCGATCCAGATAGTAGGTTATGCCTACATATACATGTATATAAAAACAATCCAGGATAAAGTTTAACCTTTGTCAATTTGTAGATGATTATCTACTGATAAATTATAAACTGAAAATTAAGAATGCAATCATGAAATCCGCTGATTTTTTTAAAGATATTTTTTCGATAGGCATTCTAAGCCAACATGGGCTAAAATTAAAAATCAAACCCCTATTTATAAAACTTGGAATGGTTTGCTTTGTTAACAAAGAAATGGAATGGGGGAAGATTGAAAAGTTGCAATTTATTCTTTGAACTTTCAAACGTTCAAAAACATTCTTTGTTGCTAACGTGTTAAAAACAGTCACTGTTTGGATTCATAAAATTTTTGGTAACTAAAATTTGTTGTTATAGAGATACAATTCTAACAATATAAAAACTCCATCGCATGGTCAAATCATTTAAGTAAAATCCAGTTAATATTGATATTTTGTGAAAGTCAGGAACAAGCTTATCAGTCTTAGTCCACCATTTCGATGCTTTGTATCATAATGAATCATTCAAATTAACCATGAAATGTTTAAAATTCCCAGTTAATTTACCTTGTTGTCATAGCAAGGTTTTCGATTTACATGTTTAAATTTCTTTTTTAAAATGGTGTTTCTAGCTGTCTAGGACATATGTAACATGGCAAAATCTACAAAATCTGTTTTTAATTAATTATTACCCAATAAAAATAAACCAAAAATATTTATGCTAAATCTCTTGTACAGCCATGTTTGAGGCATACACGCTTCTTATTTTAATCAGTAGTTTTATTTGTAACCCTATTTATTAAAGTCACTGGAAATGATCGATAAAATCTTGAATATTAAGATCAATGTTATGAGCATTTCCAGTGGATTGTTAACTGAATGGTGATCTACTAGAGCGGATCAAAGAATCTATTTTTAATAAAACTGCATTGAATTTGTTTATTCCCCATTTAAATGCCGTCAATAGTTACGCATTATTCTATTGTTAACTAAACTATCAATATAATAGCACTGTGTTTATTATTAGCTCACCTGAGCTGAAAGCTCAAGTGAGCTATTCTGATCACATTTTGTCCGTTGTCCGTCTGCCTGTCTGTACGTCCGTCTGTCTGTCCGTCTGTAAACTTTTCACACTTTGAACTTCTTCTCCTAAACCACTTGGCCAATTTCAACAAAATTTGGCACAAAGTATCCGTAGGTTTTTAACTTCGGGTTCGTTATTTCATGTTTCTAAAACAAGGTTCTTTGTTTGTAGACTGGCAATGCACAATAGAGACAGAGGACCAGTCTACTTTGTTTGAAGCAGCCATATTCGACGCATGATAAAAGGGTCAACATAACCAACAAAGATCTTTTTGTTTGTTGTGCAACAGTTCACGTGCTAAGGAAATTTTTGAAACATGCAAGATATATCGGTGCCGATTTTTTTTTAAAGTAAACTGAGGTTAAATATTTAAATGCGTTGATATTTTCATCAGTTATGACGGTGGTTTTAGCTTGTTTTGATTTTCATTTCATTTTCATTAATTACGCATTTTAACTTTGGGAACTTTGGAATTTTTACGTATCTAATCAAACAAAGGCTTCGGTAAATCAGGCAGCTGACTGTTTACCTGCGCAAAATGAGCAAACTCTGATGCATTTACAACATACTATAAAATACAATTCATTCTATCAGCTGCTATTGGTAATTCGATATTATCTCTGCGTAATAGTTGATTAATGCAATGTCTTTTTTAAAAGAGGTTTAACATTTTCTCGATTCTATTCAGTATAAACAGAAATTATATTTGCTGATTATAATTTGTAGGTATATATATTATTCATTTTGAAAAATAAATTGTGTTCTTTCTTTGTTTTAATGCATTCTCCTTGTTTTAATTGTTTACAATTTTCTATTTACTAACCATATTTGCGTGTCAAGCTTCGAGTTATAAGCAAGATACAGATCTTTGCTCACAATTCTATGTATGTACACAGAAATGAGGCCATGCATTTGTTCGTTTACATTTAAAATGATGAATAGGAAATACCAAATTTAAAAATCTTAAGTTGAATGTAATAAACTCACATGATCAAAAACATAACTCAAACCTAGCAGTATTGTAAGCTCTGTATCTTGCTAATAGTTCTACGACTGACAGTAAAATTTTAGTTGATCATTAGAAATGTCTTACTCCACATTAAATACTTGTATAAAAATTGAAAGGATGATTTGCTTTAACTACTTTCTGAGGCCCCTCTAAATCTTGACTTGCTGTATAACTCGGTCGCCATGAATTTATCAAATTTTACGCACTTTTTTCAAGCCAGGAAAATACTAACTTCAAATTAACAGATCAATGCATTATATCCATAACTGCACATAAAATAAGAAACAAATGCATAAAATTCAAAAAGACCACGAAAGCAATACTACACGTCGGCCACGAGTTACAGGTTTGTACTAGGGTGTAACGAAATCAAAGGGTTTATATACCTCTGTTGCAGTGACTATTTATGAGTGGTATTCGGCTTTAAGAAAGTAATGCAGCGGAAAATCATCTTGGTTGTAGCCATTTGTTGTTTTTTAATAAAGATGAAAAATATGTATGGGCCTTAGTACAACAGAGTGATATGCCTGTCAATACATTGAATAGCTATTTAACAAATCACGTGACAACATTTTACAGTCATTGGTATTTATCAATCAAGTGAGTAAGGTTTTAAAACGTCACATGAGTTCACGCCAGGTAAACAACACTAGTTTATAATGGGGAAGACCAATTAAATTTTTGATTTTTTTTTTAATTTGAGCGTATTGAGGTACAATTTTCTTCTTTCACATAAAGGTAGATTTAAATAAAATACAATAACTAGTAAGAAGTTGAGGGAGAAAATGTACCAACATGCTCTCATATATAATGATAGCTTTATAAAAGGGGGGGGGGCTAAAATGAAAGGGAACAGTTAACAGTGCACACTGAAAATTTATTTATATTCTTCCATAGGATCTTCTTATTTTCCTAAAAATGGTATTCCATAAAGGTATATATGTCAAAGATTAAGTAGATTAAGTATATATGCCAAAAAAAGTGTAAAGTTTGGATATTAATATTTGTTAATCTACCGAGGGCATTTATTATCCTTTGAACGCCTGTATAAAGCCATTGTTGCTCAGGTGAGCGATGTGGCCCATGGGCCTTTTGATTTAAAAGGTCTGAAATTGCATGTGTTTGAAGATATCAAACGTTTGATTTTCCGGTGGGAATTGGGGTTTTTATTTGCAACATCTTCTTGACAGGTTATCGAAATTAAGGTTATTAAACCGAATGTCATAAACAAAGGTCTCTATCAAGGCAAAAATGAATCAAACAATCAAAAAATGAAAAGGAAAAAAAATCCTAAAACACTGTATTTAACAGTAATTATAAAAAAAAAATAATTTTCAAAAATCACAGAAACAGTATTATGAACGTTTTATACAAATACAAGTATTGATCATAATGTAGTATATATCATTATATGTAAAATCAATTTTATGGGTAAACGTCTTATGAAAGTCCTGCCTAAAAAACATAAGGAGACCGCGCGATGGGGTTGATGGGGTGGGGTTGGGGTGGAGCGCATTACCTCTTCGGAATAAGACATTATTTTTTATGATTGTACCCTTGAAAAAAAACCCCTGAACTCGCCCCCTTATACTTAATTTTCTTGCTTGGCATAGCGGAACGCGTGAAATTATTTCAGTTTGAAGAAAATTTGTGATACGTCAGCCATACATGTACAAAAATTATAATGATCGATTTAAGAAATGGTTAATACCAAATTAAGGACATAGGAATGGTGACAAAACCAAACACCTGTTGATACCTCTTGGAATACTTGCCAACACTGGGAGAAACGAACTTTATCTCTAAAATACCCACGATGAAAAGAGTGTACTTAAACTCACTTTTCTATACAGTGACAGAATATTAGATTTGAATTTCATATACTACAAGTATATACTTACCTTAATCACTTTTTCCTGAACCACATCCTAACAAATCATGGATATCCCAGCAAATGCGCAATTCCAAAGAACGCTTTTTTATAACTTATATATAGAACAGGTATTCCCAAGAATCCAATTTTCGAAAATCGAATACAGTAAATGGAATCATGTAAAAACAGAGTTCTAAAGGACCTGAACTTTAATTTAGACAGCAGAGAAAAGCGTATGTGTAAATGAATGCCAAGCAATATGAATAGGATGATATTTTAAAAGTGAAATACTCGTAGGTAGGTGCGTTCAGGCATGTATTATCGTTTTTAAAATATTTTGTTTAATATTGTTTAATCTGATCTTCCAATCCGTTCCACATTTTACCAACACCCGACCGACATTCGAGGAAGATGCATGCCCTTTGGTGCTAAGTTTGTGTGCATGGGCACATATCATCGTTTTCAAAGGGACAGACATACCATTGATATAATATTAACAAAACTACCCAGCAAAACTTCAAATACCTTAAAAGATATATATGTTTGGGGTACATGTAGGTTTTTATTTTAATTGGTGAAAATAAAATATTTATCTTCATAGAGGCCCAACAAACTCGGGCGATGGGCTTAGTGCCTTATATTTTTGCTTTTGTGGATACAATCAACAGTGAATGAGTCAATCTTAATCTTATGTATGAATATAAATGTACCAACCTTTCCCAGCATACAGATCCACGTCACCATTTAATGGCACTCTATTTATATAAATCTGAATATAGAATTGGTTTTCCAATTTTCTGTTATTTGTGTAACTATTGTCGTAATATAAGGAATGCAAAGCAGCACAACATGATAATGTTTGTAGGGATGACATTGCAGTCATAAAAAGTACAGGTAGTGAATGTCGTAACGATATAGGAGCTTCTATTTGTATCTTGGTAAAAAAAACAAATAGTATTTTAGAGGTATTTAAGTTATTTGAGAACGATTACATATGTGTTTTTTTATTGAAATTGAAATAATGATTCATTTTTCTGTTTACGTATACATTAACTATTATTGTTATTGTATTTTATTAGATTACCCAAATTCTACTTTTTTTTCTTACAAAATAATAATGATAATCGTTTATCGTTGAAATTTATCATGCAAATCCATGTTCATTTAACACTGTATGTTTGTAATAAAGTGGGTTTTTTTTAGCTTTTCAATTAAGAAGGTTAAAGAAACAATCAAACTAAAAAAAAAATCAAAGATCACCTAGTAATCTACATTTACCAGTTCATTAATCTATTCATTTATCTCGTGTCTTTAGGAGATGAAATTATTGTCACAGATTGGCCGTGCTGGTTGTCAGAAAGAATAACTATTTGATTTTTTTTACTACAAATTTTAAAACAATACATCTTTGGTTATAGTTTTACATAGAGAATATTTAACTTTTTGTTTCACTGATTGGCTGGTCCGTAATGGCGGCATCGGTGGGCTCCCAAACCATCCGTCCAGGTATGACAGGTCAAAGTTGGTGAATCTGTACAGTTGAATAATTGAACAGATTAATAATAGTTACGGTGGCGGTGGTTCCATTAAAATACTGGGTTCCCGGAGTACTGTAGTACTGTGATTCTGGAATACTGGAGTACAGCAATAATGTAATACTGGGATTTCTAAATACTGTATTACTGCAATGTCTTGTCTGTCGGTGTCCAAGTAGTGCAGTGGACAACGCAAAATCGGGAAACGAACGAAAACAGTATCCCTTTTATAAAGAACTTGAAGAATGCTATGGGTACAAACCAAATGTCAAACCTGTGTTCTTACTTGGAATAAAACACAGAAACTGTAGTAGAAAATACAGAGGAGGAAGCAAAGGAAGAGTCAACTTTAAGTGATGAGACCACAAAAAGAAAAAAACAAAGACAGTCGAGTGAAATAATTGAGATTCTAGATGATATGAGAAAAGAGAATAAAGAAATGATGAAAATGATAAAGGATCAACATGAGCGAAGAATGCAAAACGAGGAAGGGAAAATGGAAGTGATGTCATAGTTAGTGGAAGCCAAAAACAATAGGAATGATGTGATATTTCTCAGTGAACCAGTGATATTTCCCGAGGTTGCTTCTGGAGGTAGCCAAGTGGATTACTAGTATTTTTGAAAGTTTACAAGCACAGCTTGTGTTGTGCACGTCCAAAAGTTTTGTGTCTAATTCTCATTTTACTGGTACACGTTTTATTTCATGTAACTATCTGTGTATTGGTACATATGCTAAAGGCTCAAACAAGCTTTTACTCCAATTTATCTTGTAATTGTATTATAAAATGTATAAAAATCAATTATGTTAACCAGGACAAACAGTTTTTGGCCTTTGATGCTCTTTTGCATAAGATGCATCAAATGCTAACAAAGCTTGTTCATAAGACCTTATTTTCTTGAGATTAGGAAAGTATCCTCTGTCTTTCATCCAGTATTTTGATGTTACATTAAAACTTATTAAATTACCTGTGTTTTTTCATCTTTTCACATGCAGTGTTTTAATATACATTTAAATTGATTGTGGTAAAAAAAAAAGACAGAATTTAGGTTAAAAAAACGAACGTTTTTTATTCTTGTATTTAGAGGAAATATAAATTACAAACATGCATGTTTTGTTCCAGGATTGTACATGTACACGAAAAACCTCATAATGTTTGGGAAATATTATCTCTTTTTTCATTTGCTGCATTATTTCCACGTAAGATTTCCACATAGTTGTTATCCTCATCCTCTTCTCCTTCTTCTAAAACCTCTAATTGTTTTTCCTTTAAATTCTAGGAATATTGATAAAGGAGTCGCAAATGTTCTTGTGCTCATGCGAAATCTACGTCTAAAATCTTCCTTTGTGTACTGTGGAGTGATCTTCTCTACATAGTTAGGTGTACGAGGGATTCTGATCCGACGCTGAGGAAACACGGACATAAGGGCATAACACATCGATGTTTGCATTTCTAATTTAGATAACAAGCCAATTTCTTGGCCGTCAAAGTCGTCTTCCGTTTTTTAAAATGCACTATTAATGATCAGACATGCACATGCATGCTTGTGCCTATTAGAAGCCATATTTGTATGTATCTGGCAAACTACTTTTGAAACTGCTCATTTGTTTAACTGAGGTAGCCGGCTTGAAACCCCAAACTTGTTTATAAACTAATTTCAAACTTTAAACCAAAACAAAAACTGGTTAAAGAGCATCAAATTCGCACTTAAATTACAATTCACACGTACCCGTAGTCTAACTCTACGCACGATGCAGAATTAATGTAAACCTCAAAAACAGAGAGAAAAAATATGACACTTACTGGGTTGTATCTCTCTCACACATAAACCCATACAGGGATGCCGCTCACTTCCCAAGATCACCAAGCATGGGAAACGCCCAAGATCTCTCAGGAAGAAAGTAAAGACATGTCCACACAGCTTGTCGTCCAGAATACATCTATCTTTCCTTCCAAAACCACTAACACCCCTGCGAATGTGTTCGGAATGGTTTTTTAATCGTTGTTAGTTTATAATAAATCCAGAGGCGCTCGAATGAAAGTTCACGAGACTTCCTCGAGATTTATTCAGTTCCTGTCAAATTTCGAGCGGAAGTATGAGTGTTTGGATAATATTCTCAAAATACGTGAGTACTGGTCGTTTTTCATATCATATCTTACTTTGATATATGTTAAAACATGAAAATCTATTGAGATCTATGTCTTATTTCATCATCTAGCGGTTATTTAAACTAAACGATGATATTCAGAACAGAGTTATCGTTCGTGTTCAACCACTGAACACGTGGTTAAAAATATAAACAATGGGTTGCTTGATAAAATCATAGCCATGTTTGATGCTTTTGGTGTGCAATACCATGTTTTTTAAAAAAAGAATGGGTATCTGTTTTGTGTAAAAACATAGTATATCGAGCCATTCTCAAGGAACATTCTGCATAAAATAGTATGGTCTGTTTCACTATTCATGCTATTACTAGGTCGAAAATTAATTCTTGTTGTCCATTGTTGCAACAGCAAAAAAAACTGTATTTTTTATTGTCACATTTATTTTTAGAACTCATTTGATCTACCAATTAATGAAGATAAAGTTTAAAATCAATACACGTCTAAATTTTATATTTGACTACAAGAACCTAGATTCTAGGAAATAGACTATAACCACGAGGCACGCTTTTTACTGCGAAACTGAAAGGGTCAAATAAAATATGATATATTTTTTAAAGGCATTAAGCATATTTCTACATGCACATTTACTTTTAATTCATACAAATAAACATAATATTAATTCTATAAAAAAAACTATCCTGCGGAAAGGCAGTTGCAATATCTAAATGTGTATCAAATAACGGACTGCCTTCATGTACAATCTTTATTAACAAGCAGTGTTACATGTGCCTTACATGTATTTATGTACTAGAAATTTTAAAAGAATGAACCGAGATAAACATGTACATATTTCCAAAGGACTTGAACTATAGATAATAATGCCTGAAACGTAGATATTTGAATTCATAGATTACACTTATTGATCACAAGATTAGGGTTATGCACACATGGAGTGATAAAATGATGTTTTATTTCTTTTCTTTTTCAAATTTGCGCAGGTGCAAACAATTCAGGAGATATTCTTATTGAAGTGAACAAGATGCAAGTAGTTTATTCTTTCTTTTTTTTTTGGAAATACATGTATATGGGTTTTTTTTGGTGGGGCGGGGATTGTAATTTCCAAACATGAACATTGATAGAAAATTACAAATATAATTCAGTATAAATATCTTTTAATTACAGCTCAAATTAATGAGTTATCAGTCCTTATTTTTAAAGTTCAAAGCTTGAAATATATATTCACTATTCAATTGATCAAGTCCTCTTTTTCTCACACATTCATGTAAAAAGTTGAAACATATATCAGCTTTAACCCCTATTGGAATAAAAATATTTCGGATTACTATGATTTTTTTTATTTAAATCATTATTTTTATTTCTTTTATAATGATTATAATCATTCAGGTTGAAGGTTCGCTTCTTTATTATGTTCAACTTGACAATATTTAAACGAAACTTCTTTTATTTAGCTCGAAGTGAAAGTGAAAGTTATAATTGATTCTGCGAATTACAAGGTTATTCTGTCCGTTTTTTCAAAATTGAATGATATAGCAACCTACTGAAAATCTCTCTTTTTTACCAAAAGTATTTGTGCATACATGACATTTGTGAGAAAGATAAGAGCTAATATATTGCTTCTTTGATTTTTAATATCGATTCACGTCTTTCTTTGATTGGATTTAACCACATGAATCATTATATCAGAATGTTTCGACATTTTATGAAATCTTAAAAACTTTTAATACAAGCAATCTTTATTTTGAAATTAAGTAACACTACTGGTTTTGAAAACCCCTGTCCGTATGAAAATCCCCTGTCTTTCCCTGTCACCCCCTATGTTTTCCCTGTCATCCCCTGTGCACCCCATGTCAGCCCCTGTACACATCCCCTGTACACCCTGCAATCCCGTCAGCCACTGTACACATCCCCTGTGTGCCACTGTAAGCCCCTGTCATCCCCTGTACGCCCCTGTCACCCACTGTAAGCCACTGTATTTCCCTGTACATGCCCCTGACACCCCCGTACGGTGTTTCGACTGCTTGATAAAGTAAAAATAAAGGTTTTAATTACGTTTTTGGGTTTTCTTAAATATATATTTAGCAGTTTCTGATACATAAGGAAATGAAAAGCAAGAAAAGCATTCATGGTTTTGACGGTGTTTGTTTTTCTATGTATTTCATAGAGGGCAATATCGTTACAAACGTGAATAATTCTGACTCAACATTGACACATGTATATCAAGATATATATATACCGATAAACCGCTTAATATTTCATTCAACTGTTTTGTGTTTGTGTTTTATGTAAAAGAATGTTGCCCAATAATTTTACAAGGATAGTTTATTTTTGACTCTAGTCAGTACTAGTTTTATGAAGATACCCATTAGTATTATGTTGAATTGAGTTCATATAAAATCTGTTTGCCGTCAATTTCAATTCACTTAAAGTAAAGTCTTCTTTAAAAAATCAATATCTGAGAAAAGGAGGAATGTAATATATGCCTATCTCTTAAATTCATAATGTAATGAGAGAACTTTTTCTTAGAGTGTAATGATACACCATTGGTCGAAAATATGTTGCTTCCGCGCACGTGGAGGGATACTCAATGTACAAGATTAAAATAAAGCATTGCAGCATCCACGTGCGTGTTGTGATTTCCTCAACAATTAGGATTATACAAAAATACTGTTGTCGAAAAGTGCATATTGTAATTTAGATATCTACACTTCTTTGCGTACCTGTATATCATCTTTCAGTTTAGTTGATAACATCTTTTCTCCGTACTCTTCACAAATGACGGCAGGTTTGAGAGGTGGTGCTAATTTACGTCCTTTGTGCTCTTGGATCAGAAGATTTGCACACTAGTTAAACATGATAGATAAAAAATTCACTGTGTAATTTTATATGGAATAAAATGTCAGACGAAATATAGGGTGCACATAACCGTATGTAAAAACCTAATCAACAGTTGACAACGTAGAAATCATTTACAGTTTATTAGGTAACTGATATAATTCTACATTATACATACAGTTAACATTCATCAGCATGTGTTTAGTTTGTCTGACTTTTAACACAACGAATGACACTTTGTAGCTTTAAACTTGTACTTTGTCCTTCACCTCAGAGTCTCTAGCTATACAGTTCAATATCCTGTACCTGTGTATCAAAGACATTTTTGAGAGTCACATTAAATTAATGAAACAATGCCGCACTGTCGTTGGAACAAGACTGCATTACCTAAAAAAGCAAATATTATGACAAATGTGCAATTAAAATGACAAACAGCCCACTTTTTTGTAAAAAAACAAAACAAAACAAAACAAAACAACAAATCAAAAACAAAATAAAACTAAAAAACATAGCAAAATGACTAAATATAATGAATCCTTGCCTTACGAACATTATTATATATTAACGGCTACCTGTAAGATATATAATGTTCGATAAGTGTACGTGTAACTATCATATATTTACAAAAATAATAAAATTCCACAAAAATATGCACAGTGTAACATTAAAATTCTTATTTTGACAATATTGTCTGACTCCAAAAGAGTTCCAAGTCTTCCCCAGCTTAGCAGATCTTTGTTTTGAAGTATGTCAAACAAATAAACCTGTCCTGAATAATTGCCGATTTGAACCAAAATCAAAGGGCCTTCTACACCAAGTGAAATTCCTTCACAGTCGACGGCCAAAACCTGTTCACCTGCCAACATTTCCGCAACCTGTCTGCATCGACCAGTATTTTCAATAACTTCTGGTGACTTTCTTGCCATGACCTTTGAGAGAGATTAAATCACATGTACAATGCAACCGTATGACTAGAATACAATACTTGGGAATTAAGTTAAAAAAAATTAACACTTGTAAACAATAAGTTACATTTTCTAGGTAAAAAAAATATTTCAATTATTGGAATCGGGGCTTGCAGTTGGGAAGAAAGTAGCAAACCGCAATAAATTGGTTGTTAGGGTATATGTTGTCCTATTTACTGAGACTGGAATTATAAAACTACATATCTTGGAACTCTTCCTTCGATTCCAGATAGTAGGTTATGCACACACACACACACACACACACACACACACACACACACACACACACATATATATATATATATATATATATATATATATATATATATATATATATAAACAATCAAGGATAAAGTTTAAACTTTGTCAATTTGTAGATGCATATCGACTGAAAAATTGAAACTGAGAATTAAGAATGTAATCATCAAATCCGCTGATTTTTTATTTTAGATATTGTTTGTTCGATTGGTATTCTAAATCCGAATATGCTAAAATTAAACATTACACACCTATTTATAAAACTTGGAATGTTTTGCTATTTCAACAAAGTAATGAAATGGGGAAGATTGTAATGAACAGTTGCAATGTTTTCTTTGAACTTTTTAACTTTCAAAAACATTCTTTGGGGCCAACTTGTTAGAACAGTCACCTTTTCATTCATAAAAGTTTTGGTAACAAAAACATGCGGTAATCGAGATACAATTCTAACAGTATAAAAAACCCAATCCTAACGTCAAATCATTTAAGTAAAATCAAGTTATGATGGATTTTTTGTGAAAGTAAAGAAGAAGCTTATCAGTCTTAGTCACCATTTCAATGCTATGTATTATAATGATTCATTCACATTTGCCATGAAATGTTTAAAATTAATTTACCTTGCTGCCATAGCAACGGTTTTGATTTACATGCTTAAATTTCTTTTTAAAATGGTGTTTCTAGCCGTCTAGGACATAAGTAACATCATTACATGGCAAAATCTACTTTCAATTAATTATAATCCAATAATAAGAATATTTCTGCTAAATCTCTTCTGTACAATCATGTTACAGGCATAGACGCTTCTTATTTAATCACTACTTTAACAAATATCCCTATTTATTAACGTAATTGGAAATGATCGATAATTAAGTAATCGATATTTAAGTCAAATGTAAACCCCTTTAAATAGATTAATAACTATAGTCATACACTAGAAATAGCTAACATGTCATAAGTTACTTGCTATGGTTTTCCCCAACATGGTAGAAAACGTGAGACAGGTCATGGCACGATTTCGAGATGGATTCCTCGAGTTCAATAATAAGCTGGGGACAACGTTTCTTCTCCATATCTCCTATCACGACAGTCTATGACCAACTTTACATTTACGAGTAAAACAAAAATTATGTAATATTTTTTAAAGGCATTAAACCTATTTCTACATGCAAATTTACTTTTAATTCATAAAAATAGGCATAATATTAATTCTATAAAAAAAAACTATCCCACAGAAACGCAGTTGCAATATCTAAATGTATATCAAATAACGGACCGCCTTCAGTTCTAAAGTTCATGTACTAAAGATCACTTCCTACTTGAAAACATCTCCATTTTATTTGTTAACATCTTTTTCAGCTTAAATGGCCGGATACATGATGATGTAGCTGTGTTTTAAGCAAGATATAAGATACACAACACCAAAACAGATTATAGCGTAATATTTTAGAAAGATAAAACAAAGAGGAATCACATGTTAAGGTAAAACTTCCTTTGCCTTCCTCAATCTTTTAATAGGAGGTTTATAATTTATAATTCTTATTTTTTAGATGACATATATTTGTATGTGAATTCATTTGATAAATTGAAATACCAATTTCTTTGAAATGTTCCGAAAGTTAACACATGTAGTTATTTTTATTTCATAGCCAAAACACATGGTAAGTATTTCTTTCCTTCACACTTCATTTTTTCTTTAACGCCTTGTCGATTACATGGTTTCGTTCTATTTTAAGATAAGCAGTTAAGGAAGAAAACCCCTGATTACTGACAGAAATCAGAAAATCATATCTAAAAGCACTTTCATGTACAATCTTTATTAACAAGCAGAGTTACATGTGCCTTACATGTATTTATGTACTAGAAATTTAAAAAAAATGAATTGAGATAGACATGTAAATACTTCCAATGGACTTGAACTATAGATAATAAAGCCTGCAACGTAGATATTTGAATTCCTAGATTACAGTCATTGATCACTAGATCAGGGTTATGTACACATGGAGTGATAAAATGATGTTTTATTCATTTTCCTCTTTCAAATTTGCACAGGTGCAAACAAGTCTGGAGATATTCTTACTGAAGTGAGCAAGATGTAAGTAGTTTATTCTAATTCTAATTTTTTTTGGAAATACATGTATATGGATTTTTTTTGGTGGGGCGGGGATTGTAATTTCCAAACATGAACATTGATAGAAAATTACAAATATAATTCAGTATAAATATCTTTTAATTACAGCTCAAATTAATGAGTTATCAGTCCTTATTTTTAAAGTTCAAAGCTTGAAATATATATTCACTATTCAATTGATCAAGTCCTCTTTTTCTCACACATTCATGTAAAAAGTTGAAACATATATCAGCTTTAACCCCTATTGGAATAAAAATATTTCGGATTACTATGATTTTTTTTATTTAAATCATTATTCTTATTTCTTTTATAATGATTATAATCATTCAGGTTGAAGGTTCGCTTCTTTATTATGTTCAACTTGACAATATTTAAACGAAACTTCTTTTATTTAGCTCGAAGTGAAAGTGAAAGTTATAATTGATTCTGCGAATTACAAGGTTATTCTGTCCGTTTTTTTGAAAATGGAATGATATAGCAACCTACTGAAAATCTGTCTTCTTTACCAAAAGTATTTGTGCATACATGACATTTGTGAGAAAGATAAGAGCTAATATATTGCTTCTTTGATTTTTAATATCAATTCACGTCTTTCTTTGATTGGATTTAACCACATGAATCATTATATCAGAATGTTTCATTTTATGAAATCTTAAAAACTTTTAATACAAGCAATCTTTATTTTGAAATTAAGTAACACTACTGGTTTTGAAAACCCCTGTCCGTATGAAAATCCCCTGTCTTTCCCTGTCACCCCCTGTGTTTTCCCTGCCATCCCCTGTGCACCCCATGTCAGCCCCTGTACACATCCCCTGTACACCCTGCAATCCCGTCAGCCACTGTACACATCCCCTGTGTGCCACTGTAAGCCCCTGTCACCCCCTGTACGCCCCTGTCACCCACTGTAAGCCACTGTATTTCCCTGTACATGCCCCTGACACCCCCGTACGGTGTTTTGACTGCTTGATAAAGTAAAAATAAAGGTTTTAATTACGTTTTGGGGTTTTCTTAAATATATATTTAGCAGTTTCTGATACATAAGGAAATGAAAAGCAAGAAAAGCATTCATGGTTTAGACGGTGTTTGTTTTTCTATGTATTTCATAGAGGGCAATATCGTTACAAACGTGAATAATTCTGACTCAACATTGACACATGTATATCAAGATATATATATACCGATAAACCGCTTAATATTTCATTCCATGTATTTAAACAAACGACCGTGTTATTTAATTTGTAAAAAAAAAATCTAAGTGGAGGATGAGTGCGGGAAATCTGCAACGTTCTGGGCCATGCAACCTCCCTGAGTTAAAGCGCTTAATAACACAACATGATTAGCACGTGCAGATAATCGCACACCGATCGAAATGATCACCTATATTTTGACTGTTTTGCCTGGTGTAATGATGCATAGAATTACATCGTCCCAATGAAATGCATGTTGATTCTATTTAGCAGGAAGTTAATTAGTTAATATCTTAGTCATGTAAATCCCAATCGATGATATTTGCTGTCAGCCATTGTTTTTTGGGGGGTTTTCTGATAAATTATGAGAGAGAGAGAGAGAGAGAGAGAGAGAGAGAGAGAGAGAGAGAGAGAGAGAGAGAGAGAGAGTTGATTATTTAGGATGGGTAATAAGTACGGCCCTTTGACACTTTAAACTTTTATGAGGGTGCATTGTCCAGTTTAGTAATTCATATGCATTATTGTATAGAATTGTCCTCATATATATAAAGCAATGATACAGTTCATGATCATGAATGATTTAATACATGTATACAAATACCGGTATCGGGTAACGTAAAGACTCGCAAGCATGATCTTAAAAGAATGTTCCGGGTTTCGGGTTTTAGATTAAAAAAATATCATACATTTATTTAAATTCTGAATTTGAAAAATGAAAATATGATAACATTACGGTTTATTTCATATGACTGTGCCAAATAATGTTCCGAATTTTAAGCTCATTCTTCTCATGTTTGATATTCTTACACGTAGAACTGATAAATCAAAATTTTAAATTTCTGTTTTCTTTACTTGACAGACTGGGAAAGAAAGTCATAAGCGGCGTTTAAACAACATATTGATTAATTGTTTAGCATTACCGAGCATTCAGATCTTAGGAAAACGGTGTGTGTATATATACAAGTACACGTATGTCTGTCACCTCATTGTTCCCATCCTCACTACCGTGCACTGCAAATTGTCAAGAGGGACTGTGTGCAGTAGCTATAATTATATAATCAGTGACCGACCATTCAAATCTGAGGAACTGTGTGTATATACATGTACACGTGTGTCTGTCATCTCATTTTCCACACCTCGCTACCGTGCTCTGAAATTGTCAAGAAGGACTGTGTACAGTAGCTATTATATAACCATTGATCGAGTGAAAAAATAATGTCAACATTCTCTCCTTTGAAAAATGTAACTTCAATCGACTCTTTGATCAATTGATATGGTGTAAAATAAAACATTGTTGGATTAAAATTAATATGATCGCTTTAAGTTAATCTGAATACTAAAGAATTGGGAATGAAATTAGGATTGCATGTTAACTTTTTAGGAAACTAATTCCCGGAGTTTTAGTAACTTTTAATTCAAAATCAATGCAAACTCTCTCTCTCTCTCTCTCTCTCTCTCTCTCTCTCTCTCTCTCTCTCTCTCTCTCTCTCCGTATCTATATAAACTCCTACATGTATAGAAAAAACTAGTGCTACATTTACATGTACAGGTATGTTGTGAATGTTCTGACCAAGGCCACGGATTTCTGTTCACTGGCAATACATAACATTATATTTGATATCTTCCATTTTGCAGTAAAAAAGGGAAATGAAAATTAGATTTTAGAAATTATTAAATTGTATATGAGAGTTAATCATCAGTTAAAATTCAATTCAATGGTCCAATAAGCTGCTCAGAAACATATTAAACAAACATACTAAAATTATTTCTCAGGCAAACTTATAAGCTATTGAAGGTTTATTTTGTTATTCACGGGAAATTAATAAAGGTATAATCAGGAACTTGTTATAAAAAAAGAAAGACGTGCTCTATCGTACCATGGCTGCTTATACATGTACATTCTACATTCTGACTGATTAACATGTTTCAGTGTGAAAATATATGTTTAGATACACAAAATCAAATACTAAACACCATGTACTGCGCTTGATCTTTGTAGAAATAATTCACAGTATTTCTTATATCTATTTTTCAAATATTACGGGGTAGTGATGTTCTTGACCGCTAAAGGACTAAATGCCCTCAAGGCTTTAACACCGCTCTCTCCTGAGATTTACCACCCGGTGAATCTCGAGCCTTTAGTTGTAAACATGATTGTTTAAGTACTGTATCAATAAATTATTAATGAAAATATATTATAATTTCTAAAATTACTATAACAGCGTGTCTTGTGAGTCGGCGCTCTGTTGAGTGCAGAAGTTGATTTTTATCTCTAACAATAAAACATGAGAGTGAAATAATTGAATTAAGAAAAAAATATTGAAATTAAATAACAGAAAAAGCTGTTATAAACATTGAAACACCGTACAGGGGGTGTCAGGGGTATGTACAGGGAAATACAGTGGCTTACAGGGGATGACAGTGGCGTACAGGGGGTGACAGGGGCTTACAGTGTCACACAGGGGATGTGTACAGTTGCTGACAGGGGATTACAGGGTGTACTGGGGCTGTATACAGGGGCTGAGGATGTACAGGGGATGACAGGGAAAACACAGGGGGTGACAGGGAAAGACAGGGGATTTTCATACGGACAGGGGTTTTGAGAGCCAGTAGTGTAAAAATCTACAGCGGCTAATTATTTCGGGTCATATTTATCATCATGTTTCATACATACAACGCATGCGATTCTCATTTGATTTGAATTATAATATCTTATTGATTTTTTTGGGTACATAAGATGGCAAATCAAACGGTTGAAATTGTTGTTGAAACAAGTCGATGTCGCCATGTTGTTTCCATCTTGTCACGTGAGTCCGTCTTGGCGGTAGACTGTGAAGGAATTGCCCTTGGGGTCGAAGGTCAACTGACTCTTCTACAAATTTGTACCTACAGCGGTGAAGTGTACCTGTTTGATATACAAGAAAACCAGGAACTATTTTCTGAGGGTCAGCTAAAAACGGTGTTGGAATCTGATAAAACTCTGAAGGTATGTACATGGAGTTGTACATATTGTAAATATAGAATTTATGTAATGGTTTATATAGAAAATATGTTAAGATCTATCAACTGTGTTTATTTTACATTCTATTGTCATACATGTATAAAAAAAAACCCAAGTATTATGTTTCAATGCTTTTATGATTTGTTGCTCTCATTATTTACCGGTAGGTGATACATGCTTGTTCGTACGACAGCGCTGCTCTATATCACCAGTTCGGAGTCACTCTCCGGAACGTTTTTGACACCCAGGTATCAGTATATTACAACAAAACATCATGATGATGGATTAAAATAAATCAAGAATAGCTCAAATATAGCTTCCACTAATGACAATCTTTGCTATTGGGCCATTAACTTCATTTTCTAGTAAAATGATTCATGTTTTCAAATGTGAGTGATCTTTATCAACTGGTTTCAAAGATTTACATTACATTCACGAAGATCTTTACTATTTTCATATTCTAAATGATATGATGATATTCTGATCACTCCAGGAGTATAGAATTGAAAAAAAAATATGTAAGTTTACATCTCTATCTAACTGTGCTACGATTTTACTTTCAAAATAATGTTATTTTGTAATATTTACAGATACATGTATATCTTTATTTATGACGTCAATTTAATATTATTTTCAAAAGCAGACGAAAATATAATGTCACACGAAATAATTAATATTGCGTTTAGCCATTCTATTTGCAAAACATTACTAAAGGATTTGGGAACCTTTCATTTCAAAACATTCCTTGGTTAAAACCATTCCAAATATTTTTATACTATATACACATTTAACTTAATACTGCATTTTAATTTTCTATGTAGGTTGCCGATACTGTCTTAGAAGAGCATAAAGGACGCTTGCTTGTTCCTTCTATGGATTTACAGGCACTCTGCGAAAAATATTCGTCTAGCCAAAAAGTATCAGAATACAAAGAACAGCTAAAGGTTCATTATTTCCTACGGTAACAATAAACTGAAATAATTTGCTTGAACACGTTCCAAATGTATAATACATATTTTACCTTTAGATACAGTACAGTAAAAAAGAGGGTGAGTTTTGGGCAAAACGTCCTTTAACAGACGAAATGAAGTCCGTTGCAGTAGGTGACGTCAGAGCTCTGATACCGGATGTTTTTGAGAAACAAAAACAGTTAGTAAAGAAGGTTCAATAACACATTTTTAATAACAAACTTAACAAAACTTTACGGTAAAAAAATGTTTTGCAATTTTTTCAGTTTCATCTGGAGAAATGAACTGCATGAAACATTTGAAGAACGGGTATCAGAGACAATCAAATTTTACATTGACGATGAAGTTAGAAAACAAAGATTTAAACGAAAATTTATGATAGTGAATCAAATTATTGATTCCATAAACGAAAAATGGGATGCACGTACAATTTTTTCTGACTTTCCAGAGAACAGCGATGAATATCAGGCTTTAAAAAGAATGGACTATAAAAAGGCATGCATAAAGTCATCATTTATTGATCGACTTAAAACGGAGAGCATCGTGTCTGATTTGAAAGAACTGGATGATAAACTTTCTAGAGACGAAAAGGATTACGAAGTTAAAGGGGTCACATTTTCGTTTCTTTCCAGTATTATTGACCATCCAAATAAAACGGTATCAACACTAGCAAAAGATGTTAGACAAAAGCTGAAAAATGTTATTCTACAAGAAATTTATGACAAATACACCATTGACACTAATTTAAAACACTTAACAAAGAGCGACAAGGATGTATTAAGGTCTTTGAATCTGAACGGTACAACAAATCAGCGGTTTCCAAAACGTGTTATTAGATTGTATTGGCTTTTAACGGAGGATGATATTAACAAAAACTGTAAAAAGTTAATAGAAAAGGAAAATGGGTTCGAAATGCAACCTTGGTATTACAATAAAATAAAATCTTACTTGAGAAGTGGAGCAGATGTACCAGTACCCTTAAAACAAAGCGCCTGGATATTTAAGAAAAAACTTGATGAAACATTTGGACGAGATGTTGTTCCCCCCACCTTAGTTAGAACAATTACTTTGATTGACTGAATCCAGCTTTTATCATTCGACGTTTTCAGTTTACATGTATATTTACATCTTACCGAAATCAATAACATCAAAACGTACGATTGCTCAACACTTTATACAACCATTCCCCATGACAAACTTAAATCTAGGCTTTGTGATATAATCGACAATTGTTTCTTCAATAAAATTGGAACTCGTAAAGTTTCTTACCTTGTCATTGGAAATCTACAAAATTATTTTGGTAAAAATCATTCTGATTGCACACACAATTATTCTGAAGTTGACATTAAAAAGATGCTTGAATTTCTGATCGACAACAATGTTGTTTTTGGAGACCAGGTCTTCTAACAATCAGTCGGAATTCCAATGGGCACAAATTGTGCTCCTCTAATGGCTGACTTATTTTCATATTCATTTGAAGCAGAATCTATTCAAAAGCTTGTGAAACAAAAGAATAAAACACTTGCTTTGGCCTTCAACTCGACATTTAGATATATTGATGATGTTTTATCCATTAAGAACAGTTACTTTCAATCTTATGTTAACTCAGTATATCCCAGTGACCTTGAAATATCAGATACCACATATTCTGAGACACCTGTTACATATTAGGATATTTTACTAGAAAAAGACGTCAATGGTTACCTAACAAAACTATATGGTAAATGTGATGATTTTAATTTTACAATCGTCAACTTTCCTTACTTATGTAGCAATATACCATCATTACCTGCTGATAGGGTTCATGTCTCTCAGCTTATTCGTTATGCAAGAGCATGCTCTACATACGAACAATTTCTTAAACGAGGCAAGCTACTTACAAACAAGTTGTTGGAACAAGAATATCAAGAATCTCGATTGAAATCATTTTTACGCAAGTTTTATGGTCGATACAATGACCTTGTCAGCAAGTACAATGTTTCATTAAGTCACAGTCATTCTGACTGACGTTTTTCATACTTGTTAGACAATTATTTATACACCGGAATGACTACGGTTTTTCATGATCTTGACATGCCTACTTGTGACAAGGAGCACACGGTGGGTGTGACCGATCAACAGGGGATGCTTACTCCTCCTAGATAGGCACCTGATTCCACCTCTATCGTTTAAGAGGTACGTGTTGCTTTGCTTGAAATTTGTATTTCGCTATATGGATTCTAGAGATGGATGACAATTTTTATTGCCATTTTTCATGCAAAGAAATACATCCCATCTTAATACATTCACAACTGACATAGAGCAACGATGATGGATTATTAAGAACATAAAGGTTTCAAATAATTTTTAAGTATATGAAATTGCATGTATACATACCGGCAGCTGAGATGAATTTAAATGTTCGAAATGATATTTTTGACGCGCTTCGGAAAAAAGGATGGAAGTATCAAACATTATGATATAGGGAATATTTTCTTTGAGTATTCAAAAATGGATTTCCATTGCTGCCAGGAAAATTGGCGAAGTTTACATTACAAAATTCTGACATACAACAATAGTTTTAAACATTTTGTGTAGACAATGGTACGGACAACTCCGAAATAGACATTTTTGCGGGGTTACGCACTCCTTTCCAATTTACAAACAAAGCTTAATTTACTCAGCACATATACGATAGATCTTTATGGCTTTATAATAACTTATATTTTTGCCTAATTTCAGCAATAAAAATTAACATTTATAAAATCAATGAAAATATTTACAATTTGAAAAAAAAAACCCACAACGAGTAAAACGAAACTGTGTCAATTATGCAAAGTCAAACTAAAGCATATCCATAATATCAGGGGTTCTTCGTCTCCCTGATATGAAGGTATGAACTACGAGAGCAAGTTTTACGCGCTCGTGAAATTCGACAATCCCTTATTAGGAGCCAAACAAATTAAATAAATTAATTATAGCTGGTAACTATTAAGTACAGCATCGTCTTATAAAACCACAAGATCGAAAAGTACTTACAACAAA
Organism: Magallana nippona; assembly: GCA_033439105.1. Lineage (NCBI taxonomy): Eukaryota > Metazoa > Mollusca > Bivalvia > Ostreida > Ostreidae > Magallana > Magallana nippona. The sequence continues at coordinate 25,690,583 of CM065918.1, read as the reverse complement.
TGAATTCTTTCAAGGTGATGAATACTAAACTGATTCTCCACATCGAAAATTGGGTTCTCGGAGAACTAGCAACACAAAAAATTAAGAGGCACTTATAAGACTTTGACTGGTATAAACTAAAATCAAAACATGCAACTGGGGAGGCTTATACACGACTCATTCTGTTTTGCAATTATTTCATTTTTTGAAATATTATAATAATAAATCAACACATTATGTTACTACATGGACGTCGGAACAGCGGCGGCGGTCGTCGTCTGAATAAATGTAAATGTGTTTATTGGCGTAGTGAATATTGTACAACGGCTACAGTAACTGTGGTCAATGAAGCAGTGAAGTGTGACCATGAACTCTTGTACACACTCTGCACATATATACGTAAGCGCGATGTGGGTAAAGATACAAGTACATACATACGAGGCTAGCGTATGTTGACAAATTAACATGATATTTTAAATTAGATATATCTTTGCTGTTACTGCATATTTACACAATTCTGTTATTTGAGAAGTCGATCGAATTCTCTCTTTATAGCTTTATAAATGAGTAAAACTAAGTTTTTTATCTTACTTGGAGAAAGGTTAAAACGTAAAAACCCCAATTTTGTTGCGAAATCTATTTTATATACTTCCTAGGATAAGTGCGTGTACTTATATTTCAAAGCTAATAGATAGAAGGAAAACCCTATTTTAAAAAAAAAAAAACCCATCTCCACATCCCCACTCTTGTGCTTACCCCTTAAAACTGGTTTGCACCCCCCACCCCCCCCCCCCCCCCCTTCCACACACACACACACTAGACGATCTTCTAAATCAGCTGCTACTAGATTTGACTCTTCAAATCTGAGTACATTTAGACCCCAAGATGGATAATTGTTCATAATTAAAATAAACACAATTTTAATAATGTAACAAAAAACCCATGTCGCAAACGACGTGTAAATAATAATATTAAGGAAGAATTATTCCCTTTCCATTTTAGGTTTATAGGATTTACTGATTTTGTTGTTCATTGTTTTTAAATAATAGGATTCATTAACCATGAAAATTTATATGGCAACCATCTATTTATTTTCAAAATGTTTCAGTCGGATAGAAATACCTGTATTATATAGTAATAGACCAATACATTATACTCTGGAATCATTAGATTTCGTGGTGGGTCAATTTTCGTGGAATTCGTGGGTACCTCTCATCCATGAATTAACACCCTCCACGAATTAATAAATTTGGGTAATAAAGTCATATTTCGTTTTGTTGTTACACAGAGATAAACGAAATCACGTCCCCACGAACCTGTAAAATCTAAGCAATCCACGAAAATTGGCCCCCACGAATTTTGATGATTCCACAGTATATGTAGATGTATATAACTTGAATAAAAAGGAATCAAGAAACTTAAACTTATGATAAACTTTAAAATTATGTTGTCGATTAACTGCAGGGATTATTTTTAAACTGTTACACGAAGGCACTTGTTTCTGTAATAAAAGATCAACCTATACAGTATGTTTTGATTATATTATAGTGAAAATTTTATTGCAGAAATAAGTGTATGTGGAGGTTTAACAATGTAAACTTTAATACAGTAAATGGTTAAATGTACATAACTTTATTTATGATCAAATGCCAATGCATGTAACATGTATATATGTACTTTCATAGTGTATATGATACATAAAATTAGCAGATTATTGAATAATTCATGTTTTTCGGCATTCTGAATAAAACAGAAATAATTAATCTGTTAAGGACATACCAATTTGTATCCCCACTATGAACATGCATGCATGTACAGTTATGTACTGGTATGCATGTATGAAATATACAATGACATATCAAGTAAAAACTAAAGGATTTCCATTTGTAAGTTTATTTTTTTTAAACAATCGGTTAGAAAATAATGCAACTTTCATATATGCATATGAATAATCATATAGGATATATATTTTTTATATTTTTGATCTGAAGTTCAAAACACCAGGATCAATACTACATCTAGTAATTTCATCTGGCCTGTGAATATTATGGAAATTTAGCACTTTCATTAAACTAACAATTAAGACTGGGATATAAAAGTTGTACAGATATCTGATAGCTGTCAGAATTGCAGTGTTCAAAAAACGTCGGCCTAAACTAACAATTAATTTAGTACATATAATTCCACATTATGAAGAGTGGGGTTATGATGTTGAAGTTTGGTACGTATTTCATTGTATGTAAAGCATGTATTTCAATCATCTTAAGGGTCTTCGACACCCCGTGACATTTCCTTTTTATGACAGTGCGTCACAACATGGGAATTTCCAACCCATTGTAAAACTGTTTATATCGCCAAATTTGATTGTCTCTCTCTGTAGTGCAATGGTTATACACGTAGCTTATAGGTTCCGAGTTCGAATACAGCGGGGGATTTCGTTTTTATGAATGGCGATAAATAAAAGTTGACTTTTTCCCCAAAATAGTTTTTTTTTCATTTTCAGTAGGAACGCATGCTAGGTAGGGATAGGTTTGGATCCATATTAAGTAGAATTATTCTGTGTATTGGTATTTGATAAGATTAATTACATCTAAAAGGGGTAACGGTTTCTTGATATAACTGATTTTGAAAGAAAAAATATCTTTTGAATCAAAAGTCATGATTTATCTTAAAGACCTTACAGCAACAATTTATTATAAGGTGATAAGCCTAAAAATAATAACATATTAGTCTTCAGTTAATTAAGACCAAATTTGAAAAGTTTTACTTAAATTCCATTACCTTTCTGGTTTAAAGTGTTAAAAGTGTTAAAGTGTAAAACTCTCAGTGTTAAAGGTGGAAGGGGATATTTATAGTTTCGGATGAAAAACCAGGTCAACATTTTGACACTGGGAGAACCTGAGGTTTGAATGGTTGTAATAATGAAACAAAACATTGTAATTAGCAAAAATTATCTAAAATTAAACTTCAGAAATTTAACATTATTATAAAAAACTTGTGGAAATACAAGAATTGGTCATGATGTAGTAACTATGTAAAATCAATTTTATGTGAAAACTTTAATGAAAGTCCTTTCAGTTTGCTTAAAAACAAATAACATGTAGGATACCGCGGGAAGGGGGATGGGGGTACCCAAAATTTCTCCGTATTAAGGAAAAAACCCCGCTTCTTTATACATAATTTTCTTTTTAAAACAGTCTGGGCGTAGCGGGACTCGAGAAATAATTTCATCAACCAACTGAGATTGGAGAGAGATGCAGGCCCGTTGGTGCTATGTTTGTGTGTACGAGTACGTAGCATCGTTTTCAAAAGGGGACGAATGCCACAACAATGATCTTGACAAAACACTCCGCAGAAACATTCATTTTGAAATAGTACAAATTTCACCAATATAATTTTAAGTATAAAGTTGTTATTCGTAAAGTTTTAGGTGAAGTTGTGGTTAGCCCGGTAGGCTGCAACACGGCTTTCTACTAAAATACTACCCAACTTTCACGAACGTATATTGTATTTAATTTGTATTGTAACTGTAAATTGTAATGTAAAAGTTCTTAAAATCCATATGGTGAATTCAGGGGAAAGCTCAATTTGTTACACTAGCTCAAGTAGACGCTGAATGAAAACTCCAAAACGAAACAAAAGTTCAACAAGTTGTATTTAAGCTGGTGAAATAACGGTACATGGTATTCCAATGAAAACCGATTCTCGGAGTTCCGAGATAACAACTTAATAACGTGCGGAGAATCCAGCACGGACAGTCTGATAAAATTCTGTACACAAAATCGACACTAACGTGCGAAAATCCAGCACAGTCCGATTTCATACACATTCCACTGACGTGCGGGGGTTCCTGTACAGTTAGCCCCAACATAACACTCTATGCTAACGTGCGGGGTTCCAGCACAGTTAGCCCAACCGTACTCTTCCAGATCTTAAACCATTCTCCCTCTTACATTTTTGTTTTGAAAGGCATTGCTCTTTTTCGATTACAAAGAGATGGTAATGACATGCCAGCAAAATAATCATTCACACATATAGCTGTTAAGAAAATTTCGCACTTCTATTGTCCAACAATTATTTAATTTGCCTGGAAATTAAGCAAAGTAGATATCAAAGGCTACTGTCAAGAGGATTAACATTTTTGTCACATGAAAGCATCTCCATTTGTTTGTTTGGTTATTTTTTTTCTACAAACTATATTGCGTAATTAATCTAACTGAGAGAAAATTCTTAAACTTAAGTTCTAATAGCAGCTTGTGAATTTTAAATCTATAACCTGTTACATTAAAAGTTTAAAATCAAAGATTTCTAAACTTATCTACAACAATCTCTCTCACAGCCTTAATGAACTCTGTCCCAGAGTTCTACTTTGAAACAAAATTATAACTTGAAATACAATGTTAACAAACATATTCGACATAAATCACAATGTAGATAAGTTTAGAAATCTTTGATTTTAAACTTTTAATGTAACACAAATAATGAAACCGATATATGAGTGGTATCGGATCTTTTATTTGCACCTTTTTAAAAAAAAACAAAAACATTTTATTAGACTGTCGGTGAAATTTGAGTTATTTGCGAACAATTATCTTTCTTGTAAAATTGTATAAATCAAGTTTTTGATTGATTGAGGTACGAAAATTTTAATTTTTTCTTATATAAAAAGATAATAATAACCCGTTTTCGTTGAAATTTTAAATACAATTTAACATTGTATAATGTTTGTAGTAAACGGCATAATTTCAATTCGGTTTTTAATGATTTTATTTCAAATAATAAATGTTTACATTGAAGATTAATAGCAAATTTCTGTTTTTAATTATTTTACTTCGAAATGTTTGGAATTCTTCTGTATGCAGAGGTGTTTTTGTTCAAATCTCATAGCATGGCATAACATAAAGCCTTTTTCATTTCAATTTCTCATAGCATAGCAAACAAATATCATAGCATAGCATATCATTAAAATTGCATACTATAGCATATCATGATATTGTAAAAGATGTGCATGAAATGACTGTATCAACAGAAATGAAATTTTATTAGAAATTAGATCTTTGTTCCAAAATATTTCTATTTTTGAAGTAGCAACTTTGACAAGGGTTCTTAAGACACCACCACTTTATCGATTGCGGATCACTTCCGGATATTTCATATCGATAAGAAAAACTGGCACAAAACAGTCCGACAATAAAATACTTCTAACTCGTTAGTTCACCTTGCTTCCCTACTACATGTATCTAAAAATTATAGTAAAAAAAAATATCATAAGTCTCGTCTATGCTTTTGACTAACTAAATTTACAACCTAATGTATCGCTTGTACAAGCTGAACCCAGAGGAAACGTGAAGAGACAATACCAGAGTAAATATGTTACCATATACAAAGCTAATTCTTTATAGCCCTAGAATTGTAACTATCATTGCTCTTCACAAACAAAAACAAACGAAAAATATTTAACACACGTGTGTAGTAAGCACCGATTTAATCGGGTGCGGTCATTGTGTACACACATGATACGATACACTCCAAACTCAAATGGACTGTAACTGCATGAATAAACTTTATATTTGATAGGTTCTGTGTAAAACCGTCACAGTTCTTGGAAGCTTTTAAAATTGCCGATTTATCAATCACTTTGTCAGTTTCTAAGATTTTCAAAACCACAGCATAAATGAGAAATAGTTAACAACGTGTTCACCAAGCAAATTTCCTCCATTGAAGTCATCAAAAACATTAATCAAATCACAAATTATTTTATCAATGTATGATATATTTTCTTTGAATTCTGTTTATAGAGGCTTAAATATTGCTGATGACTGCAGAGTAGTTTTATTTGTTCATGTTTCGTACATTTCATAGCAACACTTTAAAATTCCAAAAATGCAAACGCGAGGTGATTCGAAATACCCCAAATGACTGTATCAGCTGCTCAAATTTCGAGGGATTTGTGTTGTACTCAACACTTTATGAAAATGTTGATATTCTTCATTAGTTAGGATGCTGCGCAAATTTCTTCCATTGAAGTCATCGAGAACATTAATTTTATAATATCACAAATTATTTTATTAATGTACGTTATTTCCTTTACGGGGGTCACTTTTCGTCGTGACACCGGTACCAGCATTGCCGGGTTCAGTCGCGGATGTAAGCTGATATATATATACACGTAGCACGCCAAATTCACAAAAATGAACTAGGTTAATTGACTTTAAACTATAGAGTACAAATCGCAAACTATACTATAGTTAAATATAGTTTTCGTAAAACAGTATTTAACGGTTGTAAACTAGTTAACAATTGCTAATCTAAGTTTTTATTTCTGTAAATAATAAACGTTATCAATAGTTTTTGCTGATTCACATCTGTAAACTATACATGTAATTTACATTCGTTAACTATATTATAGAGTTGTTAATCATAGATTCACAATCCTCAAACACGAGATAAATTATGTTTATCAGATAAACTATGTGCTGCAATCGCAAATGGTTATTTTTAATTTTAATTATAGTTTACATTTCGAAAAAATAGATGATGCCGTTAACAATGGTAAAAAGATGTGAAATATAGATTAACGTCGTTGATTATAGTTTTCTGTCTGTAAATTACAGTTTATAACCGATAAAACTAGTTTTATTGACTGTGAAACTATGTTTTGCTTTTGTGTGAATTTATCGTGCCATAGATACACACTGTTGGAATTTTCAGAATGTCAAAGGGAGCAATAGATCGAATTTTCTCTTCGCACAGGTGTTGTCGTTAGAGCTCACAAAGCCTGCCAGCGCTTCGCCCAGCGAGTTGCGCTGGCTATAAAAACAATATTTAACAAAACAACGATATTTTATAGAAACAAATTTAATTGAAATCGATAAAAACAAATATGATAAATCACTTAAAGTACAAGAAAAGCAAATCACAGCCATTATAAGATTTTTTTTGTATACATAACATTTGACACCTTCATTTATAAAATATTCAGTTTTTTTTACTTAAAAAGATAATTTATATATATATGTTACGGATTTTTCAGTCAATATACAGCTTCATGATTTTCCCTTCTATCTGTTCCTAAGTAACATGTAAAGCTTAATTTCTTCGTTAATACATCCTAGTTGTTAGGTTATTTATATCAAGATAATGCATTGTATTTATATTAGCTCGTATTGAATATTTGTTACTTATGTATATCATGAACCCGAATTTCCTCAATGAGAGAAACTCATCCGTGATATAAACGGAGTATTTACAGCAACAAGACTTACCTACAAATGTTCAAGGCATAATTCTTTTACTTATCCAAGCAATTAACCATAAGTATAGTCCCATATTTACTCGTAAACACTACTTTGGTTGCAAAGATAATCACAGTGTGATTCTCCTCAAACATGGCGCCAATCCGTACGGTACCGTATGTTTTGCGCGTGAGGTGATTCGCACCTACCGACCAAAGTGTATATATACGAGCCCCTGAGCAGACGACAGCAGGGCAGTGCAGTACAACATTTACGTAACTCACTCCCGTTCAAATGGAGCCTTTAGCGCCCAGCAGAATGGTAAATATGTACTCAAGACATTTTGTGCCTTACATTTAGGTTGGGTAAGTCTGATGCTAAATTTCGTACCCAGTATATTTGGGTCCCCCACAGATTCCCCCATACTGTTTCATCGGGTAAATTACCCATTACCCATCGTATCTATTACCCATTACCCATCGAGTGATTTTGTTGTTTATTTACACCTATCTTGTATTTTGACTGTTTAATGCAATTATAAATAAATTTATAGAAAACTATAAATCCTTTTATTTATTGGGTAAATTTCAGAAATAAGAGACCCACACAATTTATGTAACGTAATTGTTTAAGTAACTATTAAAGCTACGAGACCCAAAAACGTTACAACTGGTGTCAGAAGTGGGATTTCCATTGTCTTATCTCTGTTTACCCATAAACTAATTAATAAGTAAACAACATTTTTTTTTTGGTATATTTTTATTGACCAAATATTTTTATTTGTACCCATTTACAATATGGAGTCTGAAGAAAGTTTTGAAGTCACTTTTAAGTCCCGTCCATCTACGCCCCACCATTTGGAGGCTGACAGGGTGGCTACACCTGCTCTCGATCCTTATTCCTCATCCCAGGCATCAGACATTGCCCAACCTGTTAATCAAAATCAATTTGATGTTATTATGTCTCTTATGCAAAATGTAAATGAAAAATTATTGGGCATGACAAATGAGTACCAAAAATTGAGAGAGCATGTTAATAATTTGGAAAAAGAAGTCAAAAGTCCTATTTATGATAGGGGAGACAATCATCACTTTCCAAATTCTAGACCCATTTACTCATCCCAAGCACCTGGGCAGAATCAAGTTCATACAGACCCATTGCATGAGTTAGAGCACAATTATGGTTGCAACCCACAAGATACCCATTTCCCATTATATGAGATGGACAGAAATGAAAATCGAGTTCCCAATCATTTTGCTCAAAAGCCCAATCATGTCACCCTAAAACCTCAAACGTTTGACGGGTCAGAGGATCTTGATGAATACCTTACCCAGTTTGAAATTTTGTGTGACTTACATGGGTGGGACTATAGAACTAAATCTCTGTACCTTGCCAGCAGTCTAACGGGTGGTGCCCGGGCTCTACTAAGTGAACTTAATGGAGACCAACGGCGGGATTTCAATTCCTTGGTTAAAATATTAAATAGACGTTATGGCTCCGTCGAGAGATCTGAAATGTACCGTGCCCAGCTAAAAACCAAAACAAGAGGTTCCAATGAGACCTTACCCGAACTGGCCCAATCCATTAAAAAATTAACCCGCAAAGCATACCCAACGGCTGACCAAACTTGTATAAGCATTCTGGCACTGGATCAATTCATTGATGCCTTACCAGACCCAGAAATGCGATTGAGGTTAAGGGAAGCTAAGCCCAGGGATATAAATGAAGCAGAGATATTGGCCATCCGTTTGGAAACTTACAGACTGGCCGATGCCCAAAGAGTTAGAACTTCTAACGAAATTAATGGCAATGAAATGGACCCTATCTCTTCTTTAAAACAAGATAATCAAAACTTGCGGAAAGATTTACAGTCCCTTACCCAAGAAATCAAAGCTCTCACAAGAAATGGCCATAAACCAACTCAAAATTTTGCACAAAATTCCCATGCATCTTACTCAAACCAGGGTTCTTACCAAAACCCATATAGGCCCAACTACCCAAATCAAAAACCCCCAAATTATGGACCTAAACCCCAGGGTTCACCAAACCAAAGAAATCATAGCAATGGGAGCAATTACCCCAACAACCCCAGACCTTTCGAACCTCGAAGACAGGGAAACTACCCAATGTCGAATTCAGGGGTCGGAAGTCGGCAGTTTCAAGGGGCAGGCCCCAACAACAGCCATTAAATATGGCTCAACCACTCCCACTAAAACCTAAACTCAAAAATAAAAACAAAGTAAAATCTGAAAAAGAGATTCTTTGTCCTACACCTACCCCCAAAGAAATTTTAGTGGGAGATATTAAAGGGGGAAATGATGGAATATATGTTATTGGAAAAATTGGGAGTAAAAGAATACCTATGCTAGTTGACACGGGCGCTAGCGTGACCATAGTCAGTACCCAATTCTATAAAAATTTAAAACTGGAAAAGCCCCAACTTACCCAAGTTTCAATAAAACTTACATCTGCAAGTGGTGATATAATCCCAGTTTCTGGAGAATGCCCCATTCAAATATCCCTTGAAAATTTTCAAGTTACCCATAAAGTTCTTGTGGCTGATATACAAACCCCATGTATATTGGGATTAGATTTTATGACTCAGAATTCATGTGACCTTTTTGTGAAGAAGATGAAACTAAAGGTACAGGGTCTAGACATTCCCTGCTTTAGTAAATCTTGTGTAGAAGTTGTGTCGTGTAGCAAGATAAGTCTTGCTGAGGATATTGAAATTCCTCCCCATTGTGAATTTATTGCCCCTGCAAAGGTGGATAACCCCTTATTTAAGGATGAGGTTGGAGTAATAGAACCCATCCAGAGTTTTGTTGAGAAGTATGAATTATTGATTCCCCAAACCCTTATAACTGTAGACAGTGAGGTCGCAGTTCGGTACATGAATCTGAAAGATGAAAGTGTCAAGCTTTACAAAAATACCCAAATCGCCACAGTCAACTGTGTTGACAAAGTGTTAGAAAGGGAAGTCTCTGACGATTCCCACACCCTTAATACTCTGAACCCGGAGTTTAAACCCCAATTCCCCGACCACTTGCAGTGTATTGTTGAGAAACTCCCCAACGAAGTTACCCTTGAACAAAAGCAAAAATTGCAAAATCTCCTTATTGAATATCAAAATAGCTTTTCCACTACCTCAACTGACATGGGTCTTACCAATCTTGTTGAACACAAAATTAATACTGGGAATGCCCCTCCCATTAAACAACACCCAAGAAGATTACCCTTAGCTAAAATGGGTGAAGTCGAAAAAGAAATAGAGGATATGTTAGATAAGGGAGTAATAGAAACCTCCAATAGCCCCTGGAGTTCCCCGATTGTCCTTGTTAAGAAAAAGGACGGGTCCATAAGATTCTGTATTGATTATAGAAAGTTAAATGATGTGACAATTAAAGATAGTTACCCAATTCCCAGAATTGATTCTACCCTAGACGCCCTAGCAGGAGCAAAATGGTTTTCAACCATAGACCTAAAAAGCGGTTATTGGCAAGTTAAGATGGCCCCAGATGACAAACCCAAAACAGCGTTTTCCATACCTGGTGGTGGTCATTGGCAATTCTTAAACATGCCCTTTGGTCTTTGCAATGCAGGTGCTACTTTCGAAAGGCTTATGGAGAAAGTCCTCTCTAACTTGTCCTGGAAAATATGTATGGTCTATTTAGATGATATAATCATTCTTTCCCAGACATTTGATGAACACATCATAAATCTGAAACAAGTTTTCCATAGACTTAAAGGGGCAAACCTAAAAATGAACCCCAAAAAGTGTTACCTACTTCAGAAACAAGTTTCATTCTTAGGACATATTGTTGATGAAAATGGAGTCGCAACAGACCCATCCAAAATTGAATCAGTTATAAATTGGCCAACCCCATCCTCCGTTAAAAATATCAGAAGTTTTCTCGGTTTATGTTCTTATTATCGCAAATTTATTTACAAATTTGCTGATATTGCAAAACCCCTTCATAAACTCACAGAATCTAAACAAGAGTTTCGTTGGGATGAAGACTGCCAAGAAGCTTTTGATAAACTCAAACGAGCCCTTACCAGTGCCCCAATCCTCTCCTACCCAAACAATGAAGGATTATTCATCCTCGATACTGACGCTTCAAATAACGGCTTAGGCGCAGTACTTTCCCAAGAACAAAATGGAAGTGAAAAAGTCATCTGCTATTACAGTAAAACTTTCAGTGCTACAGAAAGACGGTATTGTGTAACACGCAGAGAATTATTGGCTATTGTAAAATCCATTAAAAATTTTCACCATTATTTATATGGTAGACCCTTCAAAGTTAGGACAGACCACGGTTCACTTACCTGGCTCCTAAACTTCAAAAACCCAGAAGGACAAATTGCTCGTTGGTTTGAATTATTGTCACAATACGAATTCAAAGTGGAGCATAGAGCCGGCAGATCTCACAGCAATGCTGATGCCCTCTCTAGGAGACCCTGTCCCCTTGACTGCAAACACTGTAATAAAGCAGAAGAGAAGTATGAGCCCTCTTGCTCTGCTATAACTACAAGAGCTCAAAGTACCGCCCAAAATAATTTGCCCGATATTGATCCCCATGCCCAAAATCTTGACATCAAAGAATCCCAAAACCAAGACCCAATCATTAAAACCGTCATAGAATGGGTAAAGTCCAAGGACAGACCTAAATGGGAAGAAATATCCCATCTTAGTGAAGCCCATAAATATTACTGGGTCAGATATGATTCCCTCAAATTTTTAAATGGGGTCTTATTTCATATTTGGGAAGGTGTCCAGCCGAAATACCAAATTGTCCTTCCCCAATCCCTTAAGCATCTCATATTTCAACAATTGCACAACAGTGTCACTGGCGGTCATTTAGGTGTTCGAAAAACCCTATCAAAAATCAAAGACAGATACTTCTGGTATCACATGTCTCAAGACGCTAAAACCTTTTGTAGTAAATGCGATCTATGCCAATCAAGAAAATCCCCCCATAAATTACCCAAAGCACCCTTACAAAAATATATTGTGGGAGAACCTATGGAAAGGTTGGCCATAGATATTATGGGTCCACTCCCCCTTACTAAAAAGAAAAATTCATATCTTCTTGTAGTGGGTGACTACTTTACAAAATGGGTTGATGCTTTCCCTATCAAAAACCAAAAGGCCCACACTATTGCCAAAATACTTATTGAAAGAGTTATATCTATATTTGGTGTACCTATGGAATTACATTCTGACCAAGGTAGATCCTTTGAGTCTGAGTTATTCCAAGACATCTGCAATATACTTGGCATTGTAAAAACCCGCACTACCCCTTATAGGCCACAGTCAGACGGCATGATCGAACGTGCTAACCGCACGATAGAGAACATGCTTTCAGCCTTTGTCAACGAAACCCAACAAGATTGGGATGAATACATACCCCTTTTAATGATGGCATATAGATCGTCTGTCCACGAATCTACAAAGGTTAGCCCAAATGAAATGGTTTTTGGTAGACCAACCCATCTACCCATTGATCTGGTGCTTGGTGTCCCAGACCCTGAAACACAAAAGCAAAAGTATGGATCTGAATTTGCAAATGAATTAGCAAGCAAATTACAAATTATTCATAACCACGCCCGTAATCAACTTCAATCATCTACCAAACACATGATCAGAGAATATAGCAAAAAAATTCATCAACACTTGTATCAAGTGGGTGATGCAGTTTGGTTTTACTCTCCAAAATATGAGAAACATGGAAAAAAGTTATGTAGACCATGGACTGGTCCCTACCTTATTGTTAAAAGAGTGAATGATGTTATATACAAAATCAGAAAAACTCTAAAACATAAGCCAAAAATTGTCCACCATAACTTACTTAAACCATATAAGGGAGATAACCTACCTTGCTTTCCCTAAGTGATGATTGGATCCCTGTCCATTATTTTTATCTCTTTCCATTATATTTCCCTTTTACGTCTTGCTAATAAAATTTATTTTGTCGAATTTCAGATCCAGAAATACGATTGCACCATTTGTGATAAAGAGTTCTCACTCCCAAACCATTGTGAGAGGCATATAACGACCGTCCACTCCGGATTCGGTCATAAGTGCACCTCCTGTGGCAACACATTTTCTAGAACGGATCAAAAGCATGGTTGTCCAGTGTCTTCATTCCAACTAATCAAAAAGGCAACTGGTACGTTCACTGGCGACGAGGCGATTGAATTCCAGACCTTCCAGAGGAACAGGTCGAAGTTCTGCAATCCAGTTCAACGACCAGTCTGTTCTCAATTAGGCAACACCAACCTCGCTAGATCCAAGAGGACAGCCCAATGCTTGGAGCCTCTTCCAAAGAAGAAGCGATGCTATGGACTCCCCCCATCTGCTGGACCCTCACGTACCATCATTCCTCTGATGAGTTTGAAGATCCCAGTTCCGAAGTCTTCTGGCGACTCTCTGACACCAAAGGATCCAGTTTCTGCCTCCAGTACCGTTAGTCCCGACACTTCCACTTCTGCAGCTTTATCTGTGAAGCCAGCTTCTTCAAAAGCCTTGGAGATCCCCCTGCCTGACCTTAATAAAGACTTGGCTTTATCAGAATCGGACAAGAATTCCATTTATTCCAAGACAACTCTTGTCTCCAAACGCTCCAATCCTGATCAGTTGTCCATTCATACAGACGGTGTTATTGATCCAGAACCCGAACAGGAGTATGCTGTTCCGGACCTCCCTTCTTCCACTCCGTACATACCTACCAATAAGCTGTCCCTAAAGGTCAAAGATATCATTGCAAAGCAGGACGAGGTGGTAACCCTGAACATTGGAGGGACCATGTTCACCACCACCAGATCCACACTGCGGGAGGATCCTTCCTCGTTGCTCGCAACTTTGTCCTCTAAACTGCCATCAACACCTTTCTTCATCGACCGGAATCCAAAACATTTCCCTTTCATATTAGACTTCCTGAGGAACAGCTGCTGTGTATCATCCATCTCTATTCCAACTTCTGTTACTGCTCTGAAGGAACTTTCTCAAGAATGTGCGTTTTATGAGATTGACGTTCTCTGTAGATTAATTGAGTCCATGCTCAAGTTGTTTTCACATCAGTGATGTTGTGCTGGATTTGTGATGCATCTGATGTGTACCTGTGATAAAACATTTTATTGATATATATGTCATATTATTCATTTTCTTAAATTGTTATCATTATTGGTTAAGTTATATTTTTATTCACATTATTGTTATTGTTTAAAATGTTATTATTAATGTATTGTATTTATGATGTCTTATTGTTATCCCATAAATTGTTGTAATTGAACTCAGTGAGTATGTTGTCTTTATAAATGGAGATTTATTCCCATATAAGGAAAGCCAACTTTCAACATAAGAGTTTTTACCTGTACAACATTCGGGACGAATGTTCAGAAGAAGGGGGGCTGTGTTACGGATTTTTCAGTCAATATACAGCTTCATGATTTTCCCTTCTATCTGTTCCTAAGTAACATGTAAAGCTTAATTTCTTCGTTAATACATCCTAGTTGTTAGGTTATTTATATCAAGATAATGCATTGTATTTATATTAGCTCGTATTGAATATTTGTTACTTATGTATATCATGAACCCGAATTTCCTCAATGAGAGAAACTCATCCGTGATATAAACGGAGTATTTACAGCAACAAGACTTACCTACAAATGTTCAAGGCATAATTCTTTTACTTATCCAAGCAATTAACCATAAGTATAGTCCCATATTTACTCGTAAACACTACTTTGGTTGCAAAGATAATCACAGTGTGATTCTCCTCAAACATGGCGCCAATCCGTACGGTACCGTATGTTTTGCGCGTGAGGTGATTCGCACCTACCGACCAAAGTGTATATATACGAGCCCCTGAGCAGACGACAGCAGGGCAGTGCAGTACAACATTTACGTAACTCACTCCCGTTCAAATGGAGCCTTTAGCGCCCAGCAGAATGGTAAATATGTACTCAAGACATTTTGTGCCTTACATTTAGGTTGGGTAAGTCTGATGCTAAATTTCGTACCCAGTATATTTGGGTCCCCCACAGATTCCCCCATACTGTTTCATCGGGTAAATTACCCATTACCCATCGTATCTATTACCCATTACCCATCGAGTGATTTTGTTGTTTATTTACACCTATCTTGTATTTTGACTGTTTAATGCAATTATAAATAAATTTATAGAAAACTATAAATCCTTTTATTTATTGGGTAAATTTCAGAAATAAGAGACCCACACAATTTATGTAACGTAATTGTTTAAGTAACTATTAAAGCTACGAGACCCAAAAACGTTACATATATATATATATATATATATATATATATATATATATATATATATATATATATATATATATGGGTGTGGGTGTGTTTGTGTGTGTGGGTGTGTGTGTGTGTGTGTGTGTGTGTGTGTGTGTGTGTGTGTGTGTGTGTGTGTGTGTGTGTGTGTGTGCGTATGCGTTATCAATTTAATAAATGAAAAATAAAACATTAACAACAAGAAACCAATCTTTAAGATACAGAATAAAGTAGCAAAAACTTAATTCATCAACATAAAAAATTGATAGTAAACTTTAAAAGACAAAAAATAACATTTCGTAATCATGAACCTTTCTTCGGCTATTTCCGAAGATAAAATTTGTCATACATATAAATCATGACATCATAGTGTAGACTGAGCGCGCGACATTTAGTATAACTTTGGCTTTTGATTTCAGTAGGGACCGGGATTCTAGCTACTGTCTCTTTTACACAAATAAAAATGTACTGTTTCTGTCAACACCCCCCCCCCCCCCCACCAAAAAAACAAAACAAAACAAAAAACCAAAACAATCTGCTCTCGGCCATAAGGTAACACATATTATTTACATCATTTAAAACCATATTTATTCACTTTGTTGAATCATACTGAATATTTCACTGAATCAGAATCTTAAGAAGGTGCCTTTAGCTTTCATCACATGAAATCGTCAAATCTCTTGCAACTCACTTTTGATGATGAGAACGCAGTACACATTATTGAACTATAAGAACATTTTACTGAATATTTCACTGAATCAGAATCTTAATAAGGTGCCTTTAGCTTTCATCACATGAAATCGTCAAATCTCTTGCAACTCACTTTTGATGATGAGAACGCAGTACACATTATTGAACTATAAGAACATTTTAACCATTCCAGTTACAGGTGTATTGTTTTTTCAAAAAGGTTTTGTTTTCTAAAGAAAAATGTATGAATTGTATGACTCAGTAACTCATGCGGGCTGTTCCTGTTATATCCTGTATTCTCATCAGTGAAGCAGTTTGTATTCTGTTAAATGGATCCTGTGCGTGTGACTGTTGGTATGAGTATAGAGCAGCTTGGAGGTCCCCTGTGATCTGTTGACAGATCCTTAGGATCTCCCAGGAGATGTCTTTGTATGGATACATTATAAAAAGTCCCTGATCATGGTGGACTAGGACCTGGAACTCATCTAGAGCTGCTAGTGATAATGGTATATCAATGTGTCTGTAACACAAGAACTCTAAGAAATGTAACAGCACAAACACTGGAATCATTAATACAGGCATTTTGTTCTGATGAGCATAATGTTGTTCAGGTATTAGTTCACTGATATAACTTATTCTATTGTGAAGTCTGATATCCCATGCTATAGCCTGTCTCATCTTTGTAGACCAGGACTGTCCCCGTACAGCCTCAGTATACCTCTCTCTGTTTACAAAGCTCCAATACATCAGATATGGTTGTCTTAACTTGACCTTTGTCATCTCTATAACAACTGAAGCTTCCCTGTATCTGAGTGTCTTGATATAATACATGGCAATGCACAACATATCAGAAACACATCCAAACTTGCCTGCTAATTTCAGCATGTGACAGGAAATTTTGTCTGCAATATACATCTGTTTGTTGACACCTGTGTATGTGTACATCTTGTGTAATACAAAAGCAGTGTTCTGAAGGATGGTGGCTGTCAGTTTCTGTAATACGACAACTTGATAGTGTGTCAGTGGTGAATCTAACAACTGTTCTACTGCATATACGCATTTCACACAATTGTGAAGATCATCTGCGGATATATAAGTATTAATATATACCTCAAAGAAAAGTTCTTTATCAAAATTAACTTCTGACTTCATAAAACTCTGATTTGTACAAACAAAAGCTCTAGGATTATATAGAACATCAATGATGTAGGACCTAATGGATGAACACTGTAACAGACATGCCAGACCTTTTTTGTACAATTCATGTAACTGTAGGAACAATCTGTTTTGTGCAGATCCATGGACCTTTGTCAGAAACAGGTTGTTTTGTGGGATGAAAAAGTTAGGACAGGTCCCCTCATACACCCATTTAAGGAGGAGTTTAAAGCATACCCAGAAACCGGCCAAAAGATTTTGTGGACACCAATGAGGTAGTGTGTTTTGTTGAATCGCCCAAAAAACGATTGTCTTCATATGATAGGAACACAACAGTTTATCGGTTTCTTCTGATAGTTGATTTATAACTTCTTTTAGGAAATGTTTTAACAATCCGTATGTCAAAAATTGACAGTGGTTCATTGCATACACGCATTTCTGTTCTGCCCGGGAAAAAGAAATTCTCCATTCTTTGCTTTCATGAGGTCCTAATGGGTGTCCTATTGCTACAAAGTGACAGCCATTCCTGACAATGTCATCCACAACTTCAAGATCAGGCCATGAATGACATCTGTCTATCCATGAGGAGGCAGACGTAGGCCAAAAGTCACAAACAAAACAGTAGGCAGTGTCATATTCTAGTACCCCTGCTATAACACCACTACCACAGGGTCCATGTATTGTAGAATTAGGCAATGCTGCAGAACAAAATAACTCTCTCCATATTGAACTATATACATAAACTCTGTTATTCACTCTGACGGATGCTAGCAGGATTTCTCCATCTGTTGTTGGAGTCAGTAACTGAAGTAAAGTGAACCCTGGTGGACTTTTAGAACTGTCAGAGAGAATGATTGTATAGGCTGTGTTGTAATACTCAGAGTGAGACGTGTCCATGATCACTCGGAATTTGTCTATCCAAATCATAATGTCTACATCTGATCCTGCCAGTCTGAATCCTTCTCTTGTACTTCCACATAATGTCTTATCATGTCAATGAGCCCATTGTTTGGTTTCATTCGTCTGGCCACCATTTCCTTGATGTCCACTGTTTCCCTCCTGATTGCCACTTGTTGTGAGGTTCCCACTATCTGACACATCTTCACATACACTGATTCTGACATGCGCTGTATTCCTGTCTCTCTGGAAAAAAGATGTAAATAATAAGGAATTCAAGTCATTATTTTGTAAGATATAGTAATTTTATTGATAGGAAGTTGATTTCATATTGGTTTATGATCGATACTTAAGCAAAGGTCAACAATTAATTAAAAATTAACTTGGCTTTTAAGTAAGAAAAAGCTGCATAACAACTTATTTTTTAAATTACGATTTAAAATGAAGTCAGAACAGTATTATTATCTTTCATCACTGAAAATTGTCCTTTGACATCTTTTGAATACAGGTATAACAAATTTGCAAATCAGAAACAATTCAATATCCACAATCCCTTCAAATGCTTTATACTTAGTATTTGAATGTGCAGGTTTGCATGTTCCCCCTCCCACTCCTTTGTTTGATACAATTTTATCTTTGGTGATTATTCGTCAAAGGTGAAATTATAAAAAATAATTTTCTTTAAATTACTGGTTTACATATTGACCCAAAGTTACAAAAGTAATATACACGCTTTATCAAGTGACATAGATAAATTTGAGCTAATAATTTTCATATTCTATTTTTAATTCATTTAATTTTTACAAAGTTCCATGATGTATTTCTAAAGTTCAACCAAAATTTAATTGCCATTTGTTGAGTTATGAGTAAGATACTTTCATATATAAACAAGGTTTATGTCATGCTTTTGTTTACATTGGATAAATACAATAGCTGATAAAAGTTACGTTTCTAACATAATAGAATTTCTCTATCTGTTTGCTTTTAAAAAACATCGATAAACACTCACTTTCCAGTGTGTGTCATATTTATATTCTTGTAAGCTTAGATTTCTATAAATGAGCACAAATTAAGTAAACCATATTCAGAAAATTTGAAGGCTACGATTTATGGTTTTAAGTAACATATTCATTACCGGTATTATGATAAAGTAAAGTTTGCAAATTTGTACTCACACACGAGACGACCAGTTGAGAGAGGAGAAAGCCATTCCACAGTGGTTGGAAATTAAATGTCTAAATCGCTGTAAGTAGGCATAACAACTGTTAATTTATGTTATAATAAATACAATTTACACCAGTAATGCTTTGTCCAAAATAAAGAGATTGATTTGAACCTACTTTATTATAAGCAAAGTTCTGTTGGCTGTAGTCAGTAGAGCAGGAAATTTGTTTAATCGAAATTTGGTTTTCCGTTTTATTTTTATAACAAAGGAATTCTATTTCCAGTAGTGCTATAAAGAACGCCTTAACAGATGTCTGTATTAATTGACACTTAAGAATAAGGACATGTAGTTATTATACCTCCGCTCCGAAAGATAAGGGAATGATAGGGGGTTTACTGTTTTACTATTGTTTGTCTGTCTGTCCGTAACACATTTTCATCAAAGATTTTTCAGCAACTATTAATCATTTGCTTGAAATTTTAACATACTTTATGTTAAGGCATGCCTGATACTGGGATTCATTTTATACCAATCAGACGTCAACTTCCTGTTAAATGACAACTATGTTTATTTTTAGCCAAAACTTTCGCACTCTTTTTTTAGGTTGCCATATGGTGAGATTTATTTATGATCCAATTCCATGCCATCTTTCCGTTAAATGTCGACGTTTCTCATTTTGTATATTCACATCAGAGCGAGGTATCACTAGTGAGCATTGGGTCGCAGATATCTTGCTAAGGTCATACGTTTTCTTAAGGTCAACCGTTTTCAACGGAACACTTTGTACTGTATCTGTTGGTAATTTTTTTAAGGCCTTCCTTCCTCAGCGGAAGACCTTAATGATTTTCCATTCTTTTTGTTTCTCCATTATTATTATCCAAGTTACCCGATAAAAAATGAAAGAGGCCTGTAAATATGAGATGGTTTATTCTGGTTTGGAGTTACTGGCCACCATGGTTTGAGGTTAACAATGGGCTACCTCATAACAAATCAAACAAAGTTAAATATCAAAAGGCTTATTGTGCAATGGGTAAGCATGAATGTAAATTAATCAGAAACATACAATTCTGTGCAGGGTAAGCGCAATGCACAGACATCACAAACATAAAATTCTGTACAGGGAGTAAGCGCTAATTCACAGACATGCAAAACAACATATTACATATATGAATACTTTTTTGCAAAATGTAAGCTCGAATGCACAAGATGACAAATGAACATTAAATTCCGTGCAATGGTTAAGCGCGAATACACATAAAAACAAAAAAGTCAAATTTCTAAAAGTTCTTGTGCAGTGGGTTTGCGCGAATGCACGTGCATGATAAAACAGTATCATGAGGTTTCAATATATATAAACAGTTCAAAAGTGGATGGTATGATGATTTGTAATTGTTGCACTCTTCCATTGGAGTTGGGGTTTACGATACTTGCAAGGGTCCTACACGGCCATCAATGGACTGCCCAAGAAACATTGGTCCAACGGTCACTGCGAACCAGTTTCGCAAAAGCATCGTAAAATATGTGCTACGTAACGAGTTACGACGTACTTAAGTACTACGTACGCACTTAATTAAGACCGTTTCACGAAAGGTACGTAGAAATGACGGAAATATTCGCAATGTACTGGAAGATCAGACAAAATGGCAGACGGCTCAATCACAGCTATCAAAAAGGAGAGAAAGAAGAACTTTTCTACTGATAAGTAGAAATCTTTGTGGAGGAGGTTGAAAAGAATAAACCCTTCTTATTTGCCCCACACAAGGGTGTAAACAACAAACCAGCGTAAGAATCAATGCTAGAATATCTGTGGCGTGTGTGTATTAAAATCATTTTTACCTTTATCGTATATTACATCATATGCATGGGTATATGTGTATGTACATGATTTATATTATTGTAGTTTATTAGTTTAAAGGGCAATTTACAATACCCCGGTGCCCCACTACTCGGATTTGCTCAATTATTTTCAAAAGGAACAATCAACAATGGCACAGATTTGAGACAATTTTGAAAAAGGACCTCCAGCAACTTTTCAGTAGTAGTTTGGCCAACATTGTTCTCTCCACAATAAATGATCAAAATCTGGGGCCGATATTCTATTCTTAGCAATGTTGGAGAGTTTTGGGACAAGGTTTTGTAGCGTCATGCCACTGTATCCTTGCTATAAGATAAAAGTGTTACATGTATGAGGATTAAGGTTAAGACCCCAGGCCTAGGTACTGCACTCATGGCAGTAAAATAAAATCGACCTTAATGGATGTATTTACGAAATGCATAAGAACGCCATCGTCCTGACTCTTGTTAAGTGTCGCTATTAACGCCTTGCAGAGTCAGGGTTGTTGCTGCTTCTATTCTAAATGAGTAAGAATTATAATTGGAGCTAGCAACCCCAAAAATATCGGGGCAGCGCTTTAAAATGGTAATAAATTGATAACGAGTCAATGGCTGTCCTTCAAAATAAATGAACAATGGACCAGCTTTAGCTGTACGGATCTGTAGATATTTATACATAGCAGCTAAAGGAATGCCACTTCATTTGAAGCTTGTATTCGTATTATTGTTCCGACGCCCAATTGGTCGGTTTTAGAATGTCGGATTTATAGCTGAATTGTTTCTGCAGAAAAATGTTATGAAACTGTATAATACTTGCTATTGCGTTGCCTAAAGACTTCACTCTCAGTTGAACTTGAAGAAGGGGATACCATATACAAGCAATCGAACATATTGAATCATGTCAAAGAATTTTATGAAAAACTATATACATGTGCTGATTCAGATCTAATAGATATTAACTTTGAAGAAATTATCAATGTAGATATTCCTAAATTAGAACCAGATATATCTAGCTCGTTAGAAGCTGAAATCTCTGAAAAAGAAGTTCTTGAGGTTCTAAAAAATATGAAAAATAACAAATCACCAGGTAGTGATGGTTTTACAGTTGAATTTTTTAAATTCTTTTGGAATGATCTAAAACTCTTCATCTTAAATGCAATTAATTTTATTTTTTTGAAAAAGCAGCTTCCTATTTCCCAGAGATTGGGAATTATTTCATGTTTACCAAAAGTAGTCCGAAATATCTGACGTTTTCCTGGCTTTTTTAACGATTTTGATATTTCACATGCCAGGAAAACGTCAGAACCGGCGCCATTACGAAAAGTGGAAATTCGCCGCCTCCAACTGGAGGCGGCATTCTCGGCTGGATTTTAAATATTTACGAGTGGAATCAAATGTTTCACTCACAACTAATTAATAAAACGATGATTTTGCTGCTCACTAATATCGCTTTTATGGGTCCTTACGTCCCATAAACAGGCTGTTGAACACATTCTATCGAACTGTTGAGATTTGTTTTGATTTCGTGCATTTTTGAAATCTCGCGAGAAAATAGGTCAACAACACTATTGTTTATCAGTGTGATTACCAAAATGTGCAGTAAAATTATATTTTAAGCTGTATTATTGAGTTTAAATATATATCTATTTAAAATCGAGCCTAGAATGCCGCTTCCAGTTGGAGACGGGGGATTTCCAGTTTTCGTAATGGCGCCGGTTCTGACGTTTTCCTGGCATGTGAAATATCAAAATCGTTAAAAAAGCCAGGAAAACGTCAGATATTTCGGACTAACCAAAAGGTGACAAACCAAGACAGTATTTGAAAAACTGGAGACCCATCACCCCTCTTAATGTTCTCTATAAGTTAATATCAGGATGTATTAGTTATCGAATTAAGTCTACACTAGATTACATTATATCTGATACACAAACAGGCTTTCTCAAAGGAAGATATATTGGAGAAAATACTAGAATTATTTATGATTTCATGTCGATCACCGAAAATGAAAATATACCAGGTCTTTTAGTTCTCATTGACTTTGAGAAAGCCTTTGATTCTGTTTCATGGTCCTTTATATACAAAGCTTTAGAATACTTTGGATTTGGAAATAATATTATAAATTGGATAAAGATTCTCAACAAAGATTTTAAGGCTTCTGTTTTACAATGTGGCTTCCTGTCAGAACAGTTCAAAATCCAAAGAGGATGTAGACAGGGGGACCCAGTAGCTCCATACTTATTCTTGATATGTGCAGAAATTCTAGCTATTCTCATAAAACAAAACATTGATATTAGAGGTATAATTGCCAATGGCAATGAACATAAGATTTCCCAGTATGCAGATGATACTTCACTCATCTTAGATGGTTCACCAAAATCACTTTTTGCAGCTCTTGATACTTTAGACTTTTTTTCGCATATTTCAGGTTTGAAGATAAACAGCTCTAAAACTAAAATTGTATGGATAGGTTCCAAAAAATTTTCCAATGAAGTTTTTCATCATTCACGTTGGAAACTTGATTGGGGCTCCACCTCATTTAATTTACTTGGAATAGAATTTTCTGTTGATTTAGATAAAATGACATCATTGAATTACAGCAAACAATTGCCAAAAGTACTTTCTCTAATTCAGCAATTGAGGAGGAGAATTTTAACTCCTATTGGTCGCATCACTGTTTTAAAAAGTCTGATTATCCCGAAACTTAATCATTTATTCATTTCACTTCCAAATCCAAAACAAGATGTCATTTCATCTCTTATTAAGAGTCTGTTTGAATTTATTTGGAAATCAAAGTGTGACAAAGTTAAGAGAGAAATTGTTACTCTCGATTTTCTAAAAGGTGGTTTAAACATGGTTAACATTACTAACTTTATGGCTTCTCTTAAATGCTCATGGATGAAAAAATTAACTCAAGGCTACAAACCATGGATGGACTTTTTTTTATCAATAAATGGTAATGACTTTGCAAAAAAACTTATTGATTTTGGTGATGATTTCCTATCAGGCATGGTTGTTCAAAGAAATAATATTTTTTGGCAAGAAGATGTTTTTAATTCTTGGCTCTGCTATACTAAGAAAATGATTAAAAGCTCATTAAATACCAAGAATATTTTCAATATTCCAGTGTGGTACAACTCAAACATAAAAATTGCATGTAAATATGTATTTATCAAAGATTGGTATATGAAAGGGGTTAAAATTATTGGAGATTTTTTGAATGAAAATGGAAACATATTATCAAGAATAGATTTTACTGAAAGATTCCATTTTCCATACATACCTCCAATGTTATATAATAGTGTAATATGTGCAATATCAAAATACTTGACATCTTTGTCTATTGATAGGTCCACTTTGAAGAGAGATTGCACTACATTTATGCCGTTTTATTATGAGTCTATTTTTTTGAAAGAAAAAGTTACAAAAGTTACAAAAGTTATATACATTTGTTTAACCTCCAATGAATATGTACCTACAGCTATCAACAAATGGAATGCAGAGCTATGTGATACTTTGCCAAATGATCTTAGTGTGCAGGATGTTTTTAAAATCTGTTTTAGAACTACCAATGATTCAACTGTTAACTGGTTACAATATAGAATTCTCCATAGAATTCTTCCTGTTAAATATTATCGTAAGAAAATTAAAATTACTACCTCTGATTGCTGTACTTTTTGCAACAAAATGTCTGAAACTATGCAACATGTTTTTGCAACATGCAAGAAAATACAACCTCTATGGAATGCACTTAGTATACTTATATATGAGAAATGCTACAAAAATGTTAGTTTTGATGTTTGTAATATTCTATTTGGTGTCTACCCACTTAACGGGGAGAACAGAATTTTAAATTTTGTAATCTTATATACAAAGCAATATATATTTTCATGTTTGAAACAAAATAGGATGCCAATATTTTTAGGCCTCTTACACTATTTATATCAAAGATACAAGATTGAAAAGTCTATTTATATTCAGAAATTAGAAATTGAAGAATTTGAAAAAGCATGGTATCCATGGAATGATTTTATTAATCATCTGGCAGTTTTTTAAATTTGACTAGCAATAATACATCTCTTTAGTATTTCTTATGTTTTTCCTTTGTTTTTTGGGGTTTTTTTTGTTTTTGTTTTTTGTTTTTTGCTTTTTTTTCATGAATTGTATCTGTACTGCTTAGGCATTCAGTTTCAAAATTATCTCAAGCAACTACCCTATTCTTTATTACTATGAGTATTACAATATGGGATGAAAAAGTGTGTATGCGAGAAGTGAGAGAGTGAATGAGTAATATAACTGATATACTGTGTACATACAACCTTTGTTAAAAAAGAATTATAATTGGAGCTAGCAACCCCAAAAATATCGGGGCAGCGCTTTAAAATGGTAATAAATTGATAACGAGTCAATGGCTGTCCTTCAAAATAAATGAACAATGGACCAGCTTTAGCTGTACGGATCTGTAGATATTTATACATAGCAGCTAAAGGAATGCCACTTCATTTGAAGCTTGTATTCGTATTATTGTTCCGACGCCCAATTGGTCGGTTTTAGAATGTCGGATTTATAGCTGAATTATTTCTGCAGAAAAATGTTATGAAACTGTATAATACTTGCTATTGCGTTGCCTAAAGACTTCACTCTGCATAAGTGATTTCACCAATGCGCAGCAGGGCATTAAATACTAAGGCGAAAACAGCGGTTAACAACTTTGCTGCATACTGTTTGTAATGTTGGGATAATTGTTTTTAGTAGCTCTAATGTTATGGGCAACCGTGAATATTTATTAGGTAATGTTCTTTGCATACCCTGAAGGAGCTTTTAGTGATAAAATGGTTAACTGGACCAACGTTGTAGAATTCCTTGTTGTAAAAACTGATGACTGTAATATTATTACTGAGCTGCTGAGTATTTGTAATCAGAGAAGGGACAAATAAGCTATAAATATTGTTATGCGAGTGTCAGGTGGAGGCCAAACATTTTCTAAGTTTTGAAAGTGACGCAATGTCTCAGATGCTTTAATGCCTACTGCATGTGTTTGCCTAGTGTTGACAGCTATTGAAGAGTTCAACATTGTGTTGATGTGGCTTGTGAGAGCAATGTCTGGAATGGATTGAGGGTGTAGGTCTGCGTTTGGTGCTGCTTCCCGGAATACTTTTCACTGTTTACGAGATATAGAATCAGCAATAATGTTTTATCTTCCGGGGTGAGTTGGGCCTTTAAAATGTATAGTGTGTTTTAATGCCATCAATACTAAAGACCTGATCAGTACCATTACCATCGGAGATTTAGTATGAGTATGTGTACGAGAAAAATATTATCAACGTGAATGAAAACATGTTTGTTTTGTTAAATGTAATCTCCATACCATAAAGGCCAATAAAATAGGTAGCCGTTCGAGGATTGTTATATCCCGCAATTTTGGGGTGTTTGGCCATGAAGGTGGCCAGGAGACGTGAACCTACTGCCCCTGAAAGACACCGCCACAGCCAAGGTGGCTTGAACCTGCACTATCTGTATAGAATTGTAAGATATCTGGTGCAGCCCATTCACTATCTGGGAAGTAAACAGCACCATTAAAGTGGTCAAAAAATTGGAGTCATATAGACATGTCTTGGAGTATAGATTTTGTAATTTCTAATGTGCTTATGGGGTAAGCCTGCCTTTGATATGGCATTATAAAACCATCTATTAAATGAACGGCTTCCTGGAATAGCCTTACCGAAAAAATTAAGCTTGCCAACTAAGGTTTCTACATATAACTGTGAAAGCCGGATTGTTTTCTTCATAATTTGCATTTTTAAAGTGTCGATATCTAATCCAAGGACTTAATTGGTTATTGGTAGGCCCTATAGTTTTTTCTTGATTCAAGGGTACCATTAGTTCTGGGCAAATGTCCTGAAAACTCTGCAAACATAAATTACGTTATTAGGGGTTTTAAGGGACCAATAGACCAAATCTTTGATCTTTAATATCTCAAAAAGGAGAAATATTTTGAAAGTCAATATAGAAGAGAAGATGCTCAGAATACAGTTTTAATCGATATGTCACCATACAAATTTTATTAAACGGCCCGATAAGGAAATAAAGGATCTTTTTTAGATATCTAGATAACAGTTAAGAATTTCTTAACACTTGTTGAACTAAAATCAGACCTTTCAATGGTATCAAGAAAAAGGGGTTGGCCCTTCAAATTAGGGACCAAAAGGATCAGAAGTATATCATCGATGGCTCTTTACTGCATAAAACTTTGTAATATGTTACAGAAAGAAAAATGTCATCTCACAGTTATTTACATGTTATTTTTATCGATTTGTTAAGGTAGGAGTCTTTTCTGGTTTTCGACTTGTCAAAAGTAAGTTTTATTAAATGTTCATTAAATGAAGATGAAGGAAATTGAAATATCATATTTTTCTATCTTTTTTACTATTATACAACTTGGAATAGAAATAATAATCAAAGTTTAGAATCTAACAAGGACTATATTTTTGGTTGAACAATGGCGTAGGAAAATATCACATGTTTTTTGCAAATCAGAATTGCTATAGATTCATTAGATTATTTAGCATTTTTCAATCAATAACATTAATGATGGATTTTTTCAACTAATTTGAACTAATAATAAGATACTAGGGTTTAGAATATGTTTTTAAAACATGATTTGCCTATCAAATTACATTTTTATAAGCTTTTTTAAGCGCTCATTCTATAAATAGATTTGTGTGAAAAAAATCACTAAAATTGGATTTTCTCTCTTATTAAATAGTCAATATATTAAATTTTTTGACAGTTTATATCTTTATGTATAGTCTTCATAATACGTAAAAATCAGGAACATTTTATTATTGAAAGCATAGAAAAATGATCAAAATATCTTCAAAATTTAAGAAAATTAGAAAAAATGCGTGCTAGGCAATATCAATTTTAGTTTAAATATTTATTTCAATTTAGTAGTATAAGCTGATAGACCTTCTGATAATCTATCATTTCATTGAAGAATACAAACTTCATATCTTAAACAGATGTCTACAAAACTGCAGATAACTACCTTTATTTTTATCATCCTTCAATTTGAGAAAAAAGGTAGTGACCTTGACCTCACCTTCATGCGAAAACAAGGAGGTCAAATTTGATTAAACTGATACAATCATTTGGTGATATGATCTGTTTGACCATGTAAATATTTCACGAATTTCTTGTTATAAGAAGTATGTCTAATAACGAGAAGACTCCTTCCTTAAGGAATTAGGGATTTTAAGGGGCTACATGTAAAAGTCTAAAACTTAGATCATTCATATTTCAAAAAGAGAAATATTTTGAAAAGCGAAAAAGAAGAGCATTAACACCATGCACCCTTTCCCAGATCATGTTTCGTTGTCGTACGGCGTATCACCTTCTAGAACTCGGATGAAAGACCTGTTCGTTGCTTGCAACGAGATCGTGTATAGTTAAGGTCTTCCGTTTCCGAACGAAGACCTTATAGTGATTGTATTGTTTCTGTTTATTTTTTATTTATTTCTTCCGTTTCAAACGGAAGACCTTATAGAGATTGTAATGTTTATTATTAGGATCTTCTGTTTCCAACGGAAGATTTTATTGTTTTTCTCAGGATTCTTTCTTCCTATTATTACTATCTTCCGTTGAAAATGGAAGACACTTTTATTATTTTGCGGTTTCTTTTATTATTTTTCTTCATTATTCTCCTCTGACATATTTCAAAAGCCATAACTCGGAAACTATTTGATCGATTTTCACCAAATTTCAAGTACTGATAGAGCATAAACTGCACTTGCGATTATAAAATGTTGAGTTGATGCCGTCACTTTCGGTTTGAGATTTTATGTGTTTTTAAAGACCATTTTGTCCACTTAAACTAATTTAATGATGATAGAAACTTGAAATTTTC
Organism: Magallana nippona; assembly: GCA_033439105.1. Taxonomy (NCBI): domain Eukaryota; kingdom Metazoa; phylum Mollusca; class Bivalvia; order Ostreida; family Ostreidae; genus Magallana; species Magallana nippona. The sequence goes on along the minus strand of CM065918.1, from coordinate 25,661,421 downwards.
AGGGATAGTAGATGGATATTGGTAGATGATCCTCTGTTTTTGACATTGTGGTAAAAGCGCAAGGCGCCAAAGCTCACCCTAGTTAAAAATTAGCACCAAAATGTTTGGCAAAATTTTAACACGTTTTGTAAATTATCTTTAACCAAGTAGATAATTTGTTAAGACATGTAATGCAAGAGTTATTAAAAATTTACACGGGTTTTCATTTGATATCAAGAAAAAGGAAATGGCCCCTCTAATTAGAGGCCAAAGGGCTCTAAACGCTTATACCTATAAATATTTACTGAGTAATAATTTGTTAATAATTATAGAAACAAAAATGTTCATTGCACAGCTGTTTATCTACACAGTTTGAATATCTGAATCCTAGGTTATGAAATTAGGGGTTTCAAGGGGCCAGAAGTCCAACACTTTTACATGAATATATGAAAAAAGATAAATAGTTTGAAAATCGATATAGAAGAAAAGGTGCTCAGAATAATGTTCTTAACATCTTAACAATATGCCTCCTTAAAATGTTTAGTTTATGGCCCTGGTAAGGAGTTAAAGGGTCGGCCCCTGGAACACGGTTCTTAAGGTATCTCTAGAACGGTTAACATTTCCTGAACACTTGTTGAACAAAATATATTTATATTAACAAAACTTTTCATTTTACATCAAGAAAAACGGGCTGATCCCTTTAATTAGGGGCCAAGAGGATTCTTAAGACTTGTTACTATAACTTCTTAATGAGCATACATTTGTCATGAGTTGTAGAAGCACAAATTTTCATTTCAAGGTTATTTACCTGTACAGTATCTTTCTTTACTCATTTATTACTTAATCAAGATTTCAAGGGGACATAGCGTTTTAGTTTTAAAATTAGCAAATATTCCTTGATTATTTCAAAATTTTTTTTAAAGGCTATTGGATATCTGATAAATGAGTATACCAGTGTTGTAGATCTAGAGTTTATCATGCTGAATTCAAATCTGAAGTCCGTTTCAAAATCGAAAAATGTATTGCAGAGATTTCTATGTTTAAAAAAGATTTTTCCGGAAATTTAAATTCCTGCGATCTTGGTTAAGAAAATAATAAAAAATTCAAACTCTTAACAGAAACAATTCAAAAATTTGTACTTGAGTCATACTTGAACTTTTTCGTCTTTTTCTTTTCTTGGAAATATGGTGATTTTTGATTATTTGTATATTTAGAATAATTCGTTTTTTGTTCAGTCGTATCAAGAATCATTCGGATTTTTTCTCTTATTCGTCTTAAAGAAATTGATTTCATAATTCTGCTTCCAACAGGAACTGCCAACTTTTACTATTTACATTTACCCAAGACCCAATCGTTGCTTTGCAACAAGCTTTTTTTTTTTTTTTTTTTTTTTTTTTTTTCATACCAATTTTGTGCATGCCATTTCTCAGAAACAGCCGATTAACATCAATTTTTCAGATCTTAAAAGTATGATCCAAACCTTGTTGAATTTTGAGATGCTTTCTTTTGATATTAAGAAAAAAGGCTAGCCCCTTTAATAAGAGGCTAAAGGGGTTTAAAGGTTTTCTTCAATATCTCTTTACTGTGAATTATATTGTAATAAATTATAGAAGCAAAAATGTTTATCTTACAGTTATGTACCCATACATTATAATGATTCTCTTATGTCTTACGTAATTAGGGGTTTTTAGGGGTCATATTTAAAACTTTGATCACCTATATATCTCGTAAAGGAAAAATATTTTGATAAGCAGTATAGAAGAAAACCGCTCATAATGATGTATTGAACAATATTAAACCATCAAAATTTCGTTCTACGGCCCCAATCAGGAGATAAAGAGTGGGCCCCGCAAACGTTCTTTCTCAGGTATATAAAAAGCGATAACGAATTTCTAAAAACTTGTTGAACAAAATGTATTTAGATTTAAATAACCTTTCATATGATATCAGAAGAAGGGTAGGTCCTATAAATTAGGGACCTAAAGGGGGCTTAATATTCTAATATATACCCCTTAAATGAGGAATATTTTGTAATAGGTTATAGAAGCAAAAATGTTTATCATACAGCACGATACCCACACAATATAAGGATGTTCTCATGTGTTAAGTAATTAGGGATTTTAAGGGATCAGAGGTCCAAAACTTTGATCACTTATATCTTGTAAAGAAGAAATATTTTGATAAGCAGTATAGAAGAAAGGGTGCTCATAGAGATGTATTGAACAATATTAAACCATCCACAATTCCTTTAACGGCCACAATAAGGAGATACGGGATCGGCCCCTAAAACGTTTTTTCTCAGATATCTTAAGATATCTATATATTTCAGGAATGGTACCAAATTTCTAAACATTTGTTAAGTAAAATGGTTTAGATTTAATTGTCCTTCCATTTGATAACAAGAAAACCGACTAGTCCCTAAAATTAGGGACCCAGAGGAGTTTAAAATCTTATATCTATAGCACTTCTTTGAGGGGTATTTTGTAATGGGTTAACGAAGCAAAAGTGTTTACCGTGCAGTTATGTACATATACAGTATAATGATTTCCTCAAGCTGTTCGTAATTAGAGTATTTTTGGGACCAGAAGTAAAAATCTTTGATATTATTAAAATCTAAAATAAGAGAAAAATAAGTATTTGAAAAGCAATATAGAAATATGTAAATATAAATTATGTACTTTGCAGGTGTCACCACGGTATTAATTCCCGCTATATATTCTTACTAAAATTACTCACCTTTAGTCTCACCTCAGTCACTCAAATCAAACTTTTCAGATGTTTCCCGTTCACATCATACATTACTTTTCTTAGTAAACATTTGAGTAACATAAAATATATACCAATCCACCAAGGCATCAAAGTCACATAGGTGCTTTATGGCCATGTAATGACCATGTTCACTTAAGCCTTTAGAAAAAAATTTTATTGGGTACATTTTTTCATTCCAGTTACATGAAAATACATCTGTTGTTTTACATCTCAGAAAAAATCTGGGCACCTACCTCTCTGGTAAACTCCTGCAATCAAAGGAAAAAATCAGGATTTATTTGGGGTCCGCCATGTTTTGCGTGAACCTCACGTGAAACACTGTTATGACATCTGCAGTATTCAAGCACCAATATTTCGCTAAATGAAACCAATAAGGAGGTAAGGAGTCAGCCCCAAAAACGTTTTTTCCAAGAAAATTCAATAACGATGATAATTTTATAAACATTTGTTGAACGATATATGTGAAAAATCATAAGGCCTCAAAAGAAGGGACCGGTCCCTCAAATTACAGACTAAGAAGGGTGTAAAGTCTATAACCGTTTACTTTTCTCTTGTAATATGTAATTGGGGATTTTAAGGGGCTGGAAGTCCATAAGTTTAATATTTTTTTCTACAAAAGGAGGAATTTATTGAAAAGCAACACAGAAAAGCATTCCAACTCCGTCCTTTTTCCACATCATGTTACGTTAATATCGTAAATCAGTCATGGTCATATCAGCACCAAAAATCGGACGGAAGACCTCCTCATTGCTCGCAACGAGGTCGTGTCTTATAATGATTATTTTCCCCTTTTTTAATGGCAGAATTTCTCAGAGATGACTGGATAGATGTTCCTAGAATTTTTAGGGATGGTAGACAATGATAATACCTCGAGGTTTTTTTTTTCATTTTTTTTCAAAAGTCTTTTCCGGTCGTCCGTTACCTGTCCCGAGACAAACAACATTGTTCCTTCAAGATCATAGAAAGTTTAAACACTCGAACATCAGAACTTTGTGAGATGGTAGGTATCTATGTCGATGTGTTTAAACTATTTTGTTTGATTCACAGGTAGTCGTAACTTTCAGTCGTCACCAGAAGTACTTAAAATTGATATTTTTGAAGTTTTGTTTGTAATATTACATGGAAGGATTATATCAGTATAAAACTTTACCTATGTTATCTATGCAATGTTAAATAAACATAAAAACTCTACTTCCAGTGAGACATCTTAAATATCTCAGGTAGCTTTCTTTTTTTCAAATTTTGTAACTGCGAGATCTCAGAAACTGTAAGTGATCAAGACACAAAAATCGTTTATGATGACATGTGGTAATAACGAACAGTGTTCAAATTCAAAAGTCTAATGGAAAATTACAAAACATGAGCAGAGCAAACACGAACCTCTTAAAAAAATAGAGGTAGGATCAGGTGCATCCTCTGCTGACCGTTTTCACCAGCCGTATGCTCTTTGTCGTAATCGGGAAAAACGGAAAAGTCCGTAGACAATTAGGTGATTAATTATGGTCTAACAATTAGTATGAAAAACGTCAGTGGAAGATTGTATTTGCTGACAAGGTCATTGTATCGACCATAGAACTTACGAAAAGATGACTTCAAACGAGACTGTTGATAGTCCTATTTTTTCAACTTGTTTGTCAGTAGTTTGCCTCGCCTTAGAGAGTGTTCATACGAAGAGCATGCTCTTGCGTATCGAATTAACTGAGAGACAAGAACACCATATGCAGGTGATGGAGGTATATTGATACCAAAGTGAGGAAAGTTGACTACAGAAAATTGAAGTCATCGCGTTTATCGTAAAGGTTTGTTGTTAGGTTAACATCAATCAATATTTCCAGTAAAATATTCAAATATGAAACAGATGACGCAGCCTCTGTGGTATCTTTTATTTCAAGTTCACGGGGATAAGACCGCGGAACATTAACTGGCAAGATTGGAAATATACAGCTTACGTCAATTTCACCCGTTACAGTCAAAACATTTGAAATGGGCGGGACAAATTGACGCGGACGTCTGAGAAAACATTGGATTGAAACTTTCAATCCACCCCAGCAATTCTAACTTGCCATATAAGTTAAAGCGATAGAAAAATCTAGTTTTTAACGGTAACTTTACTTAACTTTAACAATAGTAAATATTTTATAGTAAAAGTATAAGTGAAATATAAAGTATAATTAATTAAAGAACTTACAAGAAAATTAATTGGATATCTTTAGCCAGACGACCGAAGTTTTAAGAAAATTCACCAACATTGCACAGCTATCTGAAGTTTTGAAAAATTATATCGGAATTACCAATACTTTCATATATTCAGTTCTTTAGTATATTTTTAAAGAAACATTTATCAATATTTCAAAGGAATGGCTATATTTCTTTTCTCTACCCTGCAATTTTATCTCCTACAGTCACCTTTTAGTAAGGAATTACCTTAAATTTGAATTTTTTTCAAACTTAGTTGTACTTTTTTGTCATAATACATAACCAAAAATTCAGTCAATCTTTCAAACATTTTAAAATTTAATTGAGTATATTTGTCAGAAACAATTTATTACAAGAAATATAAATTAAAACAAATACATATGTGATGTCTTCATTTAATTTTAAACTTAAAATTGACAAAAACTGTCACACCAGTAAAATAGTTTTTTCCTTACAAGAATTTAATAAGTATATCGTTTTTTTGGTGGGACACATGTTGGAAGTTCACTGCCCGCTCTCCTCATGGTTGGGGTTGTAGTGGCCCTTTGTGTGAATGGTGGAAATTCCACATTGTGATTCTCAAGGATTTTCTGCATCGGATTTCTGGATCCACGAGATCCCTGTTGATCAGTATGTTTTCCATTGAAATCGTTAATAATGTTCTGGAAATTCTTTGCGGCCTCTTTAAGGTCTACTGGAATTTTTCCTTTGTAATGTTTTTCTAGAATGTAGACATCATTGTTGATCATAGTTTGACGCAAAACACGTCCGGCCGTTGTGGAAAATGTATATTTATTAATGTTGGTATTTATCAACATAGACATTACTCGGTACTTGAATGACGTTTGGGTTTCAGTTATCGCAATTTTTTTGTTTGCAATATCTCTTTCAATTTTTTGGATTTCGCTCTCTTTAGCGCGACAATCGGCCGATGATTCTAACAGCATTTTCTTCTCGTTCGGATGTTTATCGACATCACTGCAGCTCTCAGGTCCCTGACATTCGCCCCACGGACAGCGTCTTCTAGAATGGCCATCTCTTAAATGACATTTGCTACATTGTGGAATGGTTTTGTCAATGATTACCGAATCGGAACAATAGCGTTTTTTAAGATCTGACAGATACGTTTTAGCACTTTCCAGCTCAACCTGTTTTATTTTTAGATTCTCTTCTAATTCTGTCTTCATAAGTTCAGTAGGGGATTTATACTCGAAATCACTCCATGACGTACTAGCGCTACCATTACCTTTGTTTTCGTCCCATCCGAAATCTGTTGAATTGCTCTCATCATAACAAAGTTTTTGGGGCGCAAGTCGACGTGTCTCCTGAACGTGTTCGAGTCCTTTCTTGCTGTTTGGAGTCTGCAGCTTAGCTACGGCATTCAGTATCATGCGCTGGTATAGATCGCTTGGATGAACTTCGAATTTCTTGAAGTCCGATTGACACAAAAACTTCACACAATTACTGTTTATGAAATCTAATTTCTCGAAATCATCCTGGTATTTTAGTAGGGAACTATCGATTCCATCGAGCCATGTACGTTTGCTTGATACCCGTGTCTCCATCTTGAACGGTAGGACGCAACTGAAATTTCCAACGCTGGCGGGATAACTTATACCAAAAATTGCACCAAGTGTTCAGTGCGGACGTCCGTGAAAACATTACACATTAAAACACCCAGTACACTTATAAAATAGACAAAGGTCATCTGCGTTTAATTCTTGAATTGCATTTCCTACAGCAACTTTGAGATTATTTTGTACTAAATCATGATAACGCTGTTGTTTTAACAGTAATTTCAATTTATTAAAGCATCTTTCTGCAGGATTCAAATCTGGGGAGTATGTCGGAAGAAAGAAATATGTGACCCCCATTCGATTAAAAAATCTTGTTAGCTCAATCTCTGCCTGATATTTGTGTATTGCACAATTGTCTACGATTATAACATCGCCAGGTTCAATTGCTGGTACACCACTCGGCGTAAAAGTTTCCGAAGCTTCAGCCCAAAAGTTCAAGAATGCTTGGGCATTAGACGGTCCATCTACAAAATTGAAATAAGCAGGTCCATCTAATGAAACGAACAGATTGAGAGTAATATTTGCATTTGGAATAAATCTCCCTAGCTCAATTGCCCTCTCGTTATATTTACTGTGGCCATAAAATCGATGAGCAACTGTTGTTTTAAACCCACTTTCATCGAAAAATTTAACTTTCCTCGGGTTAATTTGGCTAACAAAATCTATGTATGTTTGTGTGTACTGCATATTTTCAGCAGTAAAACGCTCCTTTGCCATCCGCGTGATTTTTTTAAATGTAAATCTTCCAGATGGAAGAAACTTAAGAACTGCATTAGAAACATCTTTTTCTGTTATATCAGGGGTGGGACTAAACTGCTTCAGCTTTTCTACGATTTCTTTGTAGGTAGTAGTCGGTTTTTCGCGTAAACAAGCTTCAATAAAAACGACGTCATCTTCGCTAGGTTTCCTTGGTTTTTTTCCGCCACGTTGTCCTGCGCAAGCCACCCCTTCTTTACAATATTTCAGCCAAATTCTTTTGACGGTAGAAGAGTGTATATTAAAATTTTTGGAAACTTTACCTAACTCTCCTCTGGGAATGAACCCCGTTTCAGCGATGGCCCCACTTGTTTTTAAACTTGTTACTACTGATGTTCTAAAGTCATCAGACAACGCCTTGCCTTGAGTATATTCTCTTCCGAACTGGGATCTTCTCATGTTTTCTGATATTTTTACTCACTTTGCTGATACTAAATAAAATATTTTTTGATTGCATTAACTTATATAGCAAGTCAGAAACGCTGAGGTGGATTGAAAATACACTTCTTATAACTACAGTTTCAATCCAATGTTTTCTCAGACGTCCGCATCAATTTGTCCCCGCCCATTTCAAATGTTTTGACTGTGACAGGTGAAGTTGACGTAAGCTGTATATTTCCAATCTTGCCAGTTAATGTTCTGCGGTCTTATATCAAGTCGACGTAAGTATGGAAGGAACAATTGTTAATTGATAATACGTCGTCGATATACCTGATTGTTGAATTGAAGGCTACAGCGAGTGTTTTAATTTTTTCACGTAGTAGTTTTTTAATAAATTCTGCTTCATATGAATACAAAAATAGGTCTGCTAAAAATGGGACACAATTGGTACCCATGGGAATTCCAACAGATTGTTGGAAGACCTGATTTCCAAAAACTACATAGATATCTATCCGATTGTCACCTGAAGGATTCTCACTAATAAAGTTGTTAAAAGTTCAACTGTTTCTCTTTGACTGTTTTAGTTAGACTGAATAACAATAACATAAATTAAGATAATTTACATGAAAAACTAGCATTTATATTCATTGATTCATCCGTTTATCATCCTCTTCAGGTCTAATAAAATAAAACAATCGTTGTTTTCTAAAGATCTAAGAAACGGTAAACTCTTGAACATCCAAACGTTGTGAGACGAAAGAACTATATATGTAGATGTTTTTAAATTATTTTGTTTGATTGTATTTACACGGGATGAATATAACTTTAGAAAACTTTACATATGTCATAAATGCAGTGTTAAACAAATAAATAATTCCACTTCCAGTGAGATATTTCAAATATGGTAGCTTTCTTTTTTTTTATCAAATTTTGTACCCGCGAAATCTCTTAAACTTTATGTTATCAAGACACGAAAATTTAATGGATGAAAGGCATTTGATTAATATTGAAGATGTGTTTAACGGGTTTTATTTTGTCAACTGTCACTTCCGATCGTCACTGGAAGTATTCAAAGAAATTCAGGTTTATAATTCGATGAACTGATTTTTTTTACTGTTTAAGGAGTCTCAGGGGAGAATGTTTCAAACATACGATTTCCTTAATATTTTTTCCAATGAAAGGTAAGCTTATGAGTAAACTATGCGCCAATTATAAAGTAAATTGAGCGGATAGTTTATCGGTTTACCGCGCTCAAATTATGGTCGTATGTTGGTACCATCCCTACCATTTAAATAGGAATATATAGGGAAAAGGGGGCTATCATTTTCAATTTCATATATAAAAACTTACAAATATACGATTTTTTTTTAAATTTTCAGCATTGGAAGGGTAAGGCATAAGTAACCTTTTTGCCAAATCTTAACGAAATTGACCGGACAGTTTTTATGCTATGATGATGTAATCCGCCCTCATAGTTTGGTCCTATAAACGTGTCTTGCCAGCTATTTTACATATAGATTTATAACGAATAAAAGGATGTTTACGAATCAAATTCAATTTTATTTGTAATAGATTAAAAATACGGATGATCTCACATGGAACATGGAAGGATCGCGCATGTTTTTATTTTGTAAAGTATAATTTCAATTTTAATTAAGACGCTGCAATAAAAAATAGTGCACAACGTTTAATTTTGTCAATTGTTACGCCAAAGTCCAAATGACGTCATCGTAAGACATGACTCCAACGTGGATAACGTCGAATTTGAAGTAGCGGCGAAACGATGAAAATACGTTTGAAAATTAATCTAAGGATTCATTTTACTAAAAATATTTTTTATTATATGTAATTTGTTTTTAGAATAAACACGTTGTATGATAAATTGTGTATATAAGGTTTTTACTCTTCATTTGCGTTTTACAAAATCTTTAAGTAATGCGCAATACCTGCGCAGAAGGCGCAAAATTTTAAACCCGCGACTGACCTTAAGTTAGCCTGATAAATAGTCATAAACATTAAAAATGTACAATAAATTCCCATGTTTTATTTCCAATGCGAGATTCCGTTGTTCATATCTGGTCCCGAGTTAAAAAACATTGTTTCAACGAGATCTCAAAACTGACAAAGACTTAGACAACCAAACACTGAGGAAAGACAGACCTATGTACATGTATGTATGTATGTACATGTATATTATGTTTTGTTTGAATCGGCATGATTTCCGGTCGTCAAAGGAAATACTCCAAACATTGACGTCTTTATTTTAATTTCCTTTGTTGTACCTAGAAGTAATTACTGGATATTAATTTCCTTCACAATTTCTTTGACATCCCTAATCTTTTTCTACAGGAGAAATGCAATCTTTAACAGACGAATGCATTTATATTAGAACGGAAGTCCTTTTTGTTGCTATACCAACAAGAGTCTAGTTATGGTCTTCCGTTTCCAACGGAAGACCTTATTGTAATTGTAATGCTTTTTTTTTATTAAGGTCCTCCTTTTCAAACGGAAGACATTATAGTGATTGTAATGTTTATTAGGGTCTTCCGTCTTTAGCGGATTCATTGTCATCTCGAGATCTCAGAAACGATAAGGACTTTATTAACCAATCTTTATAGGAAGATATACTTATGTATGTTGATGTGTTTAAACTGTTTTGTTTGATTCGTCGGCACAGGGCTTCAAAAATTGAATTTTTCTATCAGTTTTTACATGGAATGAATATTTCAGTATATAACCTTACGTATGTCATCTATGCAATATAAAATAAACATAAAGATTATTCTTCCGGTGAGATATCTCAAATATCTAAGGTAGCTTTCTTTTTTTATCAAATTTTGTACCCGCGAAATCTCAGAAACTGTAAGAGATCAAGATAAAGAAAAATTATGGATGATAGACATTTGTCTGAAGATGTGTTTAACGAGTTTCATTTCCGGTTCTCACCAGAAAGGTTAAAACAAATGAAGTTGTTTATAAGTTTAACTGTTTCTCTTTGTCATTGAGCAATTCTATTTCCCCGTTTCTAGTCCCGAGACAAAAAACATAATTTATTTTACACCCTTGCTGGGACTCGTTAAATTATTTCAAATTAAAGAAAATTTGTGATATGTTAGCCATACATGAACACAAAAGTGTATGGTCGATGTAAATAAGTAATGGACATACGAATGATGACAAAACCTCAATCCTCTTTGAATACTTGCAAACACATGAAGAAAACGAACTTTATCTAAAAAAAAAAAAATAACCAACCAACACAATCTATTAATGACCAGAGTCACTTGTCAAAACAGCTATCAATTTCAGATACTATTTATTTATCTTTATCTGAACCCCATATCTTAACAAATCACGATATCCCGGCAAACGCGTAATTCCAAAAAATGCTTTTTATTTATTACTATATATATATATATATATATATATATATATATATATATATATATATATATATATATATATATATATATTTCGAAAATCTGGATAACTGTAAATGGAAGCATACGGAGATCTAAAGATCTGAATTTTAATTTCGACAGCAGAGAAACGTGTATATGTAAATAAGTATCTGGTAATATAAATAGAAAATATTTTTAAAGTGAAATACACTTATGTGGGTGCATGCAGGCTTTTTACATCGTTTTTAAATTGTTTTGTTTAATATCGTTCAATCAGGTTTTCCACTCCATTCCGCATTTTACCATCTACCAACCGAGATCGGAGAGATATGCAGGCCCTTTGGTGCTATGTTTGTGTGTTTGACCACGTAGCATCGTTTTCAAAAGGGGAAGAATACCTTAACAATGATCTTGACAAATCACTCCGCAAAAACATAGTCATTTTTAAATAGTACAGGTAATGAACGTCAAACCGATTTAGGAGCGGTATCGGATCTTTCATTTGTATCTTGGTTTAAAAAAACCCTTTTATTAGACTGTCTGTGAAATATGAGTTATTTGCGAACAACTTTTGTTTTAAAATTGTATAAATCAAGTGTTTAATTAAGGAAGTTGTTTACTCAGGGTTTCAGTTCTCAAATTCGGATTGTTAAAACGTTCAATGTCATGAGTAAAATTTGTTCTAAACACAAAAAGTATTTATGAAATGTATTATTATTAACATAACATTCGATATATTCACTATATTATGGAAATTAGGAACAAATAAAACTGTACTTCGAGCAAAACAGAGGAAATTCGGACTAAATTTTTCAGATTTTGTTTTCCACTGAAATATTTTTTGGCAGTGTTATAATATTCAAAGATAAGATTTTATTTGTTAGTCAACATAATTATGCATATTTTCTGTTGGTTTTATCTCACTTATTGATTAAAAAAATCGTATGGCACGGAAAACAAAAATATTGAAAAATTCAAGAAAACGATAAAAGACACCGTATCTCAAAATTTTCATCATTGACCTCATATAAATTTTATGCCCCCAGAATAAGGTCAATACAATTAGTTTAATCATGTAAATGTTTCATTATTATCATCATTCAATTTTTTGTTAAATTGAATAAAAAATCGATAGGAATTTGAAAATTGATAGAGGAAATTCGGACTGGAATATTTTCAAAAATTGTCAATGAAAATTTAATGCTTTGTTTCTATTTTGTGCCACTGACATTTATAAACTGTATTTAGTTTTTAAAAGAGTTTGACAATTTATATTATTTTCACAATTAAGAAAATCTCAATTATAGTGTAAAATTCTTTGAGATTTTTCTTCAAATTTTAAAAAATATTCAATGGCCATTAGCTCAAAAAGAAGGTCATTGACCTACTTTTTTTAAAGTGAAAAATAACACTACAATCAAAGGTCTATGTCACACAATAGATGGTTTTTCATTATCATCAGTGGATTTTTTTTTCATTCTTAGTAAACGTAATCCTTAAGGTACGAAAATTAAATCTTTCTTTTATAAAAAGACAATAAGAACCAGTTTTCGTTGAAATTTTACATACAATTTAACATACTGTAATGTTTGTAGTAGAGTGGTTTGTTGTATCTTTTCAATAAAAACAGTTAAGAAGGATCACTTAGTACATTTAACAGTATATAAAATAATATAATTCATGTCTTTGAGAAATCAAATAATGATTAAGAATTAAACGGTACTGATTTTTCCCACAGAGTGCGTTTGGAAATAAAGTTAATCAGTCCAAACCTAGCGCAATTTTTGTGCGCCTTAATTTGCAGATTTTTTTTACTATGGGAGGCACTGTAGCTACCAGGTCGTCCATCAGAACTTTTTGTCAGACCGAGAGCTGCAGACCTGCAGCTATCTCATGGCAAGAAAAATATTTCAGTCCCTCGTGGCTAAAGTAACAATATATTTATTAAATTAAAGAATAATCGGACACATCGTATAATACATGTATCTTCATTTCAAGTCAAATCCGGTTCACCCCCCATCCCTCCCAATTTATTAATCCAATTCGCCGCCCCAATATGATATACATTCCGACGCCCCTGAAAAAGTTCAGCTTAGCATTTTGTTAAAAGAGCACATACAACATAGAATATCAAACTATATTTATATTTGTATCTAAATTCATTTGATAGATTGAAATACCAATTACCTTGAAATGTTCAGAAAGCTATCAAATGTAGTTATTTTTATTTCATGGCCGGAACGCAAGGAAAGTATTTCTTTCCTTCACACTTCATTTTTCTTTAACGCCTTGTCGATTCCAGGGTTTCATTTTAAGACAAAAAGGAAGAAAACCCTGATTATGGACAGAAAGTAGGAATAATATCCAGAAACCAGTTCAAGTACGCGGTTTATTTTCAAGCAGTGATACATGTGCCTTACATATGTCTATAAACTAGAAAATAAAAAAAAATTGAGATATACTTGTAAATACTTCCAATGTACCTGAACTATAGATAATAAAGCCTGCAACGTAGATATTTGAATTCCTAGATTACAGTCATTGATCACTAGATCAGGGATATGTATCTAAAATATTTTCAATACATGCAACCATTATTTTGAAATGGGATAAAGCTACAGTGGCTTACTATCGGGGTCATCTTTATCTATTGTTTCATAAATACAATTCATGCGATTTTCTTTTGATTTGATTTGAATTATAAACTCTCACTGATTTTGTTTTTGGTACATGTAGATGGCAAATCAAAAGGTAGAAATTGTTGATGAAACAAGTCGATGTCGCCATGTTGTTTCCATCTTGTCACGTGAGTCCGTCTTGGCGGTAGACTGTGAAGGAATTGCCCTTGGGGTCGAAGGTCCACTGATTCTTCTACAAATCTGTACATACAGCGGTGACGTGTACCTGTTTGATATACAAGAAAACCAGAAACTGTTTTCCGAAGGTCATCTAAAAATAGTGTTGGAATCTGATGAAATTCTGTAAATGTACATATTGTAAATATAGAATCTATGTAATGGTTTATACAGAAAATATGTTAAAGGAAAGTTTATTACAGTAACTCTTTGTATGTTACATTTCGATAGTCATATAAAAACAACTTTTATCTTTCTATGGTTTTATGATTTGTTGCTCTCATTATTTACCAGTAGGTGATATATGCGTGTTCGTACGACAGCGCTGCTTTATATCACCAGTTGGAAGTCACTCTCCAGAACGTTGTTGACACCCAGGTATCAGTATATTACAACAAAACATCATGATGATGGATTAAAATAAATCAAGTATAGCTCAAATATAGCTTCCACTAATGACAATCTTGCTATTGGGCCATTAACTTCATTTTCTAGTAGTCATTTCATGCATATCTTTTACAATTTCATGCTATGCTATGGTATGCGGTTTTAATGATATGCTATGAGATTTCAATGCAATGCTATGAGATTTGTATGCTATGCTATGAAAAATTGAAACGAAGGGCCTAATGATATGGTATGCTATGCTATGCTATGGTATGCTATGACATTTGAACAAAAACGCCTCCATACACAGAAGAGTTCTACATATTTCGAAGTAAAATGATAAGAAGCCAAAGTTTACTACTAATCTGCAATGTGAACATTTATTCTTACAAATAAAAACATGTAAAGCCGAGTTAAAATCATGTTGTATGCTATGATATGGTATGCTATGGTATGCTATGACGAATGAGATTCTATGAGATTGTATGTTATGGTATGAGATTCCAATGCTATGGTATGAGATTCCAATGCTATGCTATGAGATTTCAATGTTATGCTATGCTATGGTGTATGTATTAAAAGATATGCTTGAACTGACTGTAGAATGATTCATGTTTTCAACTGCGAGTTGTGTGCTGCTCACTGGGTTGCCATTTTTTGTTTTATCAAGGGAAGCGCTTTTTTAGAAACAGGGTGGGAAATTTTACAAACCAGACGATACATCGCTAAGATGAAAACTTTGTTCAAATTAAACAGGGGGGCTTTGCCTAACTATTTATTTTATATTATTCCTAGCAAGCGGGAAAACATATCACAATACAACACACGAAACAAGGATCAGTTTAATGTTCCTTAGTGTAGGTTAGATTTACTAAAAAAAATAATTTGTACCCAATGCTGTCAATCAGTGGAATTCACTAAATGTAGAAGCCAGAACAACCACCTCAATCAATTTGTTTTGCAAACATTTGTCTAATGATACGAAACCCTCTATTTAATTTTCTTTTGGTAAACGGTGTACCAACATAATTCATACAAGGCCGAGACACAACTGTTAATTAAATTATGATCTTTGTAAGCGTAATATGATGAATAATCCGTTGTGTTTATGTGGTAAAATGTGTATCATTTCTTTTCTTTTTTTTTAAACATTACTCTAGAGCTAGAAACATGTTTGATCAATTATTTATGGTAGATTTAGTCAATATTGATAGTAATTTACTTTTATATGGTAACGACAACCTACTTTTTCATATTAACAAAAGCATTTCTGCTTCTGTGCATAAGTTTATATACGAATCTTTGTGACTCAAATAATTTGTTCTAAACTTATATGCATGACAATTACTGTTATATTGAAGGAAAAGAACTAGTATGTTGATAGAACTTGTTTCTGGTCCTTTTGAGCAATCAATAAAATATGTTCAAAACAAATCTAGGTGATCTTTATCAACTAGTTTTTAAGATTTACATTACATTCACGAAAATCTTTACTATTTTTATATTCTAATGATATGATGATATAGTGATCACTCCAGGAGTACAGAAGTGAAAAGAAAAATATGTCTGTTTCAATCTCTAACTAACTGTGCTACGATTTTACTTTCAAAAATAATGCCATTTTGCAATATTTACTACACTGTAATACATCTTTATTCATTCGTCAATTTAATATTGTGTTCAAAAGCAGCCGAAAATAGTATGTCACACGAGATAATTAATTGTGTTCATCCATTCTATTTGCAAAAAACTACTAAAGGGTTGGTGAGCCTTTCATTTTAAAACATTCCTTGATTAAAGAATTCTAAATAATGTTATACTATATATATATATTCAGTTAACATATTTTAATTTTCTACGTAGGTTGCTGATACTGTTTTAGAAGAGCATAAAGGACGCTTGCTTGTTTCTTCTATGGATTTACAGGCACTCTGCCAAAAATATTCGTCTAGCAAAAAAGTATCAGAATACAAAGAACAGCTAAAGGTTCATTATTTCCTATGTTGCTTGTAATACGAGATCTGATTTGGCTAATAAATCGGGTGTAAATCTGTACACCCAACTTGAGCCGGAGGTAAATCACGTGACGTCACAATGCATTAAATGAGACGTCACAATGCCTTAACGTACCTCGCGGGTTTGCTGACGTCACAATAAGATTCGACGTAAAAAGTTGACCGTCATAGCAAACTTATACATTAAAAAAAAAATGACAAATGATCGTTAGAAACTTAAAAGTAAATATTTCAAAAAACTTAAATGCAGTTTATACAAACATTTATAATCATCAAGTGCTAAAATTTTAAATACGAGGCATGCATTGTCACATTTTGTTCTATAAGGTATGGGTGTGCGTTGGAACTCTTCGATTTGAAATCATGTTTAGACAAGCAAATGAATTGAAGAGTATGCATTAACTTTACTTCTTTTACAAATATAACTTCTGTATTTTCAACTCCCGATCTAACAATTTGAATTCTTTTGGCTTAAACTAATTTATCGTATATGATTACAAACTTATTATGTCAATACGTTTATGGTAATTATTTCTGCATTGATGGACTCAGAGTTTCATGAAAGAAAAAAAGCCATTTTTCTTCTCTTCACAACCTTACATTAATTGCATTTGTACGTTCGATAACATTCATAATAATGTCTAATTAGTATTTACATGTTCTAATACGTGTTAATCAGCTAGTCTTGTCAATCAGTCAAATGATAACGTCGGGCTAACGTCATAATGAAAATATAAGGTTTTGTGAAATCTTTTAAATCTGTAAAGTTGTTTTGCAAAAAATTGGCCGAGAACACATATTGATTATTTTTTATGAATTGATTCAAAATAATCTCTTCTGTTATTGTGTTGAGTAAAATTAAGTTCGCCCAAATCGTTTAAAAGTTTGGAGCATAGTTTTGAATGCGTTTCCCGACTAAGATATGCATTTTGCTATATATTTCATTAAAATGGCGTTGCTTGATTTCATCAGCGACACTGTGTTTGAAACATGATAATATTATTACCACGCAGACGAATCTCAAATAAATTTTAGCCAACCCGAGGTAAATTCCTGTATACCATTGATTTGACCAAGATAACTAATATTTATTTTCCTACAGTAACAATGAACTAAATAATTTGTTTGAAATTAAAACATTGCAAAGGTGAAATATTTTATTTTTACTTTTAGATACAGTAAAGAAAAAAGGAGGGTTGCTTTTGGGCAATACGTCCTTTAACAGACGATTAAGTCCGTTGCAGTAGGTGACGTCAGAGCTTTGATACCAGAAGTCTTTGAGACTCAAAAACGGTTAGTATCATAGGTTTCAGTGAGTTTTATTTCTAAAATAACAAACACATAAACACTTATAAAAACTAATTAATGTTAATTTCTTTTTCAGTTTTATCGAGAAAACTGGATTGCATGAAAAATTTCGTGAACGGGTATCAGAGACAGTCAAATTTTACATTGACAATGAAGTTAGAAAACACAGGTTTAAACGCAAATGTAATATTATATTATAGTGAATCAAATTATTGATTTCATCGATGAAAAAAGGGATGCGTCTACGACTTTTTCGGACTTTCCAAAGGACAGTGATGAATTTGAGGCTTTGAAGAGATTTGACTTAAGAGAGGCTTGTATAAAGTCTCCATTCATAGATACGCTTTAATCGGAGAGCATCCTGTCTGATTTGAAAGAACTGGATGATAAAATCACAAGAAATGAAAAACATTACGAAGTTAAATGGACCAAATTTTCGTTTCTTACCAGTATTATTGACCAATGAAACAGTATCAGAATTAGCATCGATAGAAACTATGAGAAGTTAGTAGAAAAAGGAGATGAGTTCATAATGGAAACATGGTATTACGAAAGAATAATTTCTTGCGTAAAAAGAGGAGCAGATGTACCAGTAACCTTTAAAAAAAAAAGCCTGGATATTTAAAAGAAAACTTGATGAAATATTTGGAGGAGATGTTGTTCCTCCCTAGTCCGTTATTGTGAGACCAATTACTTTGATAGATTGAATTCAACTTTCATGATGGAACGTTTTCAATTTTCATATGAAGACATTCATGCTTTACCACTTTGAACATCATCGCGACACAAAACAAATATGATAGTGATTGGGAAAACGTTTAGAATATTTTTTATAAACTAAAATATAGATACATGTATGATAGCCGTTGAGATGAATTTAATTGTTCGATTCGATACTTTTGATGCACTTTAGAGAACAAAATACATGTATGAGAAAACGTTGAAAGTATCAAAGAGTACGATAACGTGTACATTTCGTTTTAATATCCAACAGTGGATTTTCATTTTTGCCAGGTATAAATATTGGCAAATTGTGCATTTCAAAATTCTGATATACAGTAAAATTGTCAATATTGTATACGTTTTATCAATTGAATAAGAGCACTACAAAGTTTGTCGATTTACTTTTTTTTCAAGAAAGAAAAGATCCGTTAGGGTATGACTATGCCTTTAAGGCGAAAATTTTTAAACTCATCGCGATATTGAAGAACAAATCACCCAATTACGAAAACCTTATTTAAAAAAAATTCTTGTACATAATATATACTGCTTGAAAATATGAAATGTTTAGAAAACACGATAGTCAAAAGTGAAAATGGTTTTTTTTTTTAAATTGAAAAAATTATTCTTTGGCAAGCACAAAAAATTATTTTCCGCTTCTTAATCACGTTAGCGCAGATTATTGTAAACATTCTCTCTCATACATAGCATGAGCAAGGGGCTTGTCAGAAAAATCACATTAAATTCTGTTTCTCAAATAATATTTTGTGGATTTATACTCTTGTACATATAATCGCTGTCTTGTGACAATGATTTTAACACTGTTAAAAAAAACTAGTTTGCTTACACATTGGCCTGTTAGCTGTGAGTTGCGTTAAACTTCCAATTAATTCAAATTTCTTTGACTTCTATTTAATTCCGTTGTCGATTGTACCATTTCAAAAGCTTGAAAATACGCCGTTAATTCCAGCTTTTAAAAGAAATCTCGGCATTTTTTAAAAAGAATTCTTTAAAAACTTACATTCAAAGCAAGTTATATGTAATTGATTTCTCCTCAATCGATAACAAGTAATTTCGATATTAAAGCACATGATACATTCCATGTTTTAAGATGTTAAATAACTCGTACTTAAGGGTGCTAATTCCAAATTATAAATTCGGAGTCATCGAAATTAAATGATCGTCGATCAGCATATTAAAAGTTTCCGACGATTAATTGCAATCGTCCCGATAGAGAAGCCAAATTAGAACTGCGAT
The DNA here is from genome assembly GCA_033439105.1 of Magallana nippona. NCBI lineage: Eukaryota > Metazoa > Mollusca > Bivalvia > Ostreida > Ostreidae > Magallana > Magallana nippona. The sequence continues at coordinate 25,641,820 of CM065918.1, read as the reverse complement.
TACTTTTTTTATTTAATGGTTTGTAGAATAATTATTTATGATTATAAATGATGCAGCCTTATTTATAAAATTACATGCTGTTCAATTCATGAAATTGTTAGTATACGTAATGAAGATATAATGTCTTCTTAAAACCTTCTGTGCGATAATAACTTGGTCTGGAAAAAGGCTATGAAAATGCAATAAAAATATACTCACATTGGTTATGGCTTAGTGTTAATCTGGACATAGATTCGAATTCGGTGTCCTATGGATGTTTCCCCCCCCCCCCCCCCCCCCCCCCCCCCCATTCTTTTGAGAAATGTGTCTAAAGGCCTTTTCACCATTGGCACACGATCAGAAGCAACAAAATATTCGTGCAACCGAAAATTTAGAATTTGATCGCAAACTATTGCTGAAATAATTGCATATGAAAAAACGTATTCGTACGAAATTCGCACGATCTAAAGCGACCGTTGTGCGATGCAAACGCATTAAATCTTGCAATATATCTTGCGTCTGTATGCGACTGTTGTACAATGACAGCGATGGTTGTAAGATAATCCGATGAATCGCGCAAGTGATCAGGTGATCGGACAATTGAACGTGCACAAAATTGAAATTTAATGCGACTGGACTTGCGGCGCTCGTGGGATCATGATGCATTCTATGGTACGAATGCTCTTGCGAGTCGGAGAGAATATATATACCGGTCGTTTCCAACGCTCTTCAGTTGACAGTGTTGAATGCGAGAGAAGATACCGCCCAAGAAGGAACAGAGATACCGCAGCATCCATGGTCAAGTGTGGTCCGAAACAGAGATGCTTTATATACGGGGTATAGATACTAGTGGCAAAGCATGCCAAATTCAAGCTGATAAATCGTGCAATGATAGTAAAACGTTCAAGATTACATGAGACACGTTGAGCAACAGTCTCATGGTCGCAAAACAAGCGCATAGACAGCTGCGATTCATCTTTACGAACTTTAAAAATCGTGTGCACCACTTTTGCGCTTAGACAAAACGTTGTAAGACGTTCGTACTATTGTACGTTGCATTGATATAAATTGGATCGCATTCGGTCGCGTGTGAATAGTGTGCATGTCCACTATTTTTTAGATACTTGATGCAACCACTTAAACGCATGCAACGTAAGCGAGAGCTCGTACGAAGCTAAAACATTCTGATCATAAAGTGTTGTAAAGTGCTCGTGCGCTAATTGAGAAGGGTAAAGCTAGAGTCTTTTTGGGTATTTCGAATCACCTTTTAGAACTTGGTTTTAAAATATTTATATCTTTATAATTTGTTTTTTTTTGTATCAACAAAAAGGATGTTTTATCAGAAAACATATCTTTGCAACAAAATATTTTATTTATAAGTAGGACTTTGACAGTGGTTCTTATGACACCACTACTTTAGTGTATTGCGGGTCACTTCCGGATCGATATTTCGAATCGGTACCAAATTAAAACTGGCACGAAACAGTCCAACAAATATAGTATTTCTAACTCATTAGTTCATCTTGCTTCCCTACAGTCTACAATGTAAAAATAGTAAAGAAATCATTTGTTTCGTCCACGCTTCTGACTACTAGTACTTTAAATTTAATAACATCCCTATGCATCGTTTGTACACGCTACAATATATGTGTCTGAAGAAACACTGACAGAGGAAAATGAAGAGACCAGACAAGAATAAATCCGGCACCATATACAAAGCTCAATTTTTATGGCCCTAGAATTGTAACTATCATTGCTTTGCATAAACAAAAACAATTAAACGAAACATATTCAACACATGGGGGTGGTTAAGCACTGATTTATTCGGGTACGGTCATTGTGTACACACAGACATGGCTCGATACACCCAGAACTTAAGAGAGCTTAAACTGCTTGAATAAAGTCTACATTTGATAGGTTTTTTGTTAAACCTTTAAAGTTTTTAAAAGCTTTTAAAATTGCCCATATATCAATCAGTTTGTCAGTGTTTTCGATTTTCAAAGCCAAAGAATTAATAAGAAATGCTGAACAATGTTTTCACCATGCAAATTTCCTCCATTGACGTAATCGAGAACATACATTAAATCACAAATTATTTTATTAATGTTCGATATTTCGTACATACGCTTTTAGGTAATAGTTACCGTACCGCGTCTTTGTTTGAAAATAGTGTACAGCTTGAGAGTTAAACTATCTTCGGGTCGTGCATTTTCGCTCCTTTGTGAATGAAAGAAAATACATGATATGAACATTTTCATATACTTCGTTAGTTAAGATGTGTTCAGCGCAAGCCTGGGGGAAATAATTTATTATGGTCTGATCAACGAACGACTTAACAGTTTTCCAAGATTTTTAATCTTTAAAAAGAAAAACTTGAATTTAACTGACTCTTTAATTTTTCAGTAGATCTTGTTTAAAGGAATATTTTGAATCATCTAATCAAAAGTATTGTTTTCTTATCGTTTTGTTTTTTTAATGCAAATACTGAAATTAATGTGCTTTGAAATTGTACAGCTAATGTCTCTGAAATAATGTCTCTAAAACATATTATAAAATGTACTTCATATCATTGACAGTCATGGAGAGATTATCTGTTTTCCAACTTGTAATAAGTGTATTACTTTTAAAAATCAAATTGTTATCACATGATTATACACCTCCTACTCCATCATGAATTTCTCAATCAATTGTTTTCTTTTCTGATAATAAACAAAATAAAAGTGGTGGTGTAATTTTGCCACGGAAAAGGCATGTTTTCTTTGCCTTTAATTTGAGTTGAAAAAGCCAAACAACTCGGCGTCAACAAAAGCCGAGAGCATGAACCTTCATGGAACGGTTGACATCTAAATTGGGTTAATACAGCGATATACCTTAATAAGCATATCATAGTTGTATTAAACATTCATAACATGTTAATGGAAGTGAACATACTGAACACTAAAACAATATGTTTTTAAAGCCATTTTATTGGTAAAAATATACCCCCATCCTTGCGCAACTTACATAATTTTGCATGAAAGATGTGAAGTTTGTATTTTCTATATAAATTTTATAATAAAAAAAGTCAACATCAATAGTAGAGAAAATGTTGTTTTGAAATTTGAATAATGTATTAATGGCATATTCTTGTTCAGGTTTTATTGATGATGTACGTTGTAAACATAGTTATGATGACAATTCATGTGTATAGGTATTCATAATCAACTCGAAGAAAGACAAAATCTACACATTAAATCACTTAAGAAATCAGAATTGGTCATTCTTTTGAGGTTCATTGTTTTAAAAACATTTTATTTAGACACTTACATTTCCGGATGGAACGACATCACGTCCAAATGTTCGGTCTAAGTCATTTTTGAACCTTTGAGCCTTTTGTTTGAGGCTTTTGGGTACCATTGTTCTTTTTGCAATAAAAAACTTCATCTTCTTGTAATAACCTTCTGTCATCTTAAAGTTTCGACGATTTTCTTTAAACTCTTCGATTTTCTTCTGCAAATCATCATCCATTAGTAACCAGTAAAGATGAAGAACGACTTTGGAAAAGTTTGGATCAGCAATACCATTTGGTCTAAGTGACCGAAGAATCTCCCTCTCAATATGAGGCACGTGACTAAGCTTGGAATCCATACTGTATTTGGTACATATGTTTCTCATTGCAATGTTGTTCATCTTTTCATTTACTATCTTTGCTTTGTCTGCGATTAACTTATTAGGGTGTCTTTCAAAAGCAGGAATACTGCCTTTTGATCTCCAGCTTAGGAAAAAACTGTCATTATCCTCATCAAGCTTTTGCAAAAGATCTGCTAATTCTTTTTGTATGATCTCTGTTTTTAGGCTATCAATAAACGGCGAAATTTTAGCAGCATCCTTGTAGTGTATCCTATGAAGAGCCCTATACTCATCGCCATTTTCATCAAAATCACTTAAGTTACATGTAGTGCTGTGAGAGTGTTTGGCGTTAATGTCTGCTACAATTTCTTTAATTGTGGCATCGATACGGTCTCTTCGCTTTTGTTTTATAGTTTGGTCAATATGGAAAAATATTTCTTCCTGAACTCTTCCATGAAATTTACTCATTAAGTTTTTTTCTTCAATGTACCTTCAAAGTAAAGTGCGATTTTTGTAACATTGAATTTTCTGCTTTTAATTGCTTTTTTTATTTTCTTTGTCTATCTTTGTCTACTTTCCTCAACTTTCTCTTTGCATATTTCTTAATTCCTACCTTTTTTGGGTTTCGTACACTTCAGGTACAATGGCTGTGACGTCACCTGCGGCGTAAAGAATCATGTCCTCTGTCATTGGTCGTTTGGCCCACAAGTCGCTCGTCTCTGTTATCCACTGAGTCTGCCAAATGGATGTATTTTGAATTGAATTGTTTGTTATCAAACACTGTTTGTTTGTTTTTTACTATAAACATGTGTTTTATATACATATGTATTTCAATACCTGTACATCATCCTTCAGTTCTGTTGAAAATATCTTTCCTCCGTATTCTTCACAAATTGCAGCAAGTTTCAGAAGGGGTGCCAACCTGCGTCCTTTGTGTTCTTGGATTATTATATTAGCAACCTGAAAAATAATAAATAGTCATAATATAGTATAAAACAACATACATTGTATGCATATTACATGTAGCTAATTTGTTTCACGCCAAAGTTGAAGTTTTATTCATTTAATAATTTTTTTATTGTCTTTTAAAGTAATCAATTAACCATGATTGTATGAAGCATGAGCTTCTTTGTCATTAATATTGGATGCATCGAAAGGTTTTATTGTCCACTAGCAGCAATTATAATTTTATATAAGATTTCAGATTCAACGCAAATAAATGTAATCAGTATTGCCAACAACCACATTACAAATCGAAAGAAGCCATAAACCTGTGTATCGAAGACATTCCTAAGTGTCACTCCGAATTGATGGTATAGTGCAGCACTGTCGTTGGAACACGACTGCATTACCTAAAAACCAAAAAAATCCACAAACTCAATTTAGTTATAAGAAAGCTAGTCTACGGGTATCTTTTAACTAGCACAGTTAGGTGTAAATTATAGAAAGGTGGGCTCAGTAAGCCTTTTAATATTCATGCTTTATTTCTTTTTGTTTTTAAAGCTATATGATATAGTAATATAATATTGATTATTTATTAATATACCTTACATTTCAATGTAATTTTTAAAATCTGAGATGGTTCTTAAAATATATACGAAGATCGGGTAAACAAAATGTGTTCTCGTGTAATAAGTTGAGAGCGGAAAAAAGCTAATAGCTCAATGCATTGTATAATCTGATCCCCCCCCCCCCCCCCCCAGTATTAATGCATTTTTAAAATAATTAATCTTCATAATCCTGCCTAGTACATGAAATAGATTCATGTCCCATCAGGGAAATATTTACTCCATGCTGAAATAATTACTTCACATAGAAGTTAGAGTACATATATTTGCAAAAAGGTTAGATATTCGTATACATGTACAACAGAAGAGAAAAAAATATTGATGAACTAAAGCATAATTTATGACTCTTTATTCAAAGTTTAAATATTTAACAAAACAAAGGAGAATATTAGTTACTTTAACGACATTTTGAGACTTCAGAAGGTTTCCAAGTTTTCCCTCGTTTAGAAGACGATTGTTTTTCAAAATGTCGAACAAATAAACATGTCCTGCGGAATTTCCGACTTGAACCAAAGTCAAGGGACCATCCGCGCCAAGTGAAATCCCTTCACAATCTACTCCCAAAACGCTCTCACTTTCCAGCATGTCCACCACCGTTCTGCATCGAACAACATCTTCAATCACTTCTGGTAACTGTTTAGCCGCCATTTTACCTTATCTAACAGAACAAAATGCTTGAATTATGAAATGTTGTCGCATGGATCCACTCTAATGACCGTAAATTTCCATTTTATTGCCTGTTATATATCACTGATGGGTGCACGGGTCGTTTAAAATGGAAAGTGTTAATTGATTAATCATTGGACCAATCATTCATGTACCTGTAAAGTGCGAAACGAAATAGAAACGAAACGAAACGAAACAAAATCTACCGAAACGAAACGAAATCTACCAAAAGGAACAGAAACCTACCGAAACGAAACGAAACCTACCGAAACGAATTCAAATCAAAACGAAACCAAAACGACTGGTCCTCGGACGTTTGGGATAAATTAAGTTGTCACACGTGCCTTCTCTTTTTAAGACAAACAATATTTGATGCTTATTGTTAGACTGCTTAATTGAATTGTCCCAGTGAACTGAAGAGACCACATTAAATGGGAAACAAATTTCATTTTCACAGGGTATTGAGAGTTGCTACATTATTAAAGTTTTATTTTACTGTAGACGCAATTATAAGGGTTTACACTCTTTCATACTGGAAATTTTATTTTTGATATTCGTTCATAATAAGCCCATAAAAAAAGGCATTGAAACCAACCGTATATGTATGTGTGGGTGGGGTGGGGCTGGGAGGTAATGAAATGAACAAACTCTTTCTATCTTTCATTGCGTGTCAACAAAGATTTGTTGAGCCGTTATTTCCAAAATAAGCTCTTTAATATTTGTATACATCCAATATATTTTAAATTTAAATGGTTACATTTAAATCAATTTACTCTTACTTAATTTTGCTCGATTAAATTTCATTTTGCTTCTGTAGATTTCCTTTCGTTTCGTTTTGGTTTCGTTTCGTTTTGGTTTCGTTTTGATTTGATTCAGTTTTGGTAGGTTTCGTTTCGTTTTGGTAGATTTCGTTTCGTTTCATTAGATTTCGTTTCGTTTTTATTTCGTTTTGCACTTTACAGGTACCCTTTTCATAGGAGGTATAACAGAAAAATTATTTAAGTAAAAAAATAGATTTAGTAGTGATTTATTGTAATCAACTGTACAAGTGCAATGATACAAAAAAGAAAGTTAAATTTCCATCCCGTTACTTTTAATCCATATACAAAAAAAGAGTTTATCTTAGAACACTTTTAACTCTATCTAATTACAGTCCTTACCAATCAAACCCTGATAAGTTTAATCATTCAATCTAGAAACAAAGACCATCCGACAAAATGGTTGTTACACGGCTGCCTCGGGCGCACAAAGCGCGCCCTCGTCAAGCCTTGCAACAACCCTTCCTTATAAACTGGTAAGGCATAATCATAATTTAAATATAGTTGCTATTTTGACAGTTATAATAGTGAGTATATACGTTAGTTAAAAGTCTTCAAATTGATTTGAAAGTAATGTCTTTCAATGTTATCAACAAAACATGCACCAGTCAAAGTAACAAATTTTAATTGATTGAATAAGATAGAGTTTCACATATTGTTTCATCAATATTTGTTGAATAGTACATGTATGTTGATTTCGTTCTTAAATACTACAAAACATATTTACTTTGTATCAGTGTTTTAGAAGAATTAAACAATTAATTAAAATGAAATAAAAATTTATAAAATTGTTTCTGTCTGTTCGGAGTTAATGTTATAAAAAAATACCAGCCAAATGTGGACACGACATACACGTATATTCTTAAATTCTTCGATCAGAATAAATATTTTTTCTCACATCAAAACAATGTCCCGTTCAGAGGTATTTATAGATATATCAAACACATTTATTTATTATTAACGTGTCCTGCCTTTTTGGTGACGGGTCATAGATTATACAGACTAACATCTATCAAACTTGCAAGATTTGGATATCGTCAGACAGTGCATGTGTTCCGACTGTTCAGAAGCGGATTTCCAGATACTTAAATAAACAAACACTTCAACATATTGACCGTACTTTGCAAACATAAAACCGATATGCCATTTTGAACTTGTGTTCCGTCTTTCTAATCTGTCACAAAAAAATACAGCGCAGTAATTTTCTATAAGTAATGTAAACATGATTATCTATAATATGTGCGTCAGTTTACTTTATTATGTTTAAAGAACCCATACATGTATTTGCATGAAATACATATTTGCAGATATGTTTGGCAGCATAAAATTTTCGTCTTCAATTTCAAAGTTTGAAAATATGTTAATCTATGATGGGTTTTTTTTACATCAAGGTTTTTCAACTCTGGTATTCATGAACACAATAAAAAGAAGATTTCTTTTTTTAAAAACTGTGTTACTAAATGGACGATGTCACTGTTGATTAGAGGGGGTTTGAGATTAAAAGCCACACTCAGGATCTTCAGAAGAAAATGACTTTAATCATTCATAACGGCACAAATTATAAGTAAGCAATAAAACCAACAAAAATCGATAATTTACAAATTAAAATTTTTGAGATTGAAAACTCAAGTCTCAAAAAGAACACTCATTTTATACTTTGATTAAGATGAGAGATTTCAAACGACAAAGATACTGAACTTCTTAGTTAGACAAGATTTGTCAATTCAAGGTAACCAAGATATAACTATCAAGAAATATTCAACTCAGGAAGCTCGATGTTAAGTAAAGATACCACTTTAAATATCAGGACAAATCTATACGCTTAAACATCTTTCTTTCTGTTTTTCTTTTTTTAATTCTTTTAAAAATGAGTTGAAATACAATACTTGAATCATATCTAACTTAACTATTAATTGAATTCTAAGATAAGACACTAATGGCCTTAACAGTTAATGTTTTACATGGTATATATAGTACTTACCCTTAACGAAGTCGCTGACTGACTAATGTTACCCAGCTTGTGTGTAATTTGAAACGTTTATATACCACTTATACGTTTACTTTCGATATCTTTTTCCATCCATGATCGTGAAATTTCAGAAAACGAATTCTTCTTATCTTAACATTGCTCAAGATAAATGCGTTGGTTTATGTCAACACTTATCTAGTTATAAAAAATCATATAATAAAATATCAAAATAGTTTCGCAGAAAACAACCGATTGTAGACGAGTATACGTTTCCTTGTTAGCAATTTTACCATATTGTCACGTCAGTTTGTGTTGGTGGTATATTGTGACATCTACTCATGATCAAGGTACATGGTTCATTGTGTTGTTTTGTTTCCTTTTAAAAACGTACTAGTAGCTGACGAGCTCACAAATAAAAAGAGGTCTGAGTAACTTAAGTGTAAAATCATGTGGATGACCTAGTTTAATGTACGTGTTAAAAACACGTCAAGTACATGTAAATACATGCCACCTAAATATATGGATACATGAGATGTTTGGCCAGATGTAAAAAAGTGGGGAATTTGCCAATGTAATAATTATTACTAGAAGCTGACAAGATCCCAAGAGGAATTGAAATAATTTAAGTGTTATATTATGTGATCCACATGACTTAATGTAATTTATAAGTTTAGATATAACATCTACCGTGTATAATTCCTGCACGGACTACACGAAATTATCATGATGATGTCAAACCCAAATTCCCATAAGAAAAGATTTGGGTGTTTTTTTTAGCTTACGTATGGATGTACATTAACAGTAATTGAGTGAATTTTACTTACGTTTTTCAATCCATTATTGATTAGTTAAAAGACAGATTTAAATATAAACAATAAAATGTTTTTTTATGATTCATTTTGGTTATAAAGGTAGCGATCATTGCAGAAAAAATACATAACCTGGTAACGCGGGTTATGTATTTTTTAAGCAATGTCGCTACCTTCATATCCTGCATGATTCACAAAAGAGCATTTCATTGTTTAAATATAATTAACACTAGAACATAAGGAATTTATTGATGAAAGTACTCGTTCATGAAGCCGTCGGAAATATAACAGCTTTTGTTAACTTAAAACAGCGTACATATGGTATTATTCTTCATTTATAACATCACTTTTTCACAATGTCTTTGATAAATGACAATGTAGTTCAATTCTATACAGAAAACATAATGAATCCATCAATGCAGTTCATAAAGAAATATGCGAATCTCTCTAGATCGATAGTTTTCAAGTTAACAAAAGTAGCTTGCATTGGAAAATCAAAACAAGAGGCCCATGGGCCACATCGCTCACCTGGTTTTTTAAAAAATCGGACCAAGTAGCTTTAAACTTAAGCAATAAAAGGTAAAGTATTCGATGAAGAAACTTTAAGGAACAAACTGGTTATGCTGATAAAATTAAGAAAAGATATTACAAATATCACTGAAAACTATTTAATATTAAGACTTCCTCCATAGAGAAATAGAGCATTCTTGGTGTGATGATGGCGAGGAAATTCAGTGGGAAGACAAATATTAAGCCATGCAAATGGAGTTTTTAAAGTAATTTAATCATAAAATTGCATTGCATGGATTTACAGAAATGGTGCAAATGGTTTTCTACTTAAGTAAACAAAAATAAAATTACTGTTAGAATATGTAAAAATTCATTAAAAAGTTATAACATACATGTGTTTACTTTGATATACATGTAATACATTAATAATGAATGGTACAATGGTTAGCATTTGACTTACTTATGTGTTTTGATTTGACATTAATTTGATATGTCACTAATTTTTATATAGTCTTGATGAGAGAGTAAAAATAACACTGTATCTAAATCCTTAAATATAGTAAAATGTTCAATGTTTTATGTTTGTGTTTGTTTACCTCAGTGTTGTGCTTCTGTAAAGGGTTGTGTATGTGTCCATTATCATATTCAAATCAAAAATAAAATTCATATTCTTACTATTTTTTTTATTTTCATATTCATAATATTTTCATAAGGACAGATCTTACAATTCTTTTAAGTAGTTGAGGTTTGGTATTGAAATGATAAGGAAAAGGCCGACAGAAGTGTGTTTAACTTAAAACAGAAAAGGAAATTAACAAAGATATTGAAAACAGGAAATTATTCTTGATAGCTATTAAATTGTATTATATTTAATGATACTACATTTATGAATAAAAAGCGGGATATCCGATATCTTATTTATTTGAGATGCAGCAACCAGATTAGATCATTCCTACATTTGATAAAAACTATAAATGAAGAGTTTTCTTTCATAGATAATTTCACTATTAAAAAGAGTAGGAGTTATGACCCTTTGGTGACAAGGCCATTTTAATGTCATTTACATTTATAGATGATTTGCATATTCGTTAATCAATTTGCAACAACCAATTAAAAGAAATTTCGTTCTGGTCAAGGTATGGACAAACAAACAAGGTTTTGTTAGTTTACTGAAGAAAATTTTGTTTTTCAATTTCAGGTGGACTAGCTAGAATAAACACTTTGAAGGGGAATGTATGTTTAAGATAAGAGATAGAAATGACTGATGATAAGAAACTCGATGATATAGAAAACAGAAAAAACTGAACTTGTTAAGAAACTGGCGTATATAGTTCTTCATGTCCGTAGCAAATACTGCCACCAGTCTTGCGTCATCAGCAAAAGTACACACATCTGTGCTTAAACAGAGTCTACACGAGTGCGATCAGAAATATGGTGCAGGTGTTGCATAACCGTTCCGTCATTAAAAGAAAAGAAAAGAAAAACACACACTCATGCACAATGAATAATTAAAAGAGATTGTGTGATACCCAACGAACAATAATCATGAAAGTAACATAGTTATTGTAATATTTTAAGCAATATTCACTAGTGAAAAAATTGTCAATCGAAGAATTACCTTTATTCGTGAAAAAGACTGAGGAGGCAGCTAGCGTAGGAATATGAATACTTCACATTTACATTTCTTGGTGAATGATGATTTTTAAAGATAACTTACGTTAATTTTGTTTTCTTTTACATATTACATATTCATCGATATTCTAAACATTTGTTGTAATGTTGTATCTGCTGATCATAAATTGAACTATATTTTTAAGCGCAATTGTGTAAAGAGTATCTGACTTTAGTAATATATCTTGAATAGATAGTAAGCACTGATCGAATATATTAAAAAGTATTATTTAACCAGGATCTCACGTTTGCTTTAACCTTCAATTTGAGACAGGAAAAAGAACTTACATGTAGCTGTAAGATTACATGTTGAAGCTCGAAGAAAGGTAAATTAATAAGATTCGCCAATGACAAATAAAATTCTATCTACATTATAATATTGATTTGTTGCAATGTTTCAAATACATGTAGAAGACTCATTGAAATCCCGAAACTTTCGCATAATTAACAATTACACTCAAGGAAACTCTTGAAACTAATAAATAAAATGAAAGCGATTGGTATGCTTGTTGTTAATTTTTATCATTACACCGATCCAAGGCTTATAACCATAGTCATACTTTATATGCCTTTATCGTCTTTGTTTAGATTAAAAAGGAGGTGCCCCAAAAATGAAGTTGTTTTAAACAAATATTTTAGAGACTGATGGTATTATATATTTTTGTATGGTTATTTGATTAATTAATGTTTAAAACATGTTCAACTTGGTTGACAGACTTAATATGAAAAATGTGATTTTATGGAACGATTTCGCAGAATATTTTTTGGTTAAGAGTTTATAGCGTGAAAAGTGATCCGTCAACATCTAAATATTTTATCATATCCTTCTCTAAGATATCGTGATAAAGAATAAATAACATTCCAACAGGTGTGAAAATATGTTTAATTGGACATTCCATTCAAACATTATCACCAAATTCTAGGTAATGTCTTTAATTTAATGATTTACATGAGTGTACACTAATCTCTTTATCTGATTTTTAAAAAAAAGAAAATTATTTGCGATGACATTAAATATTTTTCTAGACTTTTTGAAAACATTTCTTGCAGTGAACGATATAACCACATCCAATTTCACAGAAGGAATAAGAAAGTAAAGATAAAAGTACATTGCCCTTTTGACCTAATCAATCGTAAATTTTTATGATCGCAAACCTGAGTGTCGGTGGAGCTCGGCTTGGACGAACAGGAGCAATATAAAATTGTTTACCACGATGTACATGTATAGATAACTAAAACTGATAATGATTTAGTATATAAATTTAGGTAATATTTGATCGTCACAAGATCTAGTTATTTATAAAGAACTAGAGTTCTGTCTCATTGTTACTCACATGTATTGCGATCTTTGATTGCAGTTGTTCATGCTGCAATAAAACTTTAAAACAATATGTTGGGTCGTCGTAACATTTGCAGTAGACACTAACCTTAGAAGCAATTAAAATTTGACTAGTGTAAATGATTAATGGATTCAAATGATTGAGAAGTGCAAATGTGTAAACAAAAAATATACTAGTAATGTGTACATAGTTAATATGGAACGTGTTATCAGCATACACATTAAAACCTTGGTTAACGTTATTTTAGGTCATCTTTAATCTTCAATCGCAACCTCATGACATGACATGGGTTGTTTAACGGAAACGCTTTCGAACTATGTTGTATCGTTGGATTAAGTTAACAAAAGTTCTCATAAAAAATTATCATTACTATTTTTAGATTTATAAATGTGTTGGCATGGACGCCTATGTACATTGTAAACTTTTTAGCATATTGTAAACAATGAACTTTGTACCATACCAGAAATAATGTAACAATATGTTTTTAAAAAACTTGGAAAGGTAAAAATTTTAAAAGCGCAGTGGGATTCGAACTCATGACTTATAAACTGGTAGTTAGCGTTCTAACCCATTGCTGTTAGGTAGGAAATTTGGGAAAGAAAAATATAATAAAACAGTTACTATACTTGAACTATACATGATTTCATTTTCTATTTCGACATAAATATTGATATCTAATGAAGCAGCAATGTATCGCATGACTTAAATGGAAAAGTAATAGTTTCTCGGCAAGGGTCAATGAGGACAAACTTGGTACACCTGGATCTGATTCAATTTCGTTTCTGGGGGGGTTTTATTTATGTAACATTGAAATTTATGGGAAAAGCATATTTTCTTACAAATCGTGTGGTAAACAGTAACATAAGACTTTCTTTTCTTAAAAAATGCCAAAACATTTCTTATATACCGTACATATTTTGATAAAATCATCACCCACCCCCTCCCCTATTTTTTTTTAAAAAAAGGACAGGGAACTCTTGAAAGGGTTTCAAGTGTAAAGATTTAATTAATTTACTCTATACAGTCTCCTAAATTATGTCAGCCTCAAAGTAATCAATGAATATTGTTTATAAGTTTATCAATCATAATTATTTAATTTATCTCAGTTATACATGGCCAACATTAATAAAAGAATATAATATGCATTTTCGAAAACCAAATCGATAAGTTGCTGCTGTCTGTTGTTAGCAGAGATACTATACGCATTGGCTGATAGTTGAGAAAAGTGATATATTTATATAGATAAGTACAATCTCAGCAGGTATTGATTACAATGAATTAAATCAATATCTCGTTGCATATGATAATCATTGATACATTTGTTAATATATTGTTAACTAGTCCCTTATTGGGGACACTCCCATTCACATAAAAATTGTCATTTTAAGGAATGGGTGATGCCAAAGCACTAATTGAACTTACATAAAAGTAACTGGTATGTAATCGCCAACTACAATTTTTAATTTTTTTCAGTTTAGTTATTTTTTTCGTTTACTTTTTTTATTCTATTTATTTTTTGAAAGGGGGGGGGGGGGGCGAATAACTTATTTACAGGAGCACATATGTCACATTGCTTTTCGTCCAAAAATATCTGGTAATACCAAAGAAACTACGAGAAAGTTTTGTGCAGATGAATATTAATCAGTTCTATTTAACATTTATTCATTACTTTAGACATTTTCATACCATTCCAACATCGTTCAAGTCAAGAGTTCTATTTAACATTTATTCATTACTTAAGACATTTTCATACTATTCCAACATCGTTCAAGTCAAGATTGTTATGACTCTAAAGATAGGACGTCGAGATCATCATTTGTCTAATTTTGGGTTCTTTCGGAAAAATAGTATTAATAAAAATCATGATTCCAAAGTTTGAAATTCATAATTTAATCCAAGGCGGTGTGCCCATCGGTTTTTACAGTTTTTATGTATAATTACATGACTGGGTCTGACAGATCACTGTCCTCTAACAATTTGATATCAATGAATTATTTGATCGATTCATCAAACGTAGAATAATTATATTTTATACAGATTATGAAAATTTGCTAAATTATAATGACTTTTAAACCTTTTAAGTTATGTCTCTTACAATCACATCTTGTTTTCATTATAATTTTATGAATTTATCAAACTATCAAAGATAACGTATAATCAATTTCAAGGTGATTGATAATGATACCTGTTTAGAATATTTGATAAGTGGCTGCAATGATTTTCCATTCAATGCTACCGCAAGGCTGACTTAGTAGGAACAACATTTTTTTGTCTATGCTTCCATAAAAATGAATTTAATTTGTGACCCATTCAGATGAAGGTACATGTATAAACAAACTTTTTTTCCGCCAGCATGCTTTGATATCTTTCGAACAATAGCATCAAAATGTAAACAATGTATTACAAATACATTTGAGACTACCCTCTGAAAAGATACCCTTTCTACTAGTCCTTATTATTGACATTTATCTCACATTTATCTCACAGTCTTTTCCTCAAATATGAACCTCTTGTGTTAAACCACTCTATTCGCGAGACTTGATGTAAATAAACGATAAGAAAAACTTTTTTAAGAGAATTTTTTTTAAAGATTCCCATTTAATATTAATGGGGGCGTTACATGTATACCCCTTTTGAAAAAAAAGATACACTTTGATGATGTAAAGAGGTACGGCCTTTATAAAAGGCTTGCATTACAAATGTATATGCAGAAGCCATCTTAGACAAAAAAATAATAAAATAAGACAAACTTTCCTTTGAATTAAAAAAAAAGAATCGAAATTAAATATCACCTGATTCATTAATCACCTCAATATAAGTATTAGCATCACAATATCGTGTACCCAGGCCAATGGTCTTAATGTAAATGTAAGAAATTCTTCCAAGAGATCAATGAAGACAAACTTAGTGTATAAATTTGTTTCAACTTCATTTTCTGAGGGGTATGTCTCATCTTATTTATACATCGTATTTAACATTCTTTATGTGTTAGATAGTCAAGCGAATGGGGTAGTGGGTAAGATAACTTTCTTCTCTTTCGACCTAAATATGACCAAATATAACTTATAACATATAAAAAAAAAATTATATGTTTATGCGTATAGTTTCTTCATTTTGTTTTTTTTATGTGATTTGAAATACACGTTTACTTTCCGTTAACTTTGCGTAAGTTAAATGTAGTCCATATAAAACAAGATTGTAAGTTTGATCATTTGAAAATTATTTCAAAGGGTTAATCAAATAATACAGGTTTACCTTACGTTTTAGTAATTTTAAAAAGCAACAAAAATATCATTTCTTGAAGGTTACTTTGAGGTATGGGAAAAGTATAATTGTTAAATATATCTCATAAGAACAAGAGAACAGGTTATTTCTTACAGATTTCTCGGTAAAAAGTTGCATAATGCCTTAATTTTTTCCCCAAAAAAGATGGGGAAAAATTTACTTACCGTACATATTTTGATAAAATGTTTTTCCTTTATTTTCAAATGAAGGACAGATAACTCTTTAAAAAGGTTTTTAGTGCAAAGTATTAATTACTAAGTAATTGACTTCATACAGTCTCTTAACGTTGGCTTTATACCAGCCTCATAGTAATCAATTAATGTAGTTTATACGTGTATCAATCAAAATTGTTTATTCGTCTCATTTATGCATGGACTACCTTAATAGTAGTATATAATTTGCATTTTCAGAAACCCAAGCAAGTTGGTGCTGTCCGTTGATGGCAGATATTCTTAAGTCTATTGTTTATATACACATTGTTCGATAGTGGAAAAAGTGATATATTTATATAGATAAGTATAATCGGAACAGATATTGATTACAATGAATAAAAACAATATCTCATTGCATGTGATGACCATTGATATGCATATTAACTTAAATTATGATTAGTAAACTTTAGCCCCTACATGTATGTTCCTATATAATCGAGGCAATTGATTTATTTATAAATATATAGTTTTAACAGATATATATTTTTATCACCGTATTTAAGATTTAAAATGTTGTTTTTATTTTATCCTTTTATCTTATTTGATATAACAATTATTATTGATAATATCAGTGCCAGTAGAAATGTAGTATTATTGCATCTCAATCCCACGGTCGAATTTTGATAGAGTATGTCCATGAGTTTTTTTGTAATAATGTTTCATATATATACTAGTATTCATGAGTCGCATGGTTCATGATAATGAATAATGCAATACAGATAATTGAACGAACAATTTGCTGTGGCAATCTCTTTATTAATGTTGAATAATGTTAAAATTTGGAACCCTTCTGATGAAAATCAGCTATTCTCCATCTCTACTGCTCTGAACAGCTGATTTGTTAATCTGATTGTCTTCTAACAGAAATTTAATCACAACATCATTTTTATTGATTTGATACAAAAATGTATGCATAGATTTCAAAATTGCCTGCCATAATACGACCTAACTACTAAGACAGAATTGGTTTAGAGTTGTATGACAGTTTGTTATTGTCATTTTTCATTCGATATAATGTATACCGTATAGTCGTTTTTTTGGCGGGACACAAATTTGGCGGATTTGGGACTACATGGTATGCCATTAATTTTGGCAGATATAATGTTGATGAATCCTTTATCCTTCATAAAAAATCTAAGATCAGTTCATTTTAATAACTGAGAAGTTAATTTTACTTAAGTAAAAATCCTATGCCACCATTACAAGGTTGTAAAATATTTTGTCCGAACCTGGCTTCACACACTTATAAAAAAAAAGTTTTGTTTTGTTTAGTAGTAGTATAAGGCTCCTAGATATGGGGGTCAAATGAGTGCACTTGACAGGCTCTTACATAGGGGGGGGGGGTCAAAGGTCAATATTGAGGACATTAGGGGTCAAAGTAGCCCCGCTGTAGAAAAAAAAATATGACGTCATAATTGAAAGACAGAGCCAGTGTTGACATTTTCATAATTTTATTGGAACAAGAACACAAATGAAAAATACAAATGAACAAATTGAACAATTTTTTAAGGAGAAAAGTCTTTTAAGAATATATTTACACACGGGAAATCAGAGTCTATTTCTGAATTTCACAAATTTTCTTGGCTTCGTCGGTGAAAAAGATGCTAAAATAATCCTTTTCGTTGAATTTGGCGGCCATGGACCATTTCTCTGTGGCTTCTTCTTTAGGTCCCCCGTTGATGTAGATATTGGGTCGGAGGAGATTTCTCAGTTTGTCGAAGTTGAGCGGTTTTTAAAGCTGGATTTCCCCGCTGATGTTGTTTGTTTTTCCGTTTTTGACGAAGCAGAATTTGTTGCAGTGTTCTGTGAATAGTTCTTTTAAGCTCCTGAATCTGGTATCCCTGGCTGCGTTGGGTTCTATGTAGATACTCCACGATTCTCTTGCTTTTTCTGATTCCATTCAGGCTACGTTTGGATTTTTTTTCGCTGAATTCCTTTAGCACTTCCCTCAGGATTTCAAATATGCTGGCATTTTCTTTTTTTATCTTCTTTGAGATTTCTGAGCTCGTTTTCCATCAGTGCTAGTTTTTCTTTGGCTTCTTCTTTTTCCTGGTTTAGTTTAATGTAGTTGAAATAACTCATCGATTGTGCGTCCTTAAACGCTTCTCTTATCTCTGTCACTTCTTTTTTCATTTCCTCCATTTTTTCTTTGGATTCTTGTAGTTCCTTTTCCTTTTCTGTCAGTTGTCTTTGTAGTTCCTCCTTTTTATCTTTGGCTTCTTGTAGTTCTTCCTGTAATAGCCCTTTTTCGCAGCTCAGTTTCTTGTAATTTTCTTCTGAAACATAGAGGGACTCGTGTTCCGGCATTGTTGCCTCTAGGTATGCTGTTCTCATCCACTCTACTTCTTCGTTTATTTCGTTCAGTAAGACTGTGGTTTCTTTTTTTTCTTTCGCCATGGCTGCTATTTCTCTTTGGGCTTTTGTAGTTCCTGTTTGACATCCTGTAGTTCTCTCTCTGCTAAAATGGTGTCCAATTTCAGTATGCTGAACTCGTTTTCTGGGTAAAATGGATCCTTTATCAAGTCTTGTATTTTTTCATTGAGAGTTTTTCCGCTAGTTCCTGGTCCAAAGCCTGCTGTACAGTAGTTGATCTGAGGGTTCATTCGTACTCTTCTTTTGTGCTGGATGTTTATCATTCTTTGGAATTCTTTGTTTTCTTCCTTTTCTCTTTTTTCATGATGTCTATCATACTTTCTCCACGCTCAGGGGGGAAAAAAGGGAAATCCGAAAGCAGGTTTCTTTTCCTCCCCCATTTCTGCTGTATCTGAAAATCCTAGCTTCTTTGCTGGTTCCATCTGTCATTTCTTCTTCTCCTTCTTCTTCTTTAATTTTCTGGACTTGATTTTCCGTGGTCATCTTTAGACAAAAATAATCTGCTGTAGAGTTTCTGAAATATGCTCTGTGTGTGGCGATCTGAAGAAAATATACCCTTTTTTGCGATGACGAAATGCAGCTGGGGTCATTGCGCAATACCCGCACCTGTGAAAAGGGGACCCTTGAAGCCCGTGAGCCATGATAAGTCATTGTAAATATTGCGACATATCCGCACCTGTGAAGCGACCTTGAAGCGCGTGACTCATGATGAGTCATTGTAAACATGTTATGGGTAATGTATAACTGTACTATATTTTAAAATACTTTTTCATTTGATCGCTCGCTTTCAAGCAAGATGAATTTAGAAGAAAGTATTTTGACAAATAAATCACGCTTGTTAAGATATAAAAGAAAGCGATTGATTGAACGAAATTTAAAACTTTTAAAGAGAAAACCTGTCAATAAATCTGATAAGAAAAAAGCTGTTTCTGACTTTTACAACATTAGATTAGACAGGGGCGACAATCTCGCACATTTAAAGTTAAACAAAATGTATATACGGTCAGTTTTCGTCCTTTTCCAAAGAAATCAGAGAGCGGTTTTATTAAACGTTTATAAAGTGACATGTTGAAACAAGTGAAAGAACGCATGCAGTGTAATCCTAACGATTGTTTACGATTGAACGTACGTCACCCCTCTTTAGATTCTGAGATTTGATACGAATTTCTCCAGTCTAAGAATCTGAACGAAGCTACCATTTTAGATAAAGTTCAGGTGGTGCAACAATCGAAAAAAGAATTTACCACCACGGACGGATCTGCGGAATTTGAATTGTTTCATGTGAAGTATCCTCAGGAAGCGGGGGTCAATATTTAAAACATCTCCATACCAACAAAGAAAAGTTTAAGAAAGGAAAATACGGTGTCTTCCCGGCTGAAATTAGAACCGATTTACAAAGGAAATGGAAATGGAATCTGTTTGAATGTTTGGTTCTGTTACGGGATTATCACTGGACACAATTTTACTATATTGTAACAGATTTTATTTCCACTATTGATGAACGAAATATAGTTCTGAAACATACACAAACAAACATAAACATACACATCACAAGACAACACAAACACATATATCAAGTACACTAGCTCCATTTCATAATTCAATCACATTTACTACTTTAATGAAATGAAAAATAGATCAAATTAAAATCCAATCAATTGTTCATATTTCACCATTATTATTAAGAATGATCAATATGTAAATTTATCACATATATGCATAATTATGACTTTTAGATATAAAGGTCAAAATTAGTATAGACACAGTTTAGACAATTTGGACACCACATACATTTATATGTTAGTCACACAAAACATAGATCTTACCAGATATATGGTATCAGAACTTATTCAATTGACATCACTGTATTTAATTACTTGTGTAGGAATGACTCTACAAATCAACCAAATAAATAATTGATTACTGATAAAATAATTACTTTAATAAATAGCATTCTAACCCTTTATTTTAATTTATAATTTATTTATCTTTCACACAAGTTAATAAAGTTAATAAACTCTCTTACTTTAGGTCTTAGTCCAAGTCTGTATAAGTTGAAATATAACAGACCGCTCTCAACAGTAGTCATTGGAGAAATTAAATCAAACACCCCAAAATCACTCTACCTTCAAAGAATTCAACCTTTCACCTTAAATCAACCAACCAAAGTTAAGAATCACTAGACCATGAACAACAATCTGAATACTCTCTACTTTACATGTATGAAAACCCATAAGTGACTTTACCAAATAAATAACTTGAATAAAACTGTATAATATGGAAACATACGGCAGCAATCATAAATTTATTTAAACAACCAATACCTAATTAAAATCACTTGCAACCTGTTCTATCACAAACTCCCCCTTGTTCGAAAAATGACTTCCACGTCATTTCACAAGTAAGAGCAAAAAAAAATTGAATAAACAGGGACAATATCAGTGTTATTTAACAAATAACACAATAAATTTTATTTACATGTATAAAGTTAAATTCAGTCGCATAGATCTATGACATTCATGCATAGACAAAGCTGAAATAAAACATGATATGTTCATTCTGGAATTTTCAATCAGTTACTCAGTTGTTTAAAACATACTTTATAACAAAATCTGTTGTGTCTTTTGAGATGGTAGCTTTTCTCGTAGATTGGATAAAGTTTATGATAAAATCTGCCTTCTCCTTCCAATCTTTCTGCACTGTTACATTGGATTTCGTTATAAATTCACCTGAAGTCAACCATTTAGGTTTCTGCCTTACCCGTGATGATCTTCTCGGTACATCAGCCTCATTTGCATCATCCTCCTCAAATTCCTCTTCCTCAGATTCCTCTGGATCAGATGATTCTGAACTCTTATTTACAATCTCTGTTTCATCAGAAGCGCTTCTGTTTTCTGAAATATCTTCAATATTTTCAGAAATTGCTGGTTCCTGAGTCTCTGTGTTTACAATATTTTGTGGAATATTGTCTTCCAGATCAGTAACCACAATATCATCATAACTCTGCTCACTATAAATGCTCTGACCATCATCAGAAGGCTCTGCATGTTTCTGTACTACAGGCTTCTTTTGTCTAGGCAATGGTGTTGGTTTGTTGTACGATATAAATCCAATGGGGTATAGTAAATTTCGATGCAAAATTCTCTCTTTTCCACCTCCATTTTCCTTTCTGACTGTATAGACTGGAATCTGGCTATTTGGCTGTGCTATAATGATATAGGGTTCTTCTTCCCATTTACTGGCTAACTTATGCTTTCCTTCAAAATGAACTACTCTTACTAAGACTCTATCTCCGACTTCTAACACAGCACCTCTCATATTCCTATCGTATTGATCCTTTTGCTTTTGTCTGGACTTTTCCGCTACCTTAAAGGCTAAATTGTAGGCTTCAACCAGTCTTTCTCTAAGATCTTTAATATATTTTGTTTGTGGTTTTCTATTCTTTTCCTTAACTAATCCAAATGCTATATCAATGGGTAAATTTGGCTGTCTACCGAACATTAAGAAATACGGAGACTGACCTGTCGATTCATGCCTGGTACAATTGTAAGAATGAACTAAGGTTGATACATACGATTTCCAATTTAATTTTTGTTTTGGGCCTAAAGTTCCTAACATGTTAAGAAGTGTTCTATTAAACCTTTCTGTCATTCCATTTCCCATTGGGTGATATGAAGTTGTCCTGGATTTTTCTGTTCCCAAAATTTTACAAAGTTCCTTGATTAAGTTTCCCTCAAAATTGGCTCCTTGGTCTGAATGAATGCGTTTTGGAATTCCATAATTAACTATTAAGTGATTAAATAAAACTTCTGCTGTTGTTCGAGCTGTTTGATTTCTGGTAGGGTATGCTTGTGCAAAACGAGTAAAGTGATCCGTTACTACTAAGATGTTTTGATATCCGCCTTTGGATTGTTCGAGTGATAAAAAATCAATGCAATTAAGTTCTAAAGGTTGGGTGGTGGTGATACTTACCAGAGGTGCTCTGTCAGGTTGAGTTTTCCTTTAATACATCTGTCACAGTTACTTACCCATTTCTCTATGTCTGTGGATATTCCAGGCCAATAAAATCTCTCTTTAATCAAAGATGTTGTACGCTCTCGTCCGGGATGTCCCATCTCATCATGAAGTAACTTAAGCACTGTTGGTACTTGAACCCTCGGTAAAACTAGCTGTTTCACCTCTTGATCATTTAAACTTACCTTTCTATACAAAATTCCCTCTTCTACACATAACTTGTCAAATATTCTAAGCAATGGGCTGTTAAGAAACTGGTCTCTCTTGGGCTTTTCACCAGACTGAACTCTATATATCCAAGGTCTGATTTCCTCATCTTCATGCTGAAGTTGACTCCAATCTATATCCTGACACACATTCATTTGTAAATCAGTCTGCAATAACTCTACAGTTTCTGGTACACCAAAACTTTCTATATAAGCAATGTTGATTTTGTTGCATACAGACTTTACAGCATCAATGGACATTGGCATTCTGGATAGGGCATCTGCGTCTTTGTTGTGTATTCCAGGTCTGTACTTAATATCAAAATCATAGGTACCAAGCGCTGCCAACCATCTGTGACCTGTAGCATCTAATGTGGCAGAGGACAGCACGTAGGTCAAAGGATTGTTATCCGTTAAAACAGTGAATGTATTTCCATATAAATAATCATGAAATTTGTCAACTACTGCCCATTTTAACGCGAGGAATTCAAGCTTGTGAGCAGGATAATTTTTCTCTGATTTTGATAAACCTCTGCTCGCAAATGATATCACTTTCTTTAGATTGTCATGCTCTTGGTAAAGTACAGCTCCTAGACCCATGCCACTTGCGTCTGTGTGTAATTCAAAAGGCTTCTTAAAATCTGGATAGCTTAACACTGGTGCAGTTGAAAGTTTCTCTTTCAATAAATCAAAAGCAGTTTGCTGTCTTTCATTCTAAATCCATTCTTTTACTGTCTTCTTTTTCTTACATTTGGAAGTACTAGGAAATAACTCTGTCAACGGTTTAGATATCTGACTGAAATTCTGAATAAACCTTCTGAAATAACCAGCAAAGCCAATAAACTTTCTCACTTCCTCAGGATTTCTAGGTGTGGGCCAATTGAAGACCTTGGATATTTTTTCAGGATCAGTTCCTATTCCTTCACTTGAAACAACATGTCCGACATACTTTACATTTCTCTTAAATAGTGAACATTTCTTTGGTGACAGTTTTAGGTTTGCTGCGCGTATGCGGTCAAAAACTTGTTTGAGTCGTTCTACATGTTCCTCAAATGTGGACGAAAATACTATAATATCATCAATAAAAATGCAGCAAATTTTCAAATGTAAATCTCCTAATACATCTTGCATCAATCTTTGATATGTTGCATGTGCTCCTGTCAATCCAAAGGGCATACGATTAAACTCGTACAGGCCTAACGGTCCAACTGTAAAGGCCGTTCTCTCTTTATGTGGTTCAAAAATCTCCACCTGATGGTAGCCAGACTTTAAGTCCAGTACTGAAAAGTATTTGTTCCCTGCTAAGCAATCCAACATTTCCTCAATTCTTGGTAGTGCATAAGCATCTTTCTTTGTATTCTTATTTAATTGTCGAAAATCTATACAAAGCCTGAGAGAGTTGTCTTTCTTCTTGACTAACACCACATTTGACGACCATGGAGAATGTGATTTCCTTATTATTCCTGATCTAAGCAATAACTTGATGTGATCTCTCACCTCGCTAATCATAGCTTGAGGGATTCGCCTGTATCTTTGTTTGAAATATTTATCGTCTTGTAATTCAATCTTATGATACACATTCTTGGCCTGTCCGACATCTATGTCACTCTTGGAAAATATGTCGTTGTAGTCGGAAATCAGTCGTCTCCCTTGTTCTAATTCATCTTGTGAAATCGCTTCTTTTTCAAAGTTGATCAGACTCAGAACATCATCTTCAGAATCTTTTCTTGTCTGTGATGGTTGCTCTTCTGTTTCTCTAACAGGTTGTATCTCACATAGAATTGCTTTAGGTTGTATGGTCACTGTCCTTGTTGTAATATTGCTTAAATACACATCCACATCCTTTAAACCACTGTTATACTCTATTAAAGCTGGTTCCACATCTATGTCTTTGTCTAGCTTTGATTTCGTAGATGAATGCAGCATAGCTAAAGTCTGCTGATATGGTACAGTGTGATCAACATAACCTCTTATGACAATTCTGGAATTGGTTTGATTTGAATAGTTCTTAACTCTGCACTTTTCACAATCCCTAGTCTAAATTTGTATTTTCTTATTTCCTGTTCTCTCACTATCATGGATCGGAAGGATAAATACCAAGGTGTTTTCAAGTTTGACTTGTCAAGATAGCTATCTCCATATTTTCTATGAAGAGAATCCATCAAAATATTCAGAACGTTTGTTCCTAACAAAATAGGTATCTTCAAGTTATAAGTACTGTCCGGAATAACCAATAAAATTGAAGTTACTGGTTCATCCACATCCTGTATCTGAATTTCTGTTGTGACATAACCCTCATAAGGTAAATGTTTTCCATCAGCACATTCGATGTGAAGTAAAGATCCTATTTCCTGTATTGGTATATCTTGGAGATGATCTATATAGAATTTCTTACTGATTGTTGAGACAGTAGAACCTGTATCTATGAGAGCTTTTGTTTCTAATTCGCTTATTGTTATTGTCGCTTCTGTTGGTTCTCCACATAGACCTGGGGGTATTCTCTTTGACATCATAGATGGTATAGGGTCGATTTTAGGATTTTGGTCTATGGACGACCTCTCCTCATAGACCTGTTGCAGTTTAAATATAGCGGCTTTCCATTAATGTCTCTTGTAGCCCTGCATCCTCTTTGTATATGTCCTTCCCTACCACACCTTCTACATATAATTTCTGAGAACTGCTGAGCTAGTCTACTTTGATCTTGTTGGTCCTTTTCCTGTGGTCTAAATTCACTATTAAATCTCCTGGGGTAACTACCAAATCTGCCTCTTGTGTGACCTCTATTTCTAGTTTTAAATGATGGTGATCCCCTATAAGTGGTTCTACCTCTATTTTGAATTTCTAAGTTATCCAACCGATGAGTGATCTGCTTTAACACTCCCTCAATTTGATTGTCTTCCTGTACAACTGCTTGTTTAACTTGAACTGTTTTGCTCCCATTTAATTCTATTTCCTTCTCCTTTTCTATTTTCCTCAGTGCAATTCTTAAATCGTCGAAACCTTTGTATCTTTCTTTTTCGTAATGAGAGATGGCTTTGATTTCAGGTTTCAATCCCTTATATAGCATGTCATGCAGCATTCCATCAGCCATTGCAGGATTAACAGCACCAATCTTAATTGCCTTTTGCATAATGTTCTCTAATCTGCAACTCCAAGTAGATACATCTTCATCTTTGCCCTGCTTAGTTCCATAAAATTCTTGGAGAATTGATTCTCTTTCTTGTATATCCCCATATACACTGGTAAGTTTTGATAAAATCTTTTTCAAGTTCGCATCAGGTCCTAAATTCATTATTACTCTTCCAGCCTCACCTCGAAGTGAACGTCTCACTGCCTGTGTGATGTCTTCTTCTGAATGAGTTTTGTCTTGCATAGCACATTGCACTTCATACAGCCATAGATCAAATGTTGTTTCAGACCCCTTTTTGTCATTTCCAGTAAATATACTGAACCTTGGAGGTTGAATGATATATTTCCTTGATTTTTCAGTTTCTGTAGGTCCTTTTTCTTCTGGTTCTGTTTTAATTACTTTTTCTCCCTTTAACTCTAGATAACTTTTCATCCATGCCTCAAATTCTAGTATGTTATCAGCCTTTGGTACAACCTCCAAAGTTTCCAAAGTTTCAATCAATTTCTGATATTGTTCTGGTGTTTGCGCCATGTTGTTTGATGCAAGCAGGAAGCAAAAGAAAACGCACGAAAAGCCCGTCATACGTTGTGTACAAATTATCTAATAGTCGGTTTTCTATTTCACGGATTGCGGTTCGCGGTGTATGGATATCCAACTAATTAAATCTAAGTAATTTAACTAAAGTATTAAACTAATGTAAACCTTAATGAATTCTAAATAACTGCTGAAATAACCAAGTGAAAAACTTCCATGAATATTTCAAATACTCCACTGACTGATACCTGCCTTTGCCAAACTCTGAACACTACACTATAATTGATTAAACCAATATAACCAACACTATAGTTACTGGAATACTACACTTCCAAAAATCAAAACACTGAACCACAATAACTAGGTCAATGTCATTCAGTAGGTCACTGTAAGGTTGAGTATGTTAGACAATTCTTGCTCACTTAGACTCACTCTAAATTCCAAAAATGTTTTTTTTTTTTTTTAATTTAAGCAAAAAAATTTAATAAACAGTAGCAAAAATTTAAACTGTGGTATAACTGACTGCTTTAAAAAAAATCCTTACAATTCTTATTTGTGATTCATTTGCTTCAGAAAAATTGATGCAGTACCAAAATATTTTCAAACTGAATTTGTAAACATGGAACCCTTCAATCAGCTGCAGCTGTTCAAAATTGTAAACAAAATTCTAAGTCAATTCAAGAGATATTTGTGAGTAAATAAATAGTGAATATACACTCACACAAAAGTTGTCAATAAACAGACCAATATAATTGTAAATGTTCAAATCTAATTGACTCCAACCAAAGTTTTCGTCGCTCACCAAGACACAAGTTAATGACAGACAAAGCAAATTCGGACTAGAATGTCCCTGTGGATTACTCAGGATAGTACACGAATTTCAACGCCTGTATTGTTCTAACTGGCAGGAATTGTCGCACAATAATAGCCGTAAAAGTAATTTAAACATATAAAATATTCATCACATATATAGACTCACACATGGATCCCCTGGATTTGTTTCTGTTTCACGTGTTGTTGTTATTGTTTTCCTCTACGGGCCGCTTCCGGTAGAATACTTCCGGTGAGGCTCCTTGTGGGGTTTTCACTATTGTGAGGCTCCATTAGGGGATGCGTCATTCCAGCTGAGTCCCAACGTGGGCGCCATTTTCTGTTACGGGATTATCACTGGACACAATTTTACTATATTGTAACAGATTTTATTTCCACTATTGATGAACGAAATATAGTTCTGAAACATACACAAACAAACATAAACATACACATCACAAGACAACACAAACACATATATCAAGTACACTAGCTCCATTTCAAAATTCAATCACATTTACTACTTTAATGAAATAAAAAATAGATCAAATTAAAATCCAATCAATTGTTCATATTTCACCATTATTATTAAGAATGATCAATATGTAAATTTATCACATATATGCATAATTATAACTTTTAGATATAAAGGTCAAAATTAGTATAGACACAGTTTAGACAATTTGGACACCACATACATTTATATGCTAGTCACACAAAACATAGATCTTACCAGATATATGGTATCAGAACTTATTCAATTGACATCACTGTATTTAATTACTTGTGTAGGAATGACTCTACAAATCAACCAAATAAATAATTGATTACTGATAAAATAATTACTTTAATAAATAGCATTCTAACCCTTTATTTTAATTTATAATTTATTTATCTTTCACACAAGTTAATAAAGTTAATAAACTCTCTTACTTTAGGTCTTAGTCCAAGTCTGTATAAGTTGAAATATAACAGACCGCTCTCAACAGTAGTCATTGGAGAAATTAAATCAAACACCCCAAAATCACTCTACCTTCAAAGAATTCAACCTTTCACCTTAAATCAACCAACCAAAGTTAAGAATCACTAGACCATGAACAACAATCTGAATACTCTCTACTTTACATGTATGAAAACCCATAAGTGACTTTACCAAATAAATAACTTGAATAAAACTGTATAATATGGAAACATACGGCAGCAATCATAAATTTATTTAAACAACCAATACCTAATTAAAATCACTTGCAACCTGTTCTATCACAGTTCGATGACCAACATTACGATAGTATTCTATCTATGTCTGGATTGACCGAAAGCCAATATTATTGCGATTATTGTGATGTAAGTTAAAGGCACATTGAAGATCATAGAGTCAAATGCCCTCACCTTTGTTCTTTTTGTTTAGGGGACACTCCTCCCCCCCCCCCCCTCCCCCCGATGGCAGTAACATTTATTGTCCTGATTGTAAAGGTTATTTTAAAAGCAAGATTTGTCATGATAGACATTTACAACCCTCCAGTGGAAAAAATAAAAATAAAACGGTTTGTAGTTTAATGGATCGATGTTCTCAATGTCAGAGATGGATGAGTAAGAAATTACTAGCCTATCACAAATGTGGGGGTAGAAAATGGTGTAAGATTTGTAGAAAAATAGTCGAGAAAGATCACCAATATTTTGTGCAAGTGAAACCTACTATTAAAGAGAGAAAAAACTTCAATTGTACATTTATTTCGATTTTGAATGTAGAATCAAGAAAATGGGATTCATGTTCCTAATTTATGTGTGGCTCATCGAGTTTGTCAGCATTGTGATCATTTGACGGTAGAACAGTTCTATTCTCACTGTGAAAATTTAGGCCCCCGACGCCATTTGTTCCGCGGTCCCGAAACTTTAAAACAATTTATGGAATGGCTTTTTCAAGCCCATCCTCACGCCACTCAAAAAAGTAAATCTCAGCTTTTGCATCAAGATGCTATTGTCATAGCTCACAATTTCAAAGGATACGACGGGCAATTCATTTTGAATTATCTGGTGCATATCGCTTGCATTACTCCCACAGTGATCATGAACGGGACTAAGATCTTATCCATGCAAGTCATTGGATTGAAATTTATAGATTTTTATAATTATTTGCCTTTTGCTTTATCAAAAATGCTTTCGGCTTTTGGATTTGAAGAATTGAAAAAGGATATTTCCCCCATTTTGCTTGTCGTTGGTTAGCCTGGATGAGTCGAGACGGCAAATTCATTTAACATGCTGAAAATGGGGGAGAAATTCAGTTGGGTTCTTAAAAAGGTTTGGATCTCCTAATTGATCGCTATATTCTTTAGTGATTAAAAGATCGAAAAAAGCTTCGTTTTCTGAAATGTTCTCAATGGAAGTTCCATACATCATTTCAGTAATAGCGACTTCCCATTCTCCATCGGTCAAGTCAATATTTTGGGGTAACAACATTTTTAAATGAGCGATCGTATTATAGGGAAAGGTTTTCATCGATCCATCACTGGGTAAAGTCAAGTAAAACCCCTCATTCTGTGCCATGTTAAATACAAAATGACTCTTGTTGAAAGAAAATCCAAGTTTATATACAGTGAACAATTTTTTAATTTGAAAAAAAAAAACATACAACAAACATTTCAGAAAAAAAAGTTTCAAGATTTTAAATGTTAATTGGAAATCACATCTGGTTCACTTCTTCTTCTCTTTCTTCAACCTTCATCTTCTTCTCTATTTCGTTTTTCTTTTTTTCTCCTCTTTTCTTTCTTTCACTCCCTGATCCATGGACTCATGTTCAATTTCTGTGACTGGTAGGACTATGGATTCCGGTTCAAAAGGAGGAAGATTCTCAATAGGAAAGGGTTTCCTCATGTACAAGTATTCAACGGGATCACAACAATCCACGTAACTGTATCTCGCTTTTCTAGATTTCTTTAATTCTGCTAGAGTTTTAACCAGTCTTCTTCCCCACTTTGATTCGTACATCGTCCAGAAAGGTTCCTCCCGGTAACAAGAAGCTTTGATTTTATACTTGTACTGGTGATACTTGGTTTTTCCGAAGACCAGAAAATGTTCAGGTAGAATGATTCTCTTGTTCAGGTAAGCAAGGTGGTCTCCAGCAGGTTCATCATTCTTCTTTAAAAAATCTTTGTAACATTCTGCCTTGGAAGTCATCCATTCCCCCTTCAAAGAAGGCTTGTTGTCAGTTCTATGGTAACTGCCAGGAAGTTCAATTTTCCAGCGATATTGATATCTTGGTTTCATTCTTAAACTCATTTTTTCCAATTGAATGTCAAAAACGGCTGAAACCCCTCTTTATATCTGTTTGTCTCAAGGTTAAAATTACGCAATTCTTTATTTACGAAATATCGGGTATTTTCCTATGTGTCATGGCTTATGACTCATCTATGACTCATCGTTATCCCAGTACAGGTTTACTGGACTTGGGAAGACTGGGGCTGGGCATAATGTAACCCACTATAGAACTGAGAGTGACCATCCAAAACTCTCGATTGGTATCGTGTATTGATAGCATCACAATAGAAGCAATGATTAAAGTAATACAAATAAATAATTGAGCAAAAAAGATAATTTATGCTATGGGCATTTTTTCACCAACCAATTTCCAATGAGTTATATTGTGGGAGGAAGTATGAGATCCGATTGGGGAATCCATGAATCAAAACTGGAAGGATATCCCTTCCAGCGAGCTTTGACTTCAGAAATGACTTTTTATCCCCGACACGCCGCTTTTTATATCCTAAAATTTCCTCCACTTCATACACATCGTCTTTTTAATCACTTTTGTAATTCAGACTCGTATAAAGTTCTTCTCCAGAACCACTGGGCCGACTTCAACCAAACTTGGCACAAAGCATCCTTAAGTAAAGGGGATTCAAGTTTATTAAAATGAAGGGCCACACCCTCTTTCAAGGGGAGATAATTAAAAATCATTTAAAATTTGTTGGTATTTTTCAAAAATCTTCTTCTCAAAAATCATTTGGCCAGAAATGCTGAAACTTGTGTGGAAGCATCCTCAGATAGTGTAGATTCAAGTTTGTTCAAATCATGATCCCCGGGGGTAGGGTGGGGCCACAATGGGGGGTCGAAGTTTTTACATAGGAATATATAGAGTAAATCTTTAAAAATCTTCTTCTCTGAAACTGATCAGCCAGGAAAGCTGAAACTTGTGTGGAAGCATCCTCAGGTAGTGTAGATTCAAGTTTGTTCAAATCATGATCCCCGGATGTAGGGTGGGGCCACAATGGGGGGGTTGAATTTTTACATAGGAATATATAAAGTAAATCTTTAAAATTTTTCTTCTCAAAAACTATTAGGCCAGAAAAGCTGAAACTTGTGTGGAAGCATCCTCAGGTAGTGTAGATTCATGTTTGTTCAAATCGTAATCTCTGGGAGTAGGGTGGGGCCACAATTGGGGGTCAAATGTTTTACATAGGAATATATAGAGTAAATCTTTAAAAATTTTCTTCTCTGAAACTGATCAGCCAGGAAAGCTGAAACTTGTGTGGAAGCATCCTCAGGTAGTGTAGATTCAAGTTTGTTCAAATCATGATCCCGGTGGGTAGGGTGGGGCCACAATGGCGGGGGGGGGGGGGTGTCGGAATTTTTACATAGGAATATATTGAGAAAAATCTTGAAAAATCTTCTTCTTAGAAACAAATTGGGCAGAAAAGCTGCAACTTGTCTGGAAGCATCCTCAGGTAGGCAAAATTCAAATTATTCAGATTATGATCCCAATTAGAGGGGGGGGTGTCAAATTATTACATAGGTATATATAGGGAAAAACTTTCTAAAACACAAATTGTCTAGAAAAGCTTTAGTCAGTTCAGTCTTCAAATAGTCTAGATTAAAATTTGTCAAAATCATATTCTTCAGAGTAGGGTTGGTCCAATGGGAAGGGGGGGGGGTCCAATTTTTCAAAGGAAAACATTTAAATTGTTCACAAAAATTCAAATGATTTTATATATGGTTTTACTTATATGCAAGCATTTTGACATATTGTTGATTCTTTAAAATTGTTTAGACTCTGGCCCCTGGACAATTCTTGGACCTCAAAAGGGGTTTAAAGTTTGATGTAGGTTTATAGTCCATATATAAACAGTTGTTTAGGTCTGATCATCTTCTCGAGAACTGCAATGTTCAATATGTGATATGACTGTAAAATCATCCTGTTACAAAGGGGGTCAATGATAAATATAAGAATATGCAGGGGATTTTTTTTTTATACAGGATCTATTATACGACATTGTTCAGATATTTTGTATATGACTCTATAAAGCTGATTTTATTATGTCTGTTGTTGCTCAGGTGAGCGATGTGGCCCATGGGCCTCTTGTTTATTTTCTTAAGGCGTCCATCTAAGAATTTTTCTCTCTTTACTTTCCTTTGTTGGCTGAGGAGAGTAAACCCAATCTGAGAGTTTGCTTTCTTTCTTTCTTGTGGTCCTTGGAGTCAGGAAGTCAGGAGAAGCATGGGGTGTGAAACAGAAAACTAGAAACAATCCTGAAACCCAGTATCGTTATCATTAGAATCTTTGTCAGCTATAACGGGTCTAGGAGAACTAATTCTTCCTGGTCTTTCCATGGCTTTTATAACACTTGGGTTCTGTACATATTCTCTAGCGACATTCGTAAAGCTTGTGCAAATTCATCAAGTCCTGTAGGAGAACCTTATCCTACACGAGATCTCGTTTTCATGGTATTAGTGACTAGATCTACGATATTATATTGGGGAATCTGCTTTCCTCGATAATTGATTTCTCCCTGAGAATTCCATGTCAAAACTTTACTTCTTTAAATGATCTAAGAGAAGACCTGTTTTCTTTTGCATTTTAGTACCCACACTTTTAATGACTTGGTCTTCGACTTCCGATGAAGAACTTGCTTCAGGGGCAGCAGGAGCAGCAGAAACAGGAGCTGCACCTACTTCGACTGGTGGTGGTGGTGGTGGTGGTGGTGGTGGTGCTTGAGTTAGAGGTATTGATGTTGTCTTCCCTTCATTACGAGCTTGACGTAAATAATTTCGATACCTGAATAATTGATGACCATAAAGAGCTGCTTTTTCTTCAGGGGTCAAATCCGCTGATCTAATTGATGTCCTAATCCAATGATAGCTTTAAATTCGGAAGATTTAGGTAATTTACCTTTCATTCCAATAACATGGATTCGGGAACTAAAACCATTTTACGACTCATGTTCTCAAGATTTTTCTTAAAACTAAAGTAAGAAGAGATCCTCCTTTTTGTTTTACCAATAAATTTGTTCTCTTTTTATTACTCTGAGGTTTAACTAGCTTTCTCAAGATGTGCTTCTTAGTAGATAGTTCTTGCTTCTGAGAAGGGGAGAGAGGAATGTTTCCTTTTAATAAGTTATAAACAATCTCACAAATCTTATGAATGCAATCGTTACTGCAATGTTTTAGAACTTGATTTTTTAATTCACCTGAACTTTCAGGAGACAGTAACACACTAAACACAGGCATACATGTATGAGGTTTCAATCTACATTCACAAGAATTATTTTTAGCCCGCTTTTTAGTTACTTTTTTCTTCTTCTTATCTGAAGCCATGATGAAAAACTGAGAAAAAACCTCCTTTGATTGTCTTTTATAGCATGATCAAAACATCCCTATTGGGACATAGGGTCCAGAACTATCACTTCTTGGTCTTCTTTGGCCGGGCCATGGTTTTGCTTTAGGGTGATCTCTTTCTATATGATCTTCTAATTGCTTTTGAGTTCTATATACCTTATTACATTCTGGACAAGGATACAACTTTGCTTTAGATTTTTTAAAACCTAAAGTAAAATTAGAAATGTCCGGGACAGGTACAATATTCCTTTTAGAAGGAGGTTGAGCTGCAGATATGCTTTGAGTACGGCTTTCAATCCAAGCAGGGTTATGAGCGGTAGCCATCTTGACGATATCGGCCTGTTTGATCTTGACGATGTAAATCTACTTGCTCCTGAACCCAGTCAGGTAAGTCTTTCCTAAAAGGAGCGGTCTTCACGAAATCTTTTTTCTTCAATTTTCCTACAATTTTCTTCCCTTTACGTTTTCTAGGTTGATTATATCGATCTTTATTCAAATTCCATTTCAATAAATTACGAATGATGACCCCTCCTAAGAATCCCGCTCCTCTTCGTTTCAATATGGCTTTTGTTGTAGTACAAAATAGGAGGGGGTGGATTTTTTTATTTTTGGGACAGGCGGGATAACTCCACTTTATATTGTGACTCTGTGAACCGGAAGCTGCGAGTCCCCAAGTTTAATAAATCTGCCATTGCCAATACATGTGTTGATCTCTCCTTCTATCTTCAGGTAATATATCATTATTTACAATGTATTGCATTTTGTATCAAATGAACAAGTTTGATAAGTATGTTAGAGGCATGTTGTGACGTGATGTGATCATGCTAGATGTATGAAATATTGAATCGGGACTGCAAAGCGATCAGGTAAACATTTAGCTACCATGTGCGTGCACACGTGTTTTCATGTTGAGAGTCAGTGTAAGGTTATATGCATTTATTTGAATATGACATCTTTGGATGAATTGTTTCTTAGTTATACTGTTATTGGAAATCTATTTTTACTGTCAGAAATAAGTGTCATTGAGTTAAAACTTGTGTATAGCTGATTACTTAATGAGTAAGGTTGACCTAGTTTGTGTATCCCAGCATGCCTCAGGTATAATGGCTGCACCCATTGTTTACATGTGATTTTGGGTAAAGTTTGGTTGTTTTATAGTATTTTGACATCTCTAAAGCAATATTATTTCATATATGTTAGAGATAAGAACTATACGCTAAGTATACACAGTTGTGCCATTTTATTATATCATAATGAAGTAAAGCTATATCTAGTCATCATTTTTAAAATCTTAAGGCATTAATAGGTCAGTATGTCATGTCATTTGAAAGTATTACATCATCAACAGAAGTCTACTTTTACTGAATTCTAGTCATTTAAATGAAAAGTTTATTTGTTCTTATCAGTTGATCTACCAGTTGTGTTCACATTTACTTAAATACAAAATGTTATGGCTTGCAGTACAAAGTCTTATGGCCTAGAATGTGTTGTGTATTGTATACATGTGACACGATGATTAGAAAAGTTTAATAAATCTACCATTGCCAATACATGTGTTGATCTCTCCTTCTATCTTCAGGAGCCAGGCCCAACAACTCTGGTAACACTTTCAATCTATTATCTTCATTAGCTTTTTGTCAACAATCGTCTTCAAATCCTCCCGATGTTTCTCGATAAAACGTTGGGTCTGTTTGTCAACAGGAATATATCCTTTCAGTAAATTCTTAGCTCCAATCAGAGACCATTTCAATAAACTCTTACGACTCAATTCGATGATTTCTTCTCTTTTCTTTGGATCTCTTTCTCTATGTAAAAGTTTCAGGAGTCTCAAAATTTTATTTTGTCTTGCCATGATGTCCTATATCGTAATAATGGTCACACCCTTATGCTTCCAGTATGTAAACGACCAAATTCCCAAACATTTGACTTCTTAATCTCAATTCGTCGGGAGTTTGTGGACTTAAATCCACTAACAAATACCCATGAGGGATGCGAGTAGCATCTAAATAAGCAGACATTAAATTCGGCATATCTAATTGTCGACTCAACACCATGATTTGAGATTTGTCTCTAGGATTTTTAAACAATACCATGTAATGAGTATTCAAACTAATCGTGCGGTGTTGAACGGCTCGATCAAATACATTTTGAGTAATGTAAATCACACTGGTATTGCGATGATGAGCTTTGCGGGTAAACCAATCGACAATAGATTCGATGGCTTTACCTCCCATCATATCATCAAAAATTAAAAGGTGACGGGTACTAAAATCAGCTACTAACTTCTCGTCGTCTTCAGGAATATTGCGAGTAAATTGAACTTGATCATGTAAAGATTCGTAAGCGGGTTGCCATTCGATTTAGAAGGACCCGCTACGACCATCGTAAATTCGTGTTTTAATTGAAAAGGAGATAGTGACTCGTAAGAATACATGTTCGAATTCGTGTATGAGGTAAGTGACACTGGTGTTCATATTTTATTTTCTTTTGCAAAAGTAATGAAAGCAGCTTTTCTAAAAATATGGGTGGCCCTTAAAAGGGCCGTTGGGTCTTTTTTCTTTTTTTCTTCAGCCGTAGATGCCTAAAACTCTCCCTTAAATCTGCAGATGGGGCAGCTGTTTATGCTCTG
Organism: Magallana nippona; assembly: GCA_033439105.1. NCBI lineage: Eukaryota > Metazoa > Mollusca > Bivalvia > Ostreida > Ostreidae > Magallana > Magallana nippona. Next base: position 25,605,079 of record CM065918.1, on the reverse strand, counting down.
GTTTATCCCCACCACACAGCGACAGCAGACTTTCATGGTTTGACATCTTTTACAACTTATCTGGTGGTTGTTTTCCCCATAGCATATAAGACATTATCCATTCCTTTCCTTTTCGGCCTTTGTAGCCCAGCTAGGTAATATCGTCAGGTGTGTCCTGAGATCTAAAGTGTGGCGAGTGTGCGAGTATACCTCAAGGAACACGTCAGGTGTTGGACTTCTATCCCTGGCAGGAGCTGGTGTTGCAGGAGCTGGTGAGGCAATTGCTGGTGTGGCAATTGGTCGATGGAGGGTAGCAACGAAGTCTTCAAACAAATTCTTAGCTCTAGCTCTAGGGAATGTGTGGTGGGAAAACACCGGCTGTTTTGGACGGGTGTACGGCGATTTAGAGCTGGTCTTGGCTGTTGCTCTGGGAGGGGAGGGAGCACGTCTCCTTTGGTGAGGTCTCTGATGACGATGAGTCCTGGCTGTTGAACTGGGAGGGGAGGGAGCACGTCTTCTTTGGCAAGATCTGAGATGGTTAACCGAATTGGCTGGCCAAACTTCTCCCGTCATTCCCAAGTTGAATGATCCATTCAGGGTGGGTGAATTCGGTAGAGGGCAGTCGGGAAGCTCATATTGGTGATCCTGGAGTGGAATGTAAACAGGACTATAGCACCTAAATCTAGATGGTGATACGGGTGGAGATGACGTCGGGGTGCTGACAGGAGAACATGGCGTTGACTGATCAGGGCTGGCTGGAGATTCTGTCACAAAGACAGGACTAGTAGAATCCACCACAATGGGGCGACCGCTGTCTCCAGGAATCAAATTATCCCTTCTCTCAAAGTTTGACGGCTGTGGTCTGGGGGGTGGCTCCGGTATAGAAGGCCTCATTATTTTTGGACCTCCCTGTCCAAATCCTCAAAGTCATCCCATCAATACGGGCAACGGGGTTGTTTTCAGGTTCCACCACTTGAAGAGGTCTGTAACATACCCTCTCGTACGTCAGTCTTGCAGCATTCCACTGATACTCCCACATCTCTAATATATGGCGAGTATAAAGCCGGGGAAGCACGAAAGGAACAGGGAAAAAGCTCATCTTTGTCGATTTGCAGAAATCTAGCAGATGAATGAGGTGCGGGGACAGAAAGCCCCGGTATTTATGACTAGAAGGCGGAGCTAAAAAGAAAATGAGCGGTAGTTGCCTAGTTACACCAGTTCATGTACCTAGAATCGACACCCAAGTCTTTCAGCACGTCATATTTTATTTATGACGTCATATTTTATTTGCCTCTCATTTTTTTGCCTAACTCTTAACATACACATAAAAAACCATAAGCTATTCCTGCAATTAAAAACTTTTTTTGTTCTTTTTTACAACAGCAAATCATTCAAACAAATAATTATACAACTTTAAAAGTCTTTTTAAAACAGGTTCAATGAGCCACCCAGTCTCTTGAATACGTCGCTCAAATCGGCTCCGATCTACCGCAGCAGTCATCCATTCACTTGTCCGATCTTCGTTAGGTATTTTAAAGATTTCCAATTCCAGATTAAATCTTACACGCTGGTCCCTTCTCTTAACGTGGTCCCTTGTTCTCCAGATCTTTTTGCAGTTTCATAAACGCAAATTCCAACGAGGCAATCTTCATCTTGTCGATCTGTTTGATCACATGTAAACACTCTCTCCCTTTTTGGGTGAACATTCTCTTCAGACAATTCCAATTTTGAAATTCCTTCAATGAAACTCCGGTCATTTTCTCCAGTAAATGAAGTTTGGCTCCCTCTCCAACCCAATAAATCGTAATTAGTCTTCCAGGAGTGGGTTTTTCGGCCAGATGTACCAATATTTTCTGAAGAGTTTCCAGACTGGTGATTCTTTGAGTCATTTCCGTAATCTCTCATAATTTCTTCTGTTTCTCCTCGTCTATCATTGTGTTCCATTTGGTCACGAACAAATACCCTTCAAATGAGTAAGAAAACAAATCAACCATCATTGTTTGATTTTAAAATGAACAAAACACTCTATTCTAAACCATCTGATTACATCACTTTTATTATTTTTAAAAAAAAAGTATGACACCATGAGTCGTAGGAGAAAAACCCAGACTATGTCGCAATGTTTACAATGACTCATCATGGCTCAAGGGCCTCCCTTTCACAGGTGCATGTATTACGCAATGACCCCAGGTACATTTCATCATCACTCAGAGGGTATATATAATAGAGTGTTTTTCTTAAAGAAAATTCATAAACTAAAAAATCATGGACTACGATTCATCTCTCTTGACACAAACACAGGATCCAATGGCCTTAGAAATGGAGCATTCAAAGACGATAGCCCACACATGAGCAAGGAAGACTTTGGGATTATTACTACCACTCAAGAAGGAATCCTGAATACCCTGCAAATTATGAGCAATGAAATTGCTAACCAAACAGATATCATTCTGAAGAAAATTCAAGACCTGCAATCTCCGCAACCTGACAAAGATAAAGAAGAATATAAAAAGAAAAAAGAAACTACTGCCAGAGACGAAGAAAAAAAAACCAAAATATGTTTGCTTTACCTGCGGAGAACCGGGACACTGTTCTCCTAACTGCCCTCAAAAAGACCAGAAGGATAACAAAAAAACCGGCCATCAAATATAACGAATGCTTCAATTGCGGGGAAGAAGGACATTGGGCCAATAAGTGTCCATACAAAAACAACAAAAAGCAAAATGCTTATTGCGAAGCCTGTCAGGAAGAAGGACATTTTTTCAAAGACTGTCCTTATTACGATGACTAACTATGACGGCGCAGATGAAAATCAAATAGAACACAGGATAAAAACAACTGCCTGCTATACCTGCAGAGAAAAAGGACACTGGACTAAAGACTGCCCTAATTGGGGACCAGACCCAAATCCAAATTTAGACATAGAAGATGATTGTATCATTGAACCTAAAAAAGAACTCCCGAAAAAAGTAAAAGGAATCAAGGACAGGAAAAGGGTAAGAAAAAAAGAAGAATGGGACGAAGAATTGAAAAAAGAGCAGAAAATACCGGGCAGAATGAAAAGAATTCACAATGAAAACATCTTCGTGGAGGAACCTGATCTGGATTAAAAACCCCAATTTCCCCCAGAAACCATTGAAGAAAAGGAAATATTGTCAGTGTAAATACGTTCGGACTTTAAAGTTTAACTGTTTTTCATTCATTAATTATTGTTCGTTCCATTTTGCATTGTTTATTCAATAAAATTATGAAAATGTCAACACTGGCTCTTTCAATTATGACGTCATATTTTTTTTCTACAGCGGGGCTACTTTGATCCCTCCTGTACTCAATATTGACCTATGACCCCCCCCCCCCCCCCCCCCCCATGTAGGAGCCTGTCAAGTGCACTCATTTGACTCCCCTATCTAAGAGTCTTATACTACTTTAAGTTTTAAAATGACTTTAACAGAAATAACTAATTAGGACCTATTATATGCATGAAAAAGTATACCTCATTAACAATCAATTTTATTCCATTGTTAGTGAAGAAACCGTTAATTCGACGATTATCTGCACCTGAGTTGATAATGGAACACGTCTCCTAAAATAACACAAGCTTACAACCCTGTCACTGGGGCTAAATACACACCAGAACCGGGAAAAGAGATATGGTGTTTAAACAATTAACTCCTAATTTATAGTAATTTTAGCTTTTATCTATTTACATTAGTTTTGATTTTGAGTAAATGTACATTTGTATATGTAACACTCTGTGCATGTAACAATTGTCCCTTTTTATCATGCTCATAGACTTTAATAAATATATGCAAAAATAATCTTCAAAAATTACATGTTTGTCAATAAAATCTACGTAGAAAGTACTTAAATATGGTGATTTTAATTATGGTGAATTTTCATAAATCGCCAAAAAAGTATTTAAACATGACTCATCCCAATTTATATTATTTACAACTCGATCATTTCATAAGAAAACAAACTTTGGAAAATAACATATTTGTCACGCTATGTTCATGACGTATTTGTGTCGTCATTTTGCACAAACTATCAAATTTTCATGTTTCATAATTTATTGCTCATATTAAGTATATATGCACCCATGCACCGAGGTAAAATTTCTCTCATAGTGCATTAATATAGTACCTTACAACAGTTTGAGTATCGATTTGGTGCACGAATGCAGAGGGTGAAAAAATACCATTTTTATACAATTCTGTGAATCAATTTTTTTTCAGTATTTATATTTCCTGCTGAAATATTTATATATTTTTATGTTTCTTCTAGTATATCCCTCTTTGATGAACTAAGCATACTTATATTATGATATTTCTGGCATAAGAAATACCGTATAGCTGGGTTTTTTGGCGGGGATATAATTTTGGCCTATTTTGAATTTTGAAAATTCACCAAAATTAAAATCACCAAATTTAAGTACTTTTTTCTTTATAGATTTAATGACAAATCTAAAGTTTTGGGAGATTATTCTTTTTTATATATTTATAAGTGAGCATGATAAAAAGGGACAATTGTTACATGCATACATTGTTACAGATACAAATGTACATTTACTCAAAATCAATAAAAAAGTTATGTAAATAAATAAAAGCTAAACATTACTATAAATTAGAAGTTAATTGTTTAAACACCATATCCCTTTTCCCTTTTCAGGTGTGTTATTAGCCCTAGTGACAGGGGTGCTAGCTTGTGTTGTTTTAGGAGACGTGTGATCCGTTATGGACAGGTGCAGATAATTGTCTGATTAACGGTTTCTTTTAGGATTTTTGCTCAAGGACATTAATATCTCAGTTATAAAAAATAAACTGAAAGTAGATTTTAAATAAAGAGTAAAGGATTCACCAAAATTATATCTGCCAATATTAATGATATACCTTATAGGCCCAAATCCGCCAAATTTGTGTCCCGCCAAAAAAAAACCGGCTAGACGGTATCACAAGGATCAATTTATAAACTCGAGAATTGTACATTCTGTATATTCATTTTAAGAGTTTTATTTTCAAAATTTTAAATGTGTTATTCTAAACATTAACTAAACATATGATATCTTATAAAATGTCATATACCTCAATACTAATATGTTCAACACAGATGAGAGAACCAAGAAATGAACCAGAAGTAGAAATCGTTGATGAAACAGGACGGTGTCGCCATGTTGTTTCTATCTTGTCACGTGAGTCCGTGTTGGCGGTAGATTGTTTGTGAATTCAACTTGGAAGCAGGGGTCCACTAACTCTCGTACAAGTTGGTACTTACAATGGTGATGTGTACTAGTTTGATGTACATGAAAATGAGAAGCTTCTTCACGATGGTGAACTGGACACTTTATTAGAATCCAAAGACGTTATAAAGGTGTGCTATAATCTAATATTATGTAAGAGTTCTTTTTATTTTTACCCAGGCAATTGCTGTCTTAGTTCTAGTTTAACTGAAATTTTCTTCCGAAAATCATTTTTTTAACAAATCATGTTTGTAACACGAGAGAAAAAATGTTCAAGTATTAATTGGCTTATAATAACATTTTAATAATGATAAAAAAGTAACATATCATTGTATGGGTTCATTTGAGTCGGCTAGGACATGTTACGATGGATTGAGATAATAAATTAATTCACATATTATTACCTAAGGACCATACACATAGGGTCATGAATATTAATTATATTTAAAGTGGAGAATTTTTAAGGGGGTGTCACATGACAGTGCAAATTTTTTGTCACAGTAAAGTTCACAACGGGAAATGATATTTTTCATAACAGTGGAAATATTGAAAATTTTTATATTTCATTATCATCGTACCTTTAACAATACATGTACTTCAGATGCACGATACACTTTTGAGATTTACAGATGTCTTCTTGATAATGGATGGGTTCACACTTAATTGTTACATTTTTATAGAAAACAATTAAACACCTAAAGTTGATTAAACTTAGCATGCACGTTATATACACAATGCAATAATATTTGTTACAAAGCAATTTGTAGCAAGTCAGCAAAATAACCCCCTCCCGTTGTTACATGTACGTACCTGAATTCACATAGAAAAATTAAAGTTAGGTCCCAGGATCATTAATCAGTCTTAGACAAAAGTCAACATTTGTTCATTAAACCACATATTTATACTTACAGAATTCAAATTAATACAATTTACAGAAACATGGTTACGTTTTTGTCAAAAACTTTTTTTCGTATTATTGTTTACAACGCTTCAGTAAGGCATTACAAAATGTCGACCAAAATTTGAGTGTCATGGGCTCGTAACATAAAGCTGCTGAGATTTCGCCTTAACTGGGGTCATATGTAAACTTAGGCGGAATCTTAGGACCGGCTCTGTCCTACTTAAGTATGCCGTAACATAAAGCAAACTTTTATCGAATTTGAATGTATTGGTAACATATCATAATCTTGGGGTTAATTATTATTTATTTAAAGATAAAATTGCTCGATATCTTTGATATTAGATTGATATTAGATTTGGGTAGAAGTAAATGTACAGACATAAAATTCAGTCTTTAAACGCTCTTTTTTAAATTTCTCTAGTTTTGCCAGTTTACAGATATACATGTATTACATACATTACGTGTTTACAACCTTTTCAGCAGCCCACTTGCATACTATATGGAAAATGTTACAGCTCATGTCGACCACTATTACCATTTATATCAATTAAAACAAAACTTTTTTATTGGTGATTATTAAGATTTTGATTTTGTGTAAATTATGTGAATAATACAATGTCAAAATGCTAAACTGCAATGAATAATAATAAAACCACTTAATGTGTGAAAAAAAAACTTCAGACAAACTTAAATCATCTCTACCGACTGCCTAGGTTTTGAGTAAATTGTCCTAGCTAAGCACTTTTCTAGTTATGGACTTATGTCTTAGAATGTACTTTCTAAAAGTCCTACTTAAGCACTGTCTAAGACTTAAGTACTCTTTTTGTTACGAGCCACAGTCGTCGAATTATAAGCAAGATACATCACAATTTTTTGGTTTTGTAAAAAAGTTTAGGGGGCTTGTAACATAATACAGCATGGTATTATTTTGACTTAAGTAGGGTCATAAGTAGGACTTAACTGGAATCTTAGAACCCGCTTGTCTTACTTAAGGTCTCACCCAAGGAATTGATTTCACTATATTACTATTTAACTTTAATCAAGTTAATTGATTAACTATACTCTTTTATTTTACGAGCCCCTAGTCATTTTTTTTAACATTTTGAAATCCAGGTTTAGACTAAATGCATGTTACAAACGCTAGGAACTGTTTATTTATGTTCAATACGAATTATTAAGTAGATAAAAAATATCTGCTTGAAAAAGTAAAAAGTTTTACCGGTATATTAGCCTTGTTTACATAACATACTAGAATTGGGACCTCTTTATCTTACTTACATGTATAACTCTACCACTGAAATGAATGAATAAACTTTTGACTTTACGTCTAACAGCTTTAATGATCTTCGATCCTGTTCTTCTCTTTTAAGCTTCGTAAATTAAATTATTTATTGGGTCCTCTCTGTTGACAAGTTCTTTGTTTTGACTAAATTAGGTGATGAATGATTATGCTGCCCTGTATCATCAGCATAAAATCACTCTCCGAAATGTGTTTGATGTAAAGGTAAAATATGTACAATAAAAGGTTAAATTTTTAAATATATTAATTTTAAGTTTTGAAGGTTTTTAAAACTAAATTATTTTCATTCTACTTTTGATTTCAAAGCCTCTGTATTGAAAAAGAATTATTTTGCATGCATTAAAATAAAGAGGGCATTTTTATACAAATGTACATGCCTTATGCTGATAGTTTTCTTTACCGTACAGGTTGCACACATTTTATTAGAAGAGCATAGAGGTCGGTTACTAATTCCATATTTGACCTTGCGTACAATTTGCCAATTATATTCCCCTGATGACAGTGTGTCAAAGTATAAAGAGAAAATTCAGGTATAAATACTATTTCATTATCAGGTTCTTACAAGGATGAACATTTTTTTGATAACTTACTAATCTTGAAGTCTTGGTATTTTTTACAGACACAATGTGACAGAAAAATTGGCGGCTTTTGGGCGACACGACCTTTAACAAAGAGAATGATTTCCTATGCAGTAGGATATGTCAGAGCTATGATTCCAGAAATGTATGAGGAACAGAAACGGTAAGAAATATCATTAGAAGCTATTCAGTGTGTAAATACATCCATTTACTATGTAGCTTGTAACACGAGATTTGATTGGCTAATAAGCCGGGTGTAAATTTCCGTTTATCCGACTTGAGCAGGAGGTAAATAACGTAAATAATGTCATAATGCATTAAATGCGTAAATGGTATAATTATCTTGAAATTGTAATATACTCCTGATTGGACATGGGAAACAGATTTATTTGATTTACATAGGAAATAAATTCGTTATTCAGGTCCAATCAAGGGTGTACGGGGATTTACCCTGGGTTGTGTTTCATACACCCTTCGGCCGAAGCCTCAGGGTGTATGGAATACAACCCAGGGTAAATCCCCGTACATCCTTGATAAAACCTAGGTAACTAATAGTCTATCTAACACTTTGCAAAATTTCGCCATGATTTATTTCCTTTTAGGCTTATGTAAGAGAGAGACTTGGACTTTAAGTTTAAAGAGAGAGTAATGGAGAACATTTGCTTTCATATAGATCCAGAAAAAATGACACTTAGAACGAAACGACGAAAAGAACATATTCAGAAAATAATAAATTCAATTGATGAAAAAGGTAATGTAGATACCAAGCTCTCGAACTACGGAGGTGAAAGCGACGAGAGGTTAGCCTTGCGAAGATTTCATATTAAAGATGCTCAACAAAAGTCTGATTTAATATATCGCTTAAAAACTGAAATTATTGAAGATGATTTGAAAAAAAAATGACGACAAAATCGAAGTAGAGAAAAGTAATTTTATTCCGGAAATTTACACTTTTGAATTTCTGTCTGAAACTCAGTCATATCATCATGATAAAAAGATAATACAACAAGCGATGCAGCTTAAAAACCGAATAAAAGAAAATGTTTTTGCCGACATTGAGACAAAATATTCCATGGAAACAAGTCTTGAATATTTAACGCAGTGGGAAAAAGATGCATTAAGAAACATGAATTGGAAAAGGACTACATAAGGCACTACATAAATATGGAAACGAGTACCAATGTAATGAAAAGTTTTACAACAAAATAAAACTTATTGCTACCAAAGCATCTGATCAACCTGAATCTTTGCGACAAAAGGCTAGAGACTTTATAAGTCAATATGGCGCACTTGGTAAATCCCCAGTAAATCAAATCAAATGCGATAGCGAATAGTTTTTTTTTAAAGTTACACTCTTGACACTCTTGCATATTTTCAAACTGATCTTTGGTTTTGTTTCGAAAGTGTGAATTGGGTATACTTTTGGGGTACGACAGAGAACTGCTAAGAAAGAGAAAATATTTAAGGTTACTTTGTTATTTTGTTCTGCATCTTAATTAATCTCCCGGAAAGGGATTTGCTTCATCTAATAGAGATCATACCATATACATGTACTATAGAGATATAATTTTGTTAGAAATAGTGATGGTGGCATTATATATTGATAATTTACGTATTATGTATTTTAAGTCAATTACCATGCATTTTGAGATTTGTTCATTTATTTAAAGGTTAAAAAACAATAAAAGTTAAGAATTCAATTTGTTCACGCAATATCATTCTGGTTATCACTAAATAAAAGTAATTTGGAGAGTATGTATTAATAACATAAAAATATCAGGTTAAAACTGAATCGTGTACATCTATGAAAGTTTTTTTTTAGTTTTCATTTTTTGTTTTTTATTTCAAATTAAAAGATGTATGAATCTTATAATTGTGTCATACTTTAGTTTTTTTCTAAATGGAACGTTAATTTGTTATTTTCTGAAATACAATTGATTAAATTTTACAGAAACACTATACTTAAACTTACTTCCTTCTGACTGTATTGCATGTTTACAGCTGATTTTTCTTCATATTAGTACAGAAAACAACAGACAAATATATATGTCTTCCGTATTTTGTAAATAAAAAAAAGGGTTAACGGGCAACAATGCCATTTACCTTTTCTAACTTTGATCCAAATTAAGTATATGTAGCTTGCATCAATATGAACTTCACAATTTCATGAATGAGCGCGATTCCACAGGATTTAAGGTGTTTTTTTTTAATGAATTAGATTACATGAGACTTTTATGTAGTTTTTTTATGTAATATGCATATTTTTATTTATTTACTAGGTGATATCCCGCACAAGCGTTGAAAATTACACTTTTAACATTTATGGGCTTTGTAGTTTTTGTACACATTTTTGGGGGGTATAAACTGTGTCCGAATTATTTTCTTAAAGTGGTATGGGACACTTCCATATTGTGACATACTTCCTATAGAAATAAATAATAAAATTAAGCATAATTTTAATTTTGGTTTCTTTCTGCATTTTGTTACCTAACAGCGTAGCGCAATGGGTTAGAGCGTTCATTACGAATCTGTAGTACATGGGTTCGAATCCAGCCAGTGGCTTTTACAGTTTTTACCTTTCACAAAATCTTTAAAACGTAGTTTTTGGTCAAATAATGTAAATTTTGAAAGTGCAAAATCTGTTAAAGTATTTAGATCATATTGTATTTTTATCGACATTAATATCGACATGTGTCCCACACCACCTTTAATGTTTTTTTTTGATAACTCATTTTGTAAAATTGAAATCAATAAGCAACTGGCTGGATATTTGGTTGAGCGGCGAGGAATAAAATCTTAATTGAAATTCATTTTATGTGGCCTAAATTCTTTTTGTTGCAGCTAAATCGAAAAATTATAAACGTTTTCGACTTTTAACCGTTTGTTACGTATGCAGTTTATTGTTGCAATTGAAACTACTTTCAGCTTTTTGCATTATCTATCATCTACTAATGTCAACCCTCAGTATATACATTTACATGCCCAAGGATTCTTATTTTAAAACGGAGAGGAAAATGTAATGGGACGTATCTCTTTTCTAAATTTTATTCTTTAGGCCAAATTTCACTATAATTTTTAACACTGTCCAAAATAAGCACAAATATGCCATTCAGTCACTTTTCAGTTACCTTTCAATTGACTGAATGGCAGAGATTCATCCTGTCTTCCGCCATGACGTTAATTAGTCAACCCGCGTTCTTGGTTACCCAGTTCTGGAAAGTTTTTTTCATCAAAACTAAATTGCACACTAAGGAATCAAATTGGCCCCATTCAATGTTTCAAAATTTATGAAATCTTTATTTCTATGTAAACTCTAAATAAGTTCCCGCTAAATATTCACTCTTTACGTAATTATTCAATATTATTTCATTGCAAGTATATATGTTGATCCAAACTCCCACTGATCATTCTCACTCTCATTTTTGCTATTTCGGGCTGGTGTATCGAAAATGACCGTAGGTTTTTAATTGATTTCACAATAATTACTCATCAGGTATAACTAAATTATGAATTACAGTTTGTTGTCAACAAAGTTATGGGATGCCATACTTTACTCATACTCAGACTAGGAATGTTTTTACAGTACAATGATCGTTGTTTGATCTTTAAAAAAAAGGCTGTAAGATCAAAAGAACGACATCGACAAAATGCTTGATAAAAAAACTCTGATGCCGTTGATGCAGGGACATTTCTAAGATTTCTTTTATGCACATCACTTGAACTTCACTCAAAGTGACCCTAAATCAACGTTCTCTGCTAAAAAGTGGAAATATTAAAAGTAGCGAGTGAGTCACTTTAGTGAGTAGCATTTTGTAGAAATACGAATGCATAATAACTTAAATTTGGTTTAAATAATATTAATACTAAGTCAAAGCAACCTTTTTAATGATATGCATTTTCCTTCATCTCACCCTTAAGCGATTGTCTCCGATATGGTTGTACTTTTATTTTAAATAAATATATTAAATGTACTATTAAACACATATTTAATGTTAATAATATAAAGTGCAACTAATTACTAGTCAAGAATGATAAGGATCAAAGATTTTAGGCGTCATAGTGTTTATTTCTTATTTGTTTCTCATCAATAACACTTGGAAATTAACATTTTTTCTATTCAAAATTTCTCTGTTGATGATATTGACTGGACCTACGCGTAATTTATTATGGGTGAAGTGACAGCAATTTCCTTATGCATTTCATTGATATTTCCTTATATGAACTTTTTAATTTAAATGAAAAACAGACACGCCGTTGATCTGCTCGGATAAGGACTACAGGTGAGATTATATTTGCAATCAACATTTTTTTCTCGCTCTGTCATCATTAGCTGTTGCTTTGTTTTTGTTTTTTAAGGAGACTGGATTTTCAACAAATAAACCATCAGATTTAAGATATGATATTTTTAACATCCTCATATGTTAGCTTTACATTTGAACATTTCCCATATACTAGTATGTATATAAAGCTCTCCTTCTGAAGAATTCTAGAAATGGTAACGACCGTCTATCCCGCTTAATTTAGATGTTATTTTTATTGTCGTTGGTTTCGTTTTTGTTTTGGAGTTCGAGTGTTTTCAGTTTCTTTTTCTTATTTTTGAAAATTTCTTGAAAACGTCAAATAGTATGAAACTTTTTCCTGCTTCGTGGGGACGTGATTTCGTTGGTAGCAAGTTCGATATAATTTTAATAAATATTAAACAAAAAACTTTGTATATACGTTCGTGAGGATGTAAATTCGTGGGTAAGGTTTACCAACGAAATCTACGAGCATTGGTCCACCACGAACAATGATGATTCCACAGTATAGGCTAATTTAACGAAATACAATTAAAATTTGTATTTCGTTAAACTTCTCTGCTAAGGTTGTAACATAATTTGTTGCAAATTGTTAACCATCTTAATTTATTTGTAACTGTTATCAACAATGATATACAGTCGGATCTAATTTTTTTTTATTCTTAATTTCTTAATTCGCATTATTCCTAAAATATACTGTCTTATTTTTATAATTTCTGAACAAAGAAACTACACCTTCTTGTTCTCGTGCAATAATTATTCTAGACGGTATGTTCAATTTATAGAATTACGTGATAGGCAATTAAGTGACGTAATACGCGGTAAATTGGGCTATTCCCATAGTTACACTTAATATGCTTCAGTGCTTTGAAATGTTTATCGAAAGACCATCGATATCGTGAAATGTCTATCAATAAGTTGAATTCATCACACTTTGATTGTGCGACAATGCGCATTTCAGGAAAGAGATCTTTAAAAGTGTCGAGCGTGAAATTGAAAAGCACGTGAATGCATTTTAAAAACTTTTTAAGAAAGGAATAAAATAACAATAACAATAAAAAAGTAGATTTCTATGATGAATGAATTATCGTATTTCTTTGTATTTGTAGAATAACATTTCGAGAGGGCTCGATGGTCCAGGCCATTTTTAGACTCTATTGATCTTCTTTAGAAGAAGATCTCTATATAAAGATATAGAAAATGCCAAAATTAAAATAATGAAATATATGGGTTTTTTCTTTACCAAATAATAGTTTATAGCTAAACAAATTATATCTTTAAATTTTAGACAAATCTGATAGTTAATTTGTTGACCATCCAGCCTCCTTACCATAATGTCAGTGCATTAAAGGTTTCTTCAAATATAAACCTTTAGAATTAGAATTTGTTAAATGGTTCATTATCTATTATAATTGAAGAAAGCTTCTTTAAAACAACAGAACCGTGTTACAAGGAAATTGAAAAGATCATAAAATACTGCGTCATACTATGAGTCATCTATCTACCCTTTCTTCAAATAATTTACAACATGGTTAAACAAAAACTTCCTTAAAAGAGAAGGAAGAAATATGTTTCTAGATCTAAGACATCAACCTTGAAATGCATGGTGTTTAAGGTGAACAGGGCTAAAACTTAACAAAACAGATAGGAAGGAAATGTTTGCTTTATTTTAATGGCCAACAAGGAGTGGCTACCATCTACACCTCTTTATCGATTAAAAAAATTCACGAAAAACCTCCTCCAATCCATCCACACTTTGCAAAAGTTGTCTCCCTCTGCGGTGCAAATTCAAAGGTTAACAGGGAAATAACCAACATTTTGGCGTCTTGTGAATTGATTTATGTTTGGATTTAAAATATTCCTTTAATATATGGGTACCCCCATTCTGGAGCAATAAAAATATTTAATTTGACGAAAACAAATTTTCAGTGTCGAATGACAAAGTAACAAACCCCGACACTAAAAAAGGCTACTGTGAGAAATCAATTTGTATTTCCCCAAAGATTGCAGTTAAGGGACTTAACTTTTGTAAAGTGTGCATTCAACTTTACGAGTTATTTTCTCACAAAAAATATGGATATAACTTATCCTCTATTAACAATCTTTTTCTGGGTCACCGGAAGGGCCATGGGACATATTTTAATGTATGAATTAGTTTCTTCAATTTGTCACTGTTCAAATCAGATATGTGATGCGCTTTATTTTCATTCCCTAGATATGGTTGTTTTCCTGGTAGTTCTACTGTTTATCCACTGCAGAGAAACCGCACGTGAGTTATCGTTCGCTATGAATATTTAGTGTCAACATTAATCTTGGAATACACTAACTTCAAAGTTCGGCAATTTTTAGAAGGTTGCATGATTCCAAAATATAAACAATTATTGTAAACTGAACGATTAAATTCCCTTTTTATTTAAGATTGTGTTTTCTAGTGTAATTTTCTTCCATTTATTCATATTATAAATCTTTATTTATCATGCTTTTTCAAGGAATTCATTTTACTTATCAAAATAAAATTCTTTATTTACTTTGTGCCTAAACATTTTTTTAAAGTGATCCAAGGTTTCTTTTTAGATTGTTTTGGTATTTTGTAGAAGTTGGAATGGTGTATGATATTTTTCTTCTGTCTCATTTATTTCCTCTCGTTGGCAATTATATTTAACGTCAGAAATGATAATTTTGAGCTACATGTAAATAGGCATATCTCTGCATTGATTTGAACTGCCTTAATCTTCAAAGGAATGTACATAAAACTTCACTTCATATTTTTTGAAAGTAAGAAAGTAACTAAAAATTAAAATCAAGTCAAAGTAGCAATTAAATTTTACTCTTACTCACATCATTTGAATAAAAAAAACATTACTGTTTTTTAATGTATTGTTTTACATCTTTGGAAAAACGATTATATATCGTGTCAAATTTAAAATAATTTAAGAAAATATCTATAAAAAAACCTAGCTTACCAATAAATCGGACAAGTCAGAATAAAGATACGGAAGAAAGCTAACTTGAGTGAGAATTCCTGTAAATTATATATTATCACATTTTTATCAGCTTTTATTATATAATATTGTTTCATTTGATGCCTTTGGAATCAACAAACTTTATACTGAACCAGCCTTGAAAATATTGCAAATGTATCTTACGAAAAGCATTAGTCTGTCCCAAGATATCTCTGCAGCACATTTGGACGACTTTAAATGAAAATACAAATACCTGTGAAAGAAGTGCAATTGAAATAGATAAAAGGGAAAATATCCAAGATAATTTCATTCACACATTATCATTTTTCACTTGGAAAAATTCACAGGAACGAAAACCGTTTTCAACGTTATCATCTAGGTCTGTATTCCCTTAGACATTTGAAACCTGATAAACTAGAGGGGGTGTTTCAAAGGAGAAGTCTTGGAAAATTTTCATACTTTTGAAAGAACATCGTTTGAACCCTGAGTTATTTACAAATATCAAGTAATTAAGCAAAATGTGAATCGAGGATATCTTGGGACAGAGTATAGTATATTACAAGTGCATATGTCCAGGTAACAGGTCACATTATATTAATGCTTTCAGAATCAACAATCTTTATTGAACCAGCCCCAATTGCAAATGTCACTTATGGAAACCCTCTGTATTTCACCTGCTCATGTCCAGACCCCTGGCAAACGGCCTCACTAAAGATTACTGGTGAAAATGGTTTCAAATTTGCGATATTCAAAGAATTTTATTGCCGAGTTCCACATGACAGAGAAACGTTATATAGTGTGGCTTGTTCTGGGGATTCGATAACGTTTGGCATTCTCTATCCAGTGGACAACATAACATGGCAATGTACATTTAATTACAATTCCAGTATAGGCCACAACATCACCAAGGTTAATATCATTGCAGGTATGTAAACTTTATAATCGTTATGTAGCATAATATCACAAAACATTTCAACCGTACCAATTGTTACACTGACAGAAAAAAATTACATTTTGTCAGACAACATTAAAATATACACATTAAAGCTAATGTATAGTCACTACTATTTGTGTACTAATGTCAGCTCTACAAAATTTTCTAGTGAAGCTATGAATTATATCATTACCGTCATCCACAATAAAAGAATAAAAATAGATTGTCGTTGAAAATACAATCAAACCTTAAACTAATCAAAATCAACAATGTGCTTTATATGACTTTTATTTTTTTTTAAATCATTTAAAACAAAAATCACAAGCGATTTGTTTATATCAAATTTTAGAATCGTTTATTATAATATGACAATAAAAAGTAGGAGAGTGTATAGATATAACACAGCTAGTGTAGGTACAAACACACACCAGAGAGAGTTCTTAGCTACCATTGTCTTTTTCTTTACGTTAGAGCCGCCCACCATATCAATGCAACAACTGACATACGTCATCAGAGAGGGCGAAGATGTTTCCATTCCTTGCAATTTTACTGGTAATCCAATATCAAATGTAACTTGGGAACACAACAATAGCACAATAAAGTCGTCGGCCTTGCATCAACCCTTGACCTTGAGGTTAAACAATGCATCAAGGTCAGCAGCAGGAGACTACACATGTAAAGTGACTGTTGACTATAAAAGAACATTCGTCGACTTAAAAACAGTCCGTTTAGTCGTGGAATGTAAGTATTTTCACACTTTATGGGTTTTTGTTCAAATCATGAAATGTAGTTTAGGGATATAAAGTTCTTACTCTTCTGACAGTATTATCTTGAATGTTCATTTGACATTTTCTTTGCATAAGATAATCATTCGTCTTAAATTTATTCGCATTCCACCATCTGGTGTATTGTCGCGAATGACTATTTACACACACAAGCCCATTGGGAAACAGCTCTTCATCATTATATTTACAGTTCATAAAAACTTTTGTGGCACTACATAAAAATACAATGAGGTATTCGGGTCATTCTGATGGATCTGATGCTGTCCTTGAAACCCTCTAGGCTAGAGGCATTGACAGCATCAGGTGGTAAGTTGTTCCATAGTCTTATTGCCGATGGAAAGAAGGACTGCTGGTGACCTTTAATACTTGAGTAAGGGAGCAGGAACCTAATGTTATGTCCACGTGTTTTAAGTTAGTCCCTTGGGTATAAGGTATGTTTGTGACCGTATCTCAATAAGACGATGCACAATACGATGAAACCTTTGCTTTCCGTATGCGCTCTTGTATGATTGGCCACTGTAGATCTTCGAGCATCTTTGTTACACTGTTGGTTGTTCTATAATATCTAGCGACGAGAGGTGCTGCTCTCCTTTGTAACTATTTGATAGATTCCCCTATGTTAAAAGCATAGCTTACAATTGGTCATACTAAGGTGGTGTAGCACTCGCCTTGATGATGCTGGGGCATGTGCTAATGTTTTGTTTTGTTGGTCAATCGCAACACTTCACACTTATCTTGTTTAAATGACATTAACCACTCATCCTCCCATTAAAGTAGTTTGTCAAGGTCTTGTTGGATGTGGTTGTTAAAGATACTTTTTCACAAAATATCTTAAAATTTTGCGTGTCCGAATACTTACAGTTTATGATAAAAGAAATTAACTCATATATGTTCATTTTGCTATTTATTGTAACTAACTTTTGATCAAGTTTCACTTGTTTTCGAGTTGAAATACGGATATGGTACAGATATATTAACCAAATAATAGACATTTGACAACGATGGTATATTGAATTGACGTCTAGGCGGATCAGCGAATCTGCATCAAATTGGTGGAAATCTCGGAAAAAGACCTTTTTCAGTCCATCCAATTGCTTAAACAAAAACTATACGATGGCAATGGATAAAAAGCTTCAGTTTATCGTCTTTTTTCGCTGATTGATTAATTAGAATTAGGACAAAGGGACTAAATATCAAGTACTTTTTGTACTTTTTTACGATGTCAGCAATTCTAAAATATGTACACAGAATGACTTTAGGAGACATTTCACTGTAATCTGACTTTCGGTTAGATATAATTCGATTTTGATTTTACAAAAAAAGAATGGAGAGCAAATGTTGACATCTTGAAATGTAAACAAAAGATGAGAAATGAAGAATAAATTCTAATTTCCGTTTGTAAGGTGTTTAAAACATAGGAGGAATGAGAAGTGTTAAAATGACGTTGCGATAAGTTTTCGGTTGCTCCGGGTCACTGGGCGAAGGCAATTTGGTCAGTTTACCAGGAATGATCTAATCAAGCCATGGACAAGAAACTTTTTACATTGATGAACTTTAACCTGGTGTACGTTTTGGTGAACTTTTAAAGGTTTATCTTTTTCCCCAAGGAAATAAAATGATACACTTATCTTTTAACAAAATTGTATTCTTTTTCACCAAACAAAAGAAAGGTATTAAACGAAGACTTCGTATAAAATTTTTCTACGAAGTTCCTGTACCGGTACAATTTAAAAATTCGCCATACAGTTAACAAAACATAACTTCCATAGAAAAGAACCTAAATCAACTTTTAGTGATACAGTCTTTTCTTGATAAGCATTTTATTTACATCGATAACAGACTATTCGGCTGTGTATAGCCAGCACACAAACCACGGACATAGGCTAACACCTGCACCTGGCTGAACTTACTTTAAGGTAGTCGGAATCAGTATTTGATGAAGCACACAATTTAATTGATAGAAAACAATTGAATGAACAAAAATAAATATAAAAGAGAGTGAAAAATATGCTGTTCATTTTTATGAAATGTAAGAAGAAAATTCTTTGGAATCCCGAGTAAAAATTAGTTTTATATGTAATTATTTCAATTATTTTATAATATTCACGGAAAACGATAAGTAGTAATTAACACACAGGAGTTGCCTACAATGTACGCATACAATTAATCATTAAGGGAATCTATATGCATGGTACTTATTTCAAATAGATTGTGATAAATACGCCTTTATACGTACGTGTATATTGTCTAAAACTTAATTCATTTTTTTTTCTTTCCAATACAATGATGAATTACTTTTAGGAAAAAAAAATCACAATTAGTAATGAAAACTTTCTTTTTTGTTTAACCGTTTCGATTTTTTCTCTGGTTTTATGTACGGAACTTATTTCTCTACGCGATTGTTAATAGCTTGATTGCATGGCATTTTTAGGTAAAGTATGCCGCTCCCAAATTATATGACTAATTCACTTTCAAATAACTGTCCAAAATATCAATGTAAATAAATATATGTTTATTTAATATTAGTATTCTCACTTCGTATACTCTCAAGCCACTAAAATATATTAATGTTAGAATAAAAACCCGCCAAATACTGAAAAAAAATTGATTTGAGTTTGTAATCATCCGGATTTTATTTTCAATATGGATTATTAGGTTACGGTAACTTTTTTTCTGACTTTTTTGTATTATTTACTGCACTGATAAAAATCGTGGATATTTCTTTTGGGCAATAGATATACATGTGCGTACGTTTCCGGTTTTTTTTTCAATTGTGTGAATAATTTTTTTTTTGCTGTGAATATTGGTTTAGATTCAACAGATACATATTTATTTAATAAAAGTATTTCTATCATCTCGTGCTATTTCTAAAATAATTCTTACTAACAAAGTCAGAGGAAAAATCCAAGAAGACCCGAATGAAACCGAAATCGATCAGGATAAAAGCGTGTCCAAAGCGTGTGAAAAGCGAGCAAATCGTTTCGTGTAAACCGTTCAGCGTTTCGTGTAAAGCGTTTAGCATTTTGGGCAAAGCGAGCTGCGTTTCGTGTACACCGTTCAGCGTTTCGTGTGAACCGATTAGCGAGCGTGTAGCGAGCTTGCAGCGAGCGTGGGGTGTAGTAGTACGTCTCGGGATCTGTATATTTTACATATCATATATCATATAATGATTTTTTACAGTTTGATATACTAAATAATGAAGAATCTCATAAGATTTTTTGTGAAAAGGGCAGCTGGTCTTTCCTCTATCTCTTTACTTAAAAATATGGTGTGATAAGTGCCTCCTTCCACTGATCAGGTATCCTTCCTTGATGTATTGATACAATAAATATGGTGGTAAGTATAGGTGAGATTTCCTTTGGAAGGTGTAGTTCTTTCGGCATTTTCTCAGGGATTTTGTCTGGACCAGTGACCGTATCTTGGTTGATGTTGTTTAAGAGATTCTGGACACCCGCTTGGTAGACTGTGATGTCTGGAACAGGTGGGTAAGGATATTGTTGGATATCTCGGGTTAAGTTGGTGGTGACTTCTGCGTGAACTGTTCATTCAGTATATTATCTTTAGTTGTGGTATGACTATAAAGTGTCCTTTCTTTACATAATGGAGCCACTCAGGATGTTTCCATTCTCTTGCTTTTCATGAAGCCCCAGAACCTCTTCGAATAACTGTGTTGTCCTCACTAAGCATATTAGAGATAAATCTATGTTTCTCTGCATATTCTCTGGGTTTACTTCTTAATTTTCTCAAAGTTGTCCCAATCATGTTGTTGTCCACTTCTGTGAGTTTTGTTGTAACACCGCTTTTTCTTTCTTGATAAGGTTTTCACTCTCTTGTTGATCCATACTTGATTAAACATTTCACTAGTGAATGTTGATGGTATGTGTTTCTCCATTAAGGTAGTACAACTTTCTGTGAAAGTTGTTCATAGGATATTTACATCTACGGTCTCCGAGTGTTCTGTATGGAATTCCTCAGCAAACTGGCCCATAGCTGTGCGGAGGTTTTTGACATCTGCATTTTTCTAGATAAAGATCTTCCTATAGTAGCTGGTTTCTGGTACATGTATTTGGGTTTTACTGAGGGTTTCTACGTATGCGATGGTATCATGGTCACTTATACCTTGTATTCCTTTACACCTGTGAACCAAATTAGGGCGGTTTGTTAGAAAGATTTCAAACGTTGCCACGTCTCTTATAGGGAACTTGATAATTTGGTTGAGTCCCGTGTCTGCCGCTGTGGCTATGAAATGCTAATTAATATCCTTTGGATATTTGTTACCAGTAATGGTGTCCTTTTTCAAGTTAGTATCTGGTAAGTTCCCATCTCTCCCTGTCCATATTGTTGATGTTTTGTGTGATTCTGTCATCCATCGGATAGATAGTTTGGGAAAGATCTTTATTTGTCGGTACATCAACGCAACCGCAATGGGCTATTCGTCGACCCCATCAATTTGCATTGCAACAAGTTCGCTGTGAAAGTCAATATCCACTAGATTGCTTATGTAAGTTGACTTTATAGTAACTAGTACCCCACCATATCCATCTGCTCTGTCATTATGGTAAACATTGTAGCAAGGTGGTACGACTTCCTGGTTTGTGATTGTTAGTTTTAGCCAAGTTTCACATCACAATATGATATGTGGTTTACATGATTCTAAGAGGTTCCAGAAGGCCTCAACGCTTAGTCCTTATGCTTTGGAAGTTAATTGTAAGTATTTTCATTTGATCTGCTTTAGTTTTTTGTAATGAAGTATGATGGCATTTTGGTAATTTCGCATTGACAGACTCACCTATTTCACTATTCAATGAGGAAATGCAAATGTCAGATAAAGAATCACAGGAGTTTCATGTATATATGTCGGCAGATTCAAAAAAGGAGGAACTAAATTTTTTGAAGGCCGCACTGATAGCAGATGCATGAAATGTATATCTTTGTTAATGTTTGGTACATGTGACTTACCCATATCTATGCATTTTATATGGTACCGATATTCACAATTGTCACATGCCATTGCTGTTTATTCCAACGGACTGCTTTAGTACATACCATACACGGATATTTTTAGCTTTTAGGACCTGGATTTAGTTCACAATCTGCTGCTTGTAGAAGTATGATGGAGCTATGGTACATTAAGTGGTGATGTTTGCCAGTTTTCAAAAGTAGACAATTAGTAGTTTTGCTCGTTTATAACTGCAAAAAGATGGAGCGATGTTTCCCGCTGGGCATTAACGTGGTTATCAGTATTATCATGGTTAACATCGGCATAACTGAGTTTACATAGTGATTGTCTCGAATGTTGACATAAGTGACATGTCAAAAATAATTTTTGTTTTAATCTTGCATGATGTCAGATATAAGCGTTTGGAAGTAATTTATTCATATTCCATCAAAGAATATAACTGGCGCATCATGATAAATCTTGCATGGTGACAAGATAATGTTGCATTTTGATAAAAATTTTGTAGTTTGACAAAGGGGGCGGGGGCAAAAATTAAATAATTTGCCAAAAAACTACGTATAGCTCTAGTCATATTTCGCCCTATTTTAGTTATGTTTAAAAATATCATAACAAATTAAAATGTAAGAAGACATATGAATTAAGAAGCTATAAATAATTACCTCATTAGACTTACATACGAGTAATTCTGACGTCTTTTAAAAGTGCATTGTCCTGTATTTATCTTAAAACATAGCAGAAGACACCAATTCTTTAGTAGCCTTTGAATAGAAAACTGTCCGCAGCCGTCACCCACATGAAATTCACATTACACTGTAAAACTTTATAATATCACGGTGGGTGACGACTGCATACACATTTTTTCTCCTAAAACTATGCAAAAATGTGCCATTATTCATCAATTTGACTACATATTAGAAATATGACAAATTGCCGAAGTCAATATCCTTTTTTTAAGACAGGATACAAGTGTTTAACTTGTTACTTTATACAAACCCTTGTTCAAAATTGTATATGTGTACTTTCATGAGATTGAATCAACTTTTGAATTTTAGAGCATATATTGAAAGAAACTGTAACTTCTTTAAAAAATAATAGAAAAATATGTGTTTATTTTCTATACAACATCGTTTTGTTTGTTAAAGATCCACCAACACTTAAACCAAGTAATAAGACTACCGTACGCGAAGGAACGAGTGGCGTCACGCTTTCCTGTGAGGTTGTAACAGATGGAAATCCAGCAAACTACAGCAACCTTATATGGCAACATTGGATTGGCAACACGTTCATTAGGAATCTTTATCCTGACAACCTTCTCATTAACTCTCCTAGCAAAACCTTCTCACTCACGATACAATCAGTACGAAAAAATTAGGACGCTTATTTGTTGATTGTTTGCTTGGCTGCTTTTTCATTGCATCTAAGATTTTAATTTTAAAATTTAGATAATATAACGGCAAGACTTTTTCCTTTAATTAGATTTCTTTTAATGATATCGGGAAATATGTTTGTTTGGCGAGCAATGGCGTGGGTGGAAACATTGTGCAGTCTGCAAGTACCGAACTGGTGGTTGAAGGTCAGTCTGAATTATAATTAATTGAAATCTATAAAGTAAAATACTTATGTACATGTAGTTCATCTAATTATTCAGATTCGTCAATATGAATAACAAACAGCATTTTCATTTCATTTAAAATTTCGTTATAGCCATTCCCAGAGTTCTTCAAACGACAAACATATTTTATGGACAAGTGGAGAAATCATTTAAAGTTCGGTTAGAATGCATTGGGAATCCTCCAGTTTCTTCATTAAAAGTTAACACAAAACAAGGATCGAGTCCCCCGCCGTTTTATAACAACACAGAAGTAGAAAAACCTATAAGGTTTTCAATTTATGATACAGTAGTTGTCATGAATGGAAGTATTTTTGAGATGAATTTTGGAACTTTAAAAAGAAAGTTCAACTCAACTTTTGTACTGTCTGCTGAAAATCCCGTCGGCACAAAAGAATATATATTTTTGGTTGAAGCATATCGTGAGTAATAATTATGGTGCCATTTACCAATTTGTGTAAAGGATGACTGCACTTAAGGATATTTAAAAATTGCGACAAAATAAATGTTTAAAAAGGGCATATTTCTTTTAAATGTAGGAATTGCCGATGTCTTAACTGCAGCTTTATGTAATTACATTAATATAAAGTTCATAATTTCAAGAACGAAGTCTTTTTCATATATATGTGGGGGTCATTAAATTTTTTTTGAATCTACATAGGATAATGAGGACGCCCATTTTTTAACAGACTTAATACATAGTCAGCGCATGTTTGTCAATTGTTCTCCTTTTAGTGGTAGTTGTATATTTATACATATAAGCTTATGTTATAAGGAGATCAATAGACAAACGTGCGCTCATGGTAAAACAGACAAAAAACTGTTTCTTCTTGCGTTCGCGTACTCTGTTGTTAACGATATACTTTGACGTGTTGAATATTATAATTTACCACGTGGTTTCTAACCCCAGGTAACTTTGTGAATACAAGACCCCGTCACGTGACGTGTTAGGTAGCATGCATACTGTTAGGCGATATTATTTATCCATGCATATTTCAATTCATTCCAATCGAGTGATGGTTTCTTCATTCCTCGGAGATATCTTTAAGAGATTATCGGTTCTGCACGTTACTATTTAATCTATTTATTAATTCTTTTCGAACACGTAAACTGTTGACATCAGCTACTGGTTTACGATCATCAATGGCTACTTAGTCTGGTCGATATTATATGTTATATATTTTCTTTTGAAACATTTCAAATTAAATGGCAACATGCAGAGAGAGAGAGAGAGAGAGAGAGAGAGAGAGAGAGAGAGAGAGAGAGAGAGAGAGAGAAGGTGATGTTCAATTATAGTATCGCTAATCTGAATTTAGACTGCTCATTACAATATTAGATCAACCATCCATGCATATTTATAAGTTTTATCTTCAATCAAGGGCAGACAAGTCTAAATTCAAGATATTTGCAGAGCTGTGAGGGTAAGATATCAACGAATTATTTTATTGCAACGCAAAACCATTATGACATTAGATATCTACAAGAAAATGACTAAACTATATGACAAATGATTTGAAGTAAAATTGAGAGAGGGATAAACGTAACAATAGTGACCGAAAAAGGGCCCAAAACACGGCGTTAAGTGCAGTCATCCTTTCAATAAATTTTATGTTTTGAATCAATTGCTTTTTATTTAGTTTTAATACCAATTAATTATTATAAACATTATCAATGCAACGTATTAAATGTGATATAATAAGTACAAATAAGGTATGTCAGAGTCCGTATATGATCAATTCAACTTTATTTAGATTTTCCAAGCGAACCCTTTCATATCCACATTAAAGAGTTTGAAACCTATGTCACGTTGGAGTGGAAAGGAGCTACTCCAGATCTAGATATGGAGTATGAGATTGTAAAGACGAACAATTCTGAACAAGATCAAGTTGTTTACAGATTGCCGGGATCAAACTTACCATCTTATAATCATACACTGACGAATTTTGCTTCGAAGAACACTGACGGTATCGTAAAGATATGTACAACGAATGTCTTGGGTAAAAATTGCAGTTCTACATTCAAAGTTAAACTCATCGAACCAGAATTCAAGTCGTTGCAAGGTGAGGAAACGCGTTTAATAAAAAGCTGTCTGATTTTAAAAAAGAAGCATACAGAGTATAAAATAAAAGATATATTGTTTGTTATCAGAAACTCCCAGCATAAAAAATGAATAATGATATTGTTATTCAATACCAAATTTCGGACTTGTCGTTGAAGAAACGGTTATCCTAATTGTTTGACATTTTATTTCCTGTTCAAGATACTTTAAAAACAAAGTTTGAACAATACTGGATTACTCTCGTTGTCGTGTGTACTTTTGGTCTCCTTAACATCCTTGTTTGCACCTTGTGTATTATAAAACGAAGACGTAGAAGAATAAAGAGAAGTAAGCATTAACTTATACATTTATTATAACTTGATTGATGAATAAAATTGGCGTTTTAATATCAGTGATTGTAATCCAATCATAATCCAACACTTTGATTAACTTTTCGCTGTACTTTTTTTAGGTTCCAGACTTCTCTCTCTGGAAAGGTAACAGTATAAGTTATATTAAATGTTTAACTAGATATACTGTCGATTTGTCATTAATTTAATGTCTTAACGTTACAATACATCAACTATTTTCAGACACCAGAATTCTTTGGAAAGAAACAATTATTCTCATCATGGTATAGCTAAAGGTACGTATTTGTAAACGTAAGTAATGTTGAAAGACTTCTGTGCTCGTAATGCTTAAAAGGGTCATAACAAAATCAAACACTACATTGCTGATTTTGCTCTTTCAGACTCAAAAGACACCAAGAAAATTTATGACGGGTAAAATGAAATTATAATCATTATTTGTAAGAATTGAACTTGTTGGTGTCTCTTTATGTGTTTTAATATCAGTAATTATGGATTGTTTGAATTTTCATCGCAAGCATCAATCCTACCTTTGATACCTATCTAACACCAGATTTGATGACGTCACAAAAACCTGGCCATTGTGAGTACTTTGTTTATAATTGTAGTGCATTTGTTCTCAAAGATATTAGAATATGTTAACAGTGCTTTCTTGTTACGAAAAACTCATTCACATTTATTTAATATTTAGCAAACCAGCGACTAAAGTAAGTAGCAGGCTTTTATACCTTATACTGTTTTAATAAATTTGACAAATGCTTGGTTTGAACAATTTCAACCAATAACCTGAACAACATTTTCTTAGCATATATATAATGTTGATTTGTTCAAAGCTACACGACGTTTTATATATATTATAAAACAATGCATTTGATTAATCAAAGAATATTTGAAAGAATATAGGCATGTATGAGCGATTTTTTTTTTCATTGAATTTGAGTGTTGGACGTATTTTTCTTTATCAAAATATAATTTGCCGAGATAAGACTCCATTGAAAACCTTCTACTCTGTCAGATTAGCTAAATAAATATTCATATTTCTTATTGATTTAAACTAGACTTGGAGTTGTAACAATGCGTAAATTAATCCAGAAGAACGTTCGTTTACATTTATAAATTTATTTTTCTATCTTTTTCTCTGAAGATATTTTATCAGAGATAGCATATTTCAATGTATCTTGCCATCCTTAATCTATCAATAGGATATCTCTTTTTTCATAGAATCTAGTAACCGATTGAAGGAATAATAATAAATAAATTGGGACATGATATCGTTGTGACGCAATTGATTTCAAATGTGTAATTGGCAAATTTTCTGTATTGATATAAGTCATAAAATGAAAGAAAGTATTTTCAAAATGCTTCTGAACACAGGTAGCTACATATTTCTGTACCTGTTATCCACATTTTTTAGCGCTGATGGAAATGAATATGCAAGCGTTGATGATCCTGCAATTTTGAAAATGAACTCTGAACGGGACCACTGTAAGATTTATAAAAAAATATATATATTATTATCATCATCATTATTGTCGATATTTATGTTATCATTTAAATAAAAAAAATAGACAATATTTGTTTAGATCCAACACACTTATTTCTGCTGAGTTTAAAAAAGAACTTAACGATGCCACATAATCAACATATAATGCAAATATACATGTATAATGTATATGGTGATTATGAAAATCGACCGATCTGTTTCTTCATACATTTGATTTTCATTTTAGACAATGGGGTATATCTTGTAGCTGGGTAAGTACATGTAATATACTATCATCACAGTACAACTTACCAGTCTGGTGTTCCTCTTTTTGGTGCGATACTGACATAAGCAATGTGACAAGCACAATTTGAATATTATGAAAATGAGATATTGCAAATTAATGGTTATAACAAAGTTCAATCAAAGTCCTCTAAAATATCAACAACAACAAAATTTAAAATAAACTTGTGAAAAATGATTGTATACATTTATAAACGAAGAGCTCACATAACGAGTTTATCAATTTGAATCAATATTTTGCATTCATTCTAAAAGCGATACCAAGGGAAAAAGCAGAGTGCCAAAACTCCCTCATCGACCAAACCCAAAAGAAAGTGAATATTTAACGGCTGGAGACCAAATAGAAGAGAAAACATGGGACAATGATGGTAAATAGATACCACAAACACTTGATATTTAAAATGCCCATCTTTTCAAAGGTTAGAAATTAAACCGTATAATAATTTTAAAGGGTAATCCCCGTTGTCATTATGATTTTAAGACTATTCTTGTAAAATCTTTATTCAGCTGTTATTGTAAAGCTTGGTCAAAGTTAAAATAAAAATAAACTTTGATTTCCCGTTTAAAATAGTTAGAGTGCTTAACTAAGGTACTTCTAATGGTCAATCAAAATTTGAATGCCAGTTGTACTGTTTAAGCAAATTGTAGAGCTCAAAACTTGTTTTAACGTAAAAAAAAAAAAAAAAAAAAAAGCTCGTGTCATATTAGTTGCGGTATATATATTTCAATCAAATGTGATGTGATAATCATTTAATAAAAAAGAAAAAAAACTTAGCACGAGATATGTTTAGATAACAGACCTGTGAGTTATGCCTTGTAACTTGACATGTGTCATTCAAATTTGGGATACCAATTATAGGGTATTTAGAAGAAAAGCTTTGTACACTATAAAACTAAGGATGGAGATTGTTTTAGCTTCAATCCTGATCATTACATTTAAGATAAAAATTCACACGATTTATAGTATCATTTTTTTAAAATCTTATATTGGTTGTTTATTTAACATTTAACAGTTTTAAACACCGATACGTCCCCTAGGTAAGTATAATAATAATTACTTTGCTTCCGAATTAAAAAAGTTTACCCCCCCCCCCCCAAAAAAAAAAATCATATTTAAACAAAATAAAGTCACAGTAAAATGAAATTACAATTAAATTATCTATTAGTTTAAACATTATGTTATTTTTTACAATGAATGCGCCTTGGTAAAAAATCTACACATCAATATCAAATCTAAATCGAACGATTTTCTCTGTTTTCTAGCTTGCTTCTTGAGATTCCACGACAAACAGAAGAGAATGATATTACGCAGTATCTAACCTGCTCGTCGGAAAACGAAAGAGGTTTGATAAATATCATATAATACGAATCAATACTTGTAAAAGATCATCTCTCTGTAAATATCAAAATTCGGTGGCAACGCATAGTTACCGATTTTCTTAAAATTTTGCTTTTTGATACCCTTTGATGAATAAAGATGCAAAACAACTTTAAACGGTTGCTATGGGGACTGGTTGCCATGGTAACAGAAGATCTAAAAATGGCCAATTTAAGCTATTTTAAACAGAAATTGTAAGAGATTGCAGCAGTTTCAGCTGTACAGAATAAAATATATGCATCTAAAATATTTTGAATTTTTTAATCATTGAAAATTTTTCATGGCAAGTCAATAGTTTAAAAGTGTTACCATGGTAACTCAACAGCACAAAAATAGAGTGCCAAAACTCCCTTATCATATTTTAAGATACTTTTGAAGAATCTTTACTGATAACTTGAACATGATATTTAAAAAATAAATTGATCGGAATGACCAAACATGTCTTCAACTTTCATTTTGTTATTTACAGAGAATTGATCTTAAAAGTTTTGTTTTGTTTAGTTTTGAAATAGATTTATGTTTGAAAGTTTGAACTTTACTCAATGCATTTTTTTGTTTTGCTTTACAGAGAAACAAAGAAATGTTGACTGGTGGAGTAAGGCATAGTTACATGGATAGAAGAATATGTTGAAAACCACAATTCCTATAAAATACTGTCGGGTGATCAGGTGTAGTGATAGAAACATGTAACATTACTTAGTACAGTACGTCGAATGTTTTCCTTTTTTATAGTTATACGCGACAACGCTTTAATTAAATATTTGAAAAATGTACCTGTAAATATTGTATTTATTATTTCTCATGATGTTATTTAATTGATTAGATATTGTATATACGGTTTTGATTTTGCCTTGTCATATTTGCTTAATACTTACATTTACCTTTGTTTGTAATTTTGAGTAACTCAAGTCGATTTCCCAGACAGTAGAGTACTTTAACAAGTTGTTTAAGGCAAAGCAATAACATTTATTACATTTCACAATGTAATTAATGTCATCTATTTTCCTTTTTCCGATTATATTTAATTTCATCTTCTTACTGTCGCAGATTTACCTAATTTATTATAATTATACTAGATATCAACAATTAACTTGAACCTTGGTTTTCTTTCTTTTGTTGAATGTAATAAAGGTTTTTTAAAACTTGGTTTTAGTTATTATTTGAGAAGATTAATTTGTGAATCGGGGAAAGTATTTGTAAGCGCTAGCCATATCTAAAAGAAAGGAATTTCTTTCTCGTTTTTTTAAAAGAAAAGTGGAACAATTTTTTAAGAAATGTTTTAATATATAGTAATTTTATAAATCAAGAATATGAAATTCTTGCATATCGCAGCTCGGTTTTTGCCTGTGAAAGTAAGCCAACAAAATATGTGAATATGTCATTTAATGTCATATCAACAAATGACGTAATCAATATCAAAACATATATGCATTTAAATGGCTGGGTTGAAATCAAATGCCTATATACATAGCCATCTTTAATATATTTGAATAAAATACATTGACAAACTTTCAACTATTCATCCCAGCCAAAAACTTAAACTAAACAGTTACAACTGTAAAAAGTATAAAACACATTATAAAAGACAACAGCTGAACACCAACTGGCGTTTTTGGTCATGGCTTATTTATTGAAATTGAACATGCATTTTAACAACCGACCTGCCACCCAATTGGTGAGCAGGTATATGGCTGTACAATAAATCAATCAATCATCACATCAACAATCAAATGTTCAATCAATAAATATAAATCAATCACATTAGCAATAGGATTGTTCAATCAATCAATCCATAAATAATCAATCAATCAAATTGTTTGATCAATCAATATAAATCAATGACATATTAGCAATAGGATTATTGAATCAATCAATAAATCCGTTATCAATCAATCTATCAATCAATATCAATCATCATTGTTAATTGATGAATTGAGTCAATAAATAATCAATGGATCAAATAGTGGATAAATAGCCCTTTGCTTAAGTTAGGTAGACCCTGGGAGCAGTTGACCACCTATTCTCAAGCTTTGAGCAGGCCCTGGGAACAGTTGCCTATATCAAAGACCTGAGAAACCCTGCCATGTTGCAAATTCCGAAAAACAAACAATTTTTCTAGAGTTTAAATAACCAATATGGATGGTAACCACAAATGGAGCACAGGAAGAAGTCAACGCAATGTGAAATAAGCCATGACGATGACGGGTATCGTGGTAGATGTGAGTACGCACTGAGCACAAAATGAAGTCCACGATAGGAATTATTGCCTGGTAGTTGGCGATAGTAAGTCGCATGTTGACACCGTTCCAAAGTGAATTGAATCCAATGATAAGAATGGTTATCATGGTAGTTGGTAATAGCAAGTCCTGTGTTGATACTGAACACGAGATGTTTATACTGAACACGAGGTGAGGCCCAATGTGAAACAGGAATCCTTGTAGTTGATAATAGCAAGTCCAGCCTGAAATGTTGACTGGAAGATAAAACAAGGAGACCAGCAGTATCTGATATACTTCAATTAATATCCAAGCAATGAACATGATTGAATAATTGATGGCAATGACTAAACTTGTTTATAGCTATTCAAACGTGAATCCAAATAAATAATTTCAAATAGTAGCCATATGCATGATAACAACCACAGGTCTTAATGTGGCTGCAAAATAAGCAAACTCAATGAACTGACAAAACAATAATTAACATAAACATGGCAGTCGTTCAAATTGACGCCATCATGACACAATTCAAATAGGGTGGGAGGGTTTGGGTGAAATTTTGTCTGATGATCGCAGCATCATGGAAGAATTTGATGAAAAAGGATTCCGAACCCGATATGATTGCGAACACCAAACCCGATGGTTTAGCTAAAGCTAACCCGATCCTTATTAGGATCACGACTAAGGATAAGGTTGCTGTTGCTTGTATAAATGATATTATCCTTAAGGATAAATTCCATTATAAAAGACAACAGCTGAACACCAATATGGGTTTTCAAATGTAACTGAACATGTTAAGTGGAAGAATGAACTGAAAGAGATATGCTTGATTGCCGTAGTTATAAGAGCAAAATATATGCTGTTTATTTTTATTTTTTTTATTTATTTTTTTGAAAATAGGTCCCATGTGAGGACCTTTAAGCACATTGATTGAGGTGGTTTAGTTGTACCTGAATAGGAAGACGCTGTTAGAAGATCTCTGGTGTTTGGTATCTATGTAAAAATGAGGATATGAACATTTTGTAGAGGTCTGAACAAACCCCTAATGCATCGGGAAGCGTTGGTCAGCAGGCTAGAAAGCTGTTTCAAGTCTTCTAGCGGTTATCGTCGGCATGTGTGCTGAAAGCGTTTACTTGAGGCAATAATCTACAATATTATATAACAAGTTTTAGCCAAGTGTAAATAAAAGCTTGATTGTTGATTCTATAGCAATTGGTTACGATTAAAATCATGACAATTTATATGATTTTTTAAAAATTTAATGAGGAACACAATTTGGCTTTAAATTGTCTTATCACACAAAATACTTATGAAATGTTGGTTTAGTGTCACCCGCGTCAATGTATGACATTACCTGATGATCAACTTATAAGTGTTCAATACTGCTTTATGAATTAAATTTATACAAGTCAATACTTACAGGAGTTGATCATATACTTAACACAGACGTCAAGGTATTGGAAAACACATGTGCTACAAAATCTTAATAGTGGCACAGCTTTAAAATGGTGAATAATAAGTGTACCAAAGGTGCAACATTTTAACATAAGCAATTGTAGTATCAGTATGTAATTGAAGTATATATACATTAAATATTAGTCAAATAGTATGAAGAAATTATTATAACTGTTGATTTTTATTTTAATTCTTAAATACCGAAGGATATACTGCACAACTGATGTTAGGAGATTTTAAGAGCACGTGTTAGAATAACGTGATACCTGATTTTTAGCGTGTTATGAACAAAATACGACATTTGGAATTAAATTGGGTTAAAAGGGGATACTTACAGTAACTGAGCGTATACTTAACCAATGTATTTTCGATCGATGGTTCCTCTAGTTGTCAGATAGCATGGATTTAAAGCCTGAAATTTTGTCTGATGATCGCAGCATCATGGAAGAATTTGATGAAAAAGGATTCCGAACCCGATATGATTGCGAACACCAAACCCGATGGTTTAGCTAAAGCTAACCTGATCCTTATTAGGATCACGACTAAGGATGAGGTTGCTGTTGCTTGTATAAATGAATTTATTCTTAGGGATAAATTCCATTATTTAAATAAAAACAGGAAGCACAAAAGAAGTACAAAATCATTTGACAATATATATCAAGAGTAATCGTTAATGCAAAGATACAATAAAATTATGTTACATTCACATTATAAATACAATTTTCTCAAAAATTAAAAGCGGAGGAGGGATGTGGAGGAAGTTAAACACTTTGCTGCTGTTGATAATGGCGAACAATTAAACAAGATGGAAAAATACTGAAATCTGATTGGCAAAGAATAATGAGGTACCTAACAGGGGAATTTCATAATTGCAATGAGGTTCCCCAGGTACACAAGTGTCACAAAATTGTGTACATAAAACAATTTGATATACGATGAAATGTTTATTATTTAAAATCTTTTAGAAGTATATTTTCAGTTTTTTGTCATTGGTAACTGAAGCATTCTATCTAAATGGTTCACTCTTCATTTTGACGCTAACATTCTAAAATGCATCTTTTGTACAACGTCATTCGTTCTTTTCTTTCTCGTACTAAAAGTAGAGTCGAGGCGTAACTTTATTGTATTACAAAATTGAGTAAAACCAATGGTCCCCAGGAAATTCTCAATGTGTAAGCATCTGATAAATCATTGAAACAAAACCGCATTTGTCTTGTTAATACAATGTAGAAAATGTGTTGTTCAAATCTTTTCAATGTAGAAAAAGTGTTGTTCAAAGGTTGCTAAAGAACAATTTATTTTTGCTCAAGAAACTTTAGAAAACGATTCAAGTCTTGTAAAATTTTGCGCGTTATTACGCTTTGTTCGTGCCCGATCTGATTGATACCTAAACGATGTGTTTAACAAACAAACCAAGCTGACCTAGAAATTGATTTACATGTAGAACAAATCTATCAAATATACTGACTACTGTAATCACATATTAACCTAACGGAAAGAAAACGACTGGGCCGTGTCAATTGCATATCTGAAAATAAAGATCGCTTACTTTGTTTTTCTGTATAAACATCATTGCGTTGTGAAGTTGAATCTAAACCGGAATGCTTGTTCTGAAGATTTTTTAACATTGAAAGTCCAAAAACATATCCAAATCCAGACTGAGATCGATGCCATTGCAACAAGTGAGATAAACACACACAAGGGAAATAATTTGACATACTTGCTAAAGCTTGTTAAAATTCTATACGCTAAGCTACGAGCAAAAAATATTTCCTGCAAAAATATTGTTTTAGAGTTATACTATACGTTGAAGAAAAGTTATTTTAATATTTTAGAACATTTTTTAAAACCAGTTAAAATAGTTGAAGATAGTTGAAGAGAGGATTGTCTTCAAGGCATATCAAGTAAATAGTGTTATCTGCGTATGTTGCTGCAACTTCTAAATACCGGTCTCGATCCATAATACTTAACAATATCCAAAGAAACCATTTGATGCGATTTAAATGACACATTTAACAACGGTTTGTTCACATCACGTTTCTTATTTAATAATAAGACAAACAAACCTATGCAAAGTTTTAATTTTATGGAACCTTTTTCAAAATATATATTTAAATGGTTTATACCAAATATATGCCCAATGTGATCATTAAAAAGCCAGTATAGTCTAGACTGTCTTATGTGACCATCCAAGGGACCAATAAAAAAGTCACATAAGACAGGGAGTCACATAACACAGTCCAAGACTAACCTCACAGTCTTTTCAGCTACCTTTTGACTATCAATAATACTTGGTACCAAATAGTAAATTTATATATATATATTACCTATAGACTAGATTTTGATAGACTGAAATTCAAATTTCATCATCTTTAAAAAAGATTTTTAATTTTGTACAGAATCACTTATTAGATAAATAAATGGGAGCATATTAGTAAACTCAGTATGTTTTTGTTTCCACCAATTGGACTATGGTTGTATGTTTTCATTGTTTTGTATTAATGACTGGCAAGTAAAATGATGTTAACTACATTTCTGCATAATAACCATCAATGATGTATTCTTTATGTTTCCTTTTACTAAGTAACAATAAACAGCTTTAATCATGCATAGTTTTACACACGTTTTCATATCTATTAATCTGACCCTAAAGTTCTGTTTAAAATA
Source organism: Magallana nippona (assembly GCA_033439105.1). Classification (NCBI taxonomy): domain Eukaryota; kingdom Metazoa; phylum Mollusca; class Bivalvia; order Ostreida; family Ostreidae; genus Magallana; species Magallana nippona. The sequence continues at coordinate 25,569,628 of CM065918.1, read as the reverse complement.
CACGTACATGTATGATGTCGGACTCGTATTCCGCCATATTTGTTTATTTGACTAAGCACGTCCGTTTACCAAGTAACAATAAACAGCTTAACAACCGATGTTTATAGAATTTCAATTACTATCGGGCCGCCATGTTTGCTTATACAGGGCACGGCAGAAGTCGTCATTAGAGTTACTGCGGGAGTCTTGAAAATTATCACTTATGGGGGTTAAAGATAATAATCGATAGTATGAAAGGTGATAAATATTCTAATTGGTTATCACAACAAAAAACTTCTTATTGTTTCTGAGCTTGGGACGCCATTTTAATTTGCTAAATGTCGCTTAAAACAGTCTACACAACATTTCTGGACTAAAAAATGAAGGTCGCTTGTCACGTAAGGCAGGGGGTCGCTTAATGTACGGTTTTCATATAGGAAATTACGATGGGCGGTCTAAATATGGTCGCATAAGTCAGAGAGTCGCTTAATACAGAGGGTCGCTAAGACAGTCTAGACTGTACTTGGAGAAATTTTATTTTCAACTAATGTAAGGCCTTAAGGAGAAAAAATATCTATATTTTAGAGAATGAGAAAAATAATTAATGTAAGGCCTTATATAAGGAGAAAAAATATCTATATTTTAGAGAATGAGAAAAAATAATGACAAACAAACAGGAAGTGTTTCTTCTGTGATCACTGTAAAACAGCGCACTGACAATACTGTCGCGCAAACAGTAAGTGTTCATCCTGTGTTCAATGTACATCAGCGCACTGACAATACTGACACACAAACAGGAAGTGTTCCCCCTCTGTTCAGTGTACAACAGCGTATTGACACCAAACCAGTGCAGCTACTTAGATGTGTACCAAGCGTGAAGATCAAGATATGCCATTCACAGAGGCAGTTCGACCACCGACCAAGCTCTTTGAATGCATATGCACCTACTCTTCAGCTAGCAAATCATAGTAGTCCTGCACAGCCGAAAACATCACAAGTGAAATCATCACAACTGATACCGTCACAACCGGAAGCCTCATAACCTGCATTTCTCAGTGAATTTGCCAACTACATGAATAGATCTTCTGCGTTGGTCATTGGTCACATTTGATGATCGTCCAGAGACGTATCAGTCATGAAAGAATAGTTTTGAGGTACTTACCAAAGAATTGAATGTCAATCTAAGAGAAGAGCTGAATTAACTGATCCATTATATGAGACCTGATTCTAGGAAACATGATGTGAGCATACGTACTGCTAATATCAACAAGCCACAGAAAGCTTTGGAAAAGATGTGAAGTCGTTTGGACGACCGGTATGGAAGCCCAGTCCTACTTGAATCATCTATAAAAACAAGATTGTCAGAATTTCCGATATTGACAGTTAAGGACAGCAAGAAACTATTTGAATTGGCAAACCTATGAAGTGAAGAGCAGCTGGAGATGGAGGATACTCCCCTCAAAGGATCCCTGGCATATCTGGATTCGACCATTGGCATGCGCCCAATTGTTGCGAAACTTTTTGAAGGAAAAGTGGACGACATGTGCAACCAATTACAATTCACAAAACAAAGTGACATATCCACCATTTACCTATCTGGTACAATTTGTGACTGAAATGAGCCGGATCCAGAATGATCCCAGTTTCAATTATCAACTGAAGGCACGTACTAAGCCAATACTAACTGTTCAAATCGTTCCAACTTTTTGAATGATTTTCGACGCAAAGATTCCTTCAACAAAAACAATTTCAGGTAAAGAAAACATCAATCGAGAAGATTCCAAATTCAACATGGGAAACAACTGTTTTTACATGTGTCCAGGCATAAGCAAAATCAGTGCAAGACATTCCAAAAGACAAACCCAGATCACATTACGACGGGGAGGAAACCAGGACATATGATTCCAAGATAGGAAATCTGTGCTGCAGTTTTAGCCAGGATGTATTATTTACTTGTCTGTATAGCAGAGCGGTTCACATTGAGGTCATTGAGAAAATGGCCTCCTCCTCGTTCGTTAACGCAATGAGACAGTTTGTTGCACTTCGTTGTGTAGTTTCAGAATTTAGATCGGATACAGAGACAAACTTTGTTGGGGCTGCCCCAGAGTTACATATGAATAAAGTGAATGTTGAAGACAGCATATATAAGGCATTTATGGAGGACAAGCGCATTGTCTGGAAGTTTAATCCTCCACATGCATCACATTCTGGTGGCAGTTGAGAAAGGATGATTGGGATTGCCTGTCCCATCCTTGACGCGATGCTTACGGATACCAAAAAAGGGAAGCTGACACATGAGTTGTTGACGACCTAACTGGCAGAGGGCATGCCTATAATGAATTCAAGGCAATAAGTACCTTTATCCAGTGACTTTGAAGCACAATTTATCCTATCACTACAGATGCTGCGGACATAGAAGACACAGGAACTACCTACAGAATTTAAAGACTTTGGTGTGAGAGACATGCTCCGCAGTGAATGAAAAATGGTCTAGGTCATGGCGAACACTTTAAAAAATTTCTGGAAACACTGGAAAAAGGAGTTACTTTCCGCCCTGCAAATTCGCCAGAATTTGCTAGTTTCCACAGACAATCTTAGAGAAGGAGATGTTATTTTACTCCACGACAAAGAAAGTGTAATTATTGGCCAGTTGGTATCGTAAATCGCGTATTCCATAATGATTCTGATGATCTCGTACTTAAAATCGAGGTGCGCATCCTTAAGGGCGGAAAGCCAGGTCTTTTCATCAGACAGGCCACGGTAGTGATTCCATTGCTCACAGTGTTAACATATATGAGAGGAAATTGTTGTATATGATGTTTTTGTGTGAAAATAGTGTGTTTAGTACATACATTTGTTTGCTACATACATGTACAAGTAGTATTCACTGTGCAAATTTTGTCAATGTAAGGTAGGATTTTTCTAGGGTGATAAACCAGACAGGAAGAGTATTGTTACAACACAGAGTTGTTCCTCTTTGTCTATCAGAAATTTTAATTCCGGATTGAATCTGCTACCGTTATGTATTTTAGTAGCATTTCCGTTGTTTAGGATTTCTTACACGGCATGGCGCCCACTCCAAACCGTTGCTGTAATATATATTTCCTGCTGTTATAGTCCCGCATACAGTAGGTCTTTTACATTCACATGATTTGTACCTTAGTCTAAACTTAGTACCGTATGTTATCAACAGAGTTAAGGTTCATTTACGACTTGCTATTAGTATTATCATCTCACTTACTTTAATATTATCTAGGCAAATATTCCTTCTTTATACTCATAGCAACTTTTCCATAGTATTATTTTCAGTCAGGTTTTACAGCAACTATTGTATTTAACCTCATTCTAGATTTCACACATAAATAATTGATAGTTATAAAGTGAACAGTTCTGAAATATCTAACGTTGATATCCTACTTGTCAGTTTTCTAATTTATTTTTCTCTTTTAGTTTTATACTATACATATACTATGTGTATTCACATTGAGAAATAAAGCAGTGTCATATGCTTTACAATGTCTAAAATAACAGCTTCTTTCAAACTACCGTTATACAACTCAACAAAACATACAGCGTACAGTTCATTTTTGATATGCACAATCCTTGCATTATTCTCCATGTCGTGATAAAAAGCTTTTTTTTCTCAAATATATAGTTTTCACTTTTATCAATTTGAATCAATATATCTTTGTTTTGTTACATATATATCTCTAAAGGAATTAGATGAACCTTACACCTAATACACTGCAGTATATATAATAGCAATCACTCTTATACAAAGCACTCTTACAAGAATTAATATGTACATGTACTTTTTCTACATGTTGAACTTTATAAAAACCCCATGTTTCAGCAACACAGCAAAAGACACTTTAAACTTAAGTATCAAACATGTTTATCTGACTATTACAATTAAAGATTATCTTTTATTTTACTCAATATCGTATTGGTAATCTGTGTCCACACTGTTTATTTGTGTATAAAAGATACCATTATAATTAAACAGCATTCCTAAATACTAGCAGACAAATTGGTTTACCACTTAGAAATTGTTACCATCATATCTCCATTTTTTCCATCTTGAACGCTAACACATTTCATTTTTTTATCATAATTATTTTTATGGGGGTATTTTTGTTAATGTTAGTTAAATTCTAATCTGAAGCTTTTAAACCCTCTGCCCGATTCTGCTTAAAGAGGTTGGCACCTGTAATAAAAGAAATGTAAATTATCCGAAAATCATTTAGATATAAAGATTGGGACTTAGATTGTTCATTATTTTAATGTGACCCATGACACGTATCATTTTGTTAAAATATAGAAACCCAACGGAAATGATGATTTTAATACAATCATTGCTAAAATTTGGCATGGAAATGGATTATTCGAAGATATTCGAAGACATCAAACTAATACTTATAGTTTGAACTATTATTTAATTATAATTTTAACACAGTAAGAACATAACACAGTTATAAAAACGTGTGTTGAAACATGAAGTGAATTTAAGAATAATATTTAGGTCAAAGTTTAAAAAACATTGCTTTACTATGCAGTACAAAATGAACACCAGAGCGTATGTTTCATGTTTCGTTTGATTTAAATATAGACATCATCTTTGTAATCATGATATTTGGATTAAATGAAGAATCTTCTTTATTATTACTAAGGAAAGTACATTCAATTTACAAAAGTGGAAACAATTATAAAGCTTAGCTTGTTCTTTTAAACTCTTGACGACTACTTTTACAAGTGGTTATTGTGTAAAAAAAAAAAAAAAAAAAAAAAAGGTCAAAAGTCTAATTAGGTCATGTGCCTCCTCAAAATGAGAATCAAAACATATAAATTGAAGGACGTGTTCCGAGCCAACAAATCCATCACATAACTCGTGATTATTTCAGGTCTGCTTAGTATATTTTCATTTTCTTATTGTCTATTTTTATTATTATTTTATAAAAGAGAACATTCATATTTGGTATAAAATTACCACAAGTCCAAATATAAATATTCATAAGTTTGGGAATAAAAAAATGAAATGATGTTAAAAAATAACACCGTGAATAACCTGAACACTAAAAAAATATGAAATTAAATAACTAGTACAGAAAATCAAGTTAAGTGAAGAAAAATGTATATCGGAGAGAGAGAGAGAGAGAGAGAGAGAGAGAGAGAGAGAGAGAGAGAGAGAGAGAGAGAGAGAGAGAGAGAGAGAACCTTGTTTTAATTATACAACAGTCTACATAAATGATAAATACATCAAAGACGAAACATCATTTAAGCTGAATATTATGCTTAAAAGGCTTAACAATAACTTTTTACAAGTGATAATGAAATAAAAGAAAAGGAGAACTTATCTTTAAATTTGATTTGGTAATGTGTCTCCTCAAATAAGAGTCAAAACATAGGAAACAAATACGTGTTCCAAACCACCAACTTACCACAAAACTCAGGTTTTTTCTTAAATCGACAGAAGCTCATCAATATCAATAGGTATGGCAGATTTTACATGTATATGTCAAACTTGTTAAAACCACTCAAATAAAAGGATTCGTTTTCAAGTGACTAAAGTTTATCTTTATGGTATCTGCCACATGTCTACACAATGTGCTTAATATATTCTTAGTCACTTATGTATGACAATATGTCTAATATTATACACTAGTGAACATTGATGAATTATAAAAAAAAATTAATGATTTTGCCCATATTTTGAAAACGCTAGTTTATAGCAGTTTTCCATTATATTAAACAAAGTGCTGGATAATTATGCCAGTGCCAAGTTGTCATTGTTTGCACCTCCTTAAGATGCAAGTTTTTTTTAAAATTAATATATAACAAATTATAGACCATTGCCTTTTGAGTATTAATCAACTTTTGGATTTATTTGTCTCATTTGACAGGTTAGATTTTTACCTTTAAAAATTTATATCTCATGGAAATGTAGCAATTCCTAGACGACGGGTACACTCCTAGACGGGCGCAAAATTGACCCCTTGGCAATGTGTTTTTAGATTGTCTGGTTGTATTAATACGTTTATCAAGATAGTTTTATTTATTAGAATCTAAACTTACCATTTTTAAAATTCATTACATTGATATCAATTGCGACAAAGTTCTTTGTTGCCATACAGTATATATCGGAAAAAAGCACCAATTGTATTATTTAGTTTTTGCACAGTATCAAAGTTGATGCTCTTTAACATATTATTGTGTCCTATTTTATAAATATGAATTGCATAACTGTGTGACCACTTGTAATTTTGGTTATACAACACCAGTCCATGGGGAAAGAACATACAATGATGTCTATGTAGTCGAACTAGATCAGGGAATTTCTCAGTAAGTTTTGTTGCCATTGTTACAGAGTTGCCTCCCCAACTCTTTGGATCATAGGAACGATAACTCTCAATCCATTTTTGAATGAATCTTGAATGTCTGGCTGCGATGATTAACGCACTACCAATCGCCCCGTCGTTGGCCATTCCTATCGTGCATTCGTAGTTCCGGAACTCATCGAGCGACCGTAAGATGTATTGGTCGGTATCTAGGTATATACCGCCATACTCTGCAGACAAACAATAAGACAACAAATTTAAAAAAGAAGAAATAAAAGACTTGTGAATTGTGAACAATTAAAGACTTTATTATTGCTTAAAAACCAACGTGTTAAAACGTTTCCACTAAAGCAAATATTATTTTTACAGTATTCCTACGGTTGTATTTTAACATCCATACTAAATTTCAAGAATAAGAAAGGAAAACATTTCAAACGTTGATTTATTTTTACTGAATAGTGTATGACACTTTTTAAATACGACTTGTTTCTATTCAAATACATGTATAAATTTTATAATTAAGTGAATATAATTGCGATTTTCATAGTAATTTAAAGCCTTAGCTGAGTTAATCAATAGACGTTTTAAAAATGTTATCCAAATAAAAGTGCAAATTAAACGTGGTATAAATATGCGGAAGATAATTGAATGAAATACACTTCAACATTACTAATAAAAAAACTTTCAAGGACGAGGGAAAATAATTCAGTATATAATTACATGCATAAACGTTGAACGTATGCAACGTGTGGAAAAAATGCACATTTTGCGTTATAGTAAGAATTAATTTGTCTGCATATAATACCTTTCAGTATTTGAAGTCGAGAAATGTCCGCCTTGTGTTGTATAAATTTGATTTTTCTCCCTGAGATATGGGAGGGCGTGGTTACTCTTACAAGTACAATGTTAGGAACTGTCTGTCGCAGCAAATTCCACCAGATTCCAGATGGTAGCATGTCGTGAAAAAACAATATCAGACAAGGATTTTGATACTTAAACGCACTCAAGAAACTAACAAAATACATGAACTCAAAGGGCAGGCTCCCAAACCATATGTAGTGAACAATATTTGGCACTGTTGAGTTGTCTGTGCAGTACTTGGCGATAGCTCGTCTGAGACAGTTGTCCGGGAATTGAAACACTTGGTTGGCGGAATCGGGCCTCAGATTTGTAAGATTCATGTACACGTCATTCTCTGAACATTCAATATAAAGTTTTTTTCGTTCTATATTTAATTTCTCCAAAGTAGATGAGTTTCGAAGGCAATCAACGGTTGATGAAAAAGTCCAATCATTGCCGCCAATAGGCGTGAAATCTTAATATAAAAAGAACATAGTTTAACCGGTCGCTATAAAAATCACCTTTCATCAAACCCCTATCTATAAAACAAATTATATAAAAACATACATATTACATTTATTATATACTAAAAGATTAATCCCCAGTCTACAAAACGAGAGCTTGAACTTAAGGTTGGATGCAACTATCTAATTTGCTCATCAAAACAAGCTGTCAAATACTAGTATTTGGTACCTTATTTTTTATTTGCTATGGGAAGCTTATCAATATTCAAAGAATGCCAAAATCTGAAATTTTCTCTTTTTCCAAAGATTTGTTATGTTGTGTTAAATTGACACAGTTACAACTGTAATATATATACAGTCCTGGATGCAGTCGGACAAGTGTCATTGCGTTCAATGTTTTCATAAAAATTAGAACATTAGATCATCTAGTACATTAATTATTAGTAGACCCCGCCTTCATCAAATTGGAGTTTGACAGATACTGCCCAAAGCTTAAGATGTTGTTAAAACGACTCCAAAAGATAAATTTTTGGACTGATCTACCTGATACACTGTCAAAGAAAAATAATCTTCTCTGGTAGGGGTATAGCTCAAATAATGATGAGCACGTCAAAAACTATTAATGTTCTATTCACTACTTACTAGCAAATTGGTCACTATAGTTCTCTACAGTAATATTTTTGTGATTTTTTACAAAGTAGAGTGCCGTTTCGATCTCACAGGACTCTTCTTGAAAAAACTTTGCAGGCATCATTTTTCTTCGGAGCACAGACACCAGCTTTATCCCAATATTAGCGTTATTCTCTAATCCATTATTTCGTTCAGAAGAGTAAAACTTTACCAAACTCGGAAATGAACTGTTTATATATGTGGCGAAATCCTGTTGGTGTGAAAAAGATTTTATCCAGATCTTTAAAATGATAATAAATAGTAATCCGGTCAGCAAAAATGCTCCCCTGAAATACATAATCATAATCATAATTATAATGATGTTCACGTTTGCTATTAGTTATTTATGAAGATTCAGTGTAACTAAGCTCATATTATAACTTTAATTATCCTTCTTCTGTTCGTCCGTTCTCTATTTCGTACTTTACTCCGAGAGATACTATTATCAAAGGTTTTACATTATATCAAATCAAGAGGTTATTAAATTGAAAAAATTACAATAACAAACCGTCAACCATCTCAAAAATCCATAAAACGAAATACAAATTCAAAGCAGAGCAACACGGACCTCCAAAAAGATAGAGGTAGGATCAGGTGCCTAGGAGGAGTAAGCATCCTCTGCTGACCGGTCACACCCGCCGTATGCTCCTTGTTTTGTAAAAAAGAGCTATGGGCTATAAGAGCCAAAATCGGCCCTAAAAATCTTAATATTTAAAATCACATTAAATTATTGTCTTTTTCATTAAATTATTTTCAAAGATGTTGCTCATTACAACAATTGATGATTTATCAATTTTGGCTCTTCTATGACGTCAGTATGACGTAGAAAAATGACGTAGAATTCTTAAAATAAGAAGAAATATCTTTTTTTTCAACATATTTCTCGACTTTTCAATGCCTCCACATACACCCACCATGATCATATAATTATAAATGGTATAAATACTAGGAAAAAATATCTTTTTGGTGGAGACATGTGCAGGATGTTAATTTCTAAGAAAAAGAACTGAGCAGTATAGAGAATCTGCCAATACTGACTGAGTATTGGTGTTTTATATCCACCAACACACCTATATGTCGTTTATAAATTAAACAAAAAAGAATGATACCTATGTAAGTGTGTTATATGTATCATCTTTTCTTGATAAAATGAAATATATGTAAGTTGCAGTTTTAATCGAAATATGCAACGTCCAGCATGATACATGTACATGTATAATGAGTGTGTATAAATGAACTGGATCTTAGATTGTTATATAACACGTCTCATATAATCATATATATACGGTTTATGTACACGGTTATATTATTTTATCAAGTCGTTTTTATAAACACAAGCCACAAGGCTACATTATTTACTCCGTCCGTTTTTATGCGATTACCAAATTCTAAAACTAGGGATGTTGCTAGATACGCTACATTCATGACAACAGCTGTTTCCGCTTTGTATCCGATGAAACTTGGCCTAGGATAATTGAACCCAGTTGCAAAAATATGAAGCTATATGAAAATAAAACGATATAAAGGAAAAGGTATGTATATTTATTCACGTGTTCATCTTCGGTTAAAATGGGTCACAGTTATTCATATGCACTGCTATAATATTTGGTGTCGGCTGCGTTAGCTATAGTATATATGAATGTATAATTATGTTTACACATATGCACATAAGGCTTATAAATCTATACATTCGGATTATAAAGGCAAAGAAACGGGAAACTTGGATCATAGGGCATTTCAAAATAATTTCATATACAAGCAGTAACATACATGTACTATTGTACGGAAATACAAGCACAGCCGACTCTACAGTGGCTATAACAGTAATTTTTCTAATGGCGGATCCAGTGATTTTAGCATAAAGCAGGCGCGTAGAATTGAAACAAAGAACGTTACGGGAAAAGTCAGACCCAAATCAACAAAAAGATGTTTACATGTCATATGATATTTTAGGGGTGCATGCACAGGGGCTCGGTTATCGAATACTGGAGTTCTCTATCATTTGTTTCTGATTAAAATTAGTCTGTACTAAATCATATATAAGTGTATTTCTGTATATTGCATTAAAAACATTCAGTGAAATTTTTAGTGAATGTGTTTAATGTAATACACAGAAATACACTTTAAGATTACTAATTTTCATCATTTTTGTCTTCGGGAACAAATATTAAAGAACTATACTATTCGACAACCGAGCCCCTATGGGTGCACGCGCGGATCCAGAAAATTTTCCGCGGGGGGGGGGGGGGGTCCGAGAAATAATTGTGTTTGCCGTGGACGGGGAGTCCGAGGCCTATTTTCGGTAAATTCGGATGGGGGTAATTTTCCGTATAGTTGGGCAAATGGAAAGAAATACGAGCTTTCTGTAGGAAGTATTTATTAGCGTTAAAGTGTTCAGATACATGAGCAAAAAAAAAAAAAAAAAATCCGTACGTGTTAATTGTAATATAAATTTAGAAACTTGATTATTATTATTATTATTATTATTATTATAAGACTTAGTTTTCTAACTAATTTATGCAACAAATCTATTTTTTTCATTAGGAAAAATGTGGTACTGGATAAAATATCAAACAAATGTCTTGTTTTAGTAAAAACTACGTATTTCAATTCATTTTATTCATTTATTCTCTGACTTGCACGTTTAATGCGAAATAAAAATGTTATATGAAATAAATTAGTTTGCGTTCATTGTGCATTAACTTTTTACCTTGCAATTGTGAATGCGTTATGTTCTGTGAGGCCGTATGTATTTCACTGTTTAGCGTTCACAAGCCGTTCGAGTTGTTTTGTATGAGAGATTTTTAAGAGAGTTGGATAGTCAAGGCTATTTTCAGGCTATATTAAACTCCTTAAAACAAAGAGCTCTGTATCAAGAAAGAAATATAATCGATATTTTAAACATCAAATATTTCGAATTTTACCTCAGTGAATAATATAGTTTATGGCAAAACAACTTATCAATTGAAATATTATACATTTATTGCATGATTGTGAGGGAGATTTTAAGATTAATTCCCACAGGGAAAACATATTTCCTGGAGCAGCGTCCGAGGGAAATATGATTTTTCTGGGGGAATTAATCTTCATATCTCCAAAACGTTCATGCAATAAATTGTTTATTGTACCTAACGATATGTGATAATTTAGGTTGTATTCGTTTTTCAACTCGTGTAAAGCAAAAAACGTACTGATTGTTAACCGGTTTCTATGTTTTCTGGTTTATAAGGGATTTTAAATGTTGATAAATTATGGCTCTAATCCAATAAAATTTTAGAATTAATCGTTTGATTTCTCGTATGTTGACTCGGGATTTTTAATACGCATGGAACGTTTTGCGTGGATTCCGAACGGGTGGAATAAGATGAAAAAATATGACGATGACAGGGAAATATGAAGTTTTACTGCACAGACATGTGATTTTCTAGAACACGTTATATAAAATTAACATAAAGGAGTATAATAAATAAGGTATATGTGTTTGGTAATTTGTTGAGCACCAGCCCTCTTGGATATTAGATAGGCATTATTTTTCATTTTCTTACCTATCCTACAATAAATATTTTCTGTGAATTATTGCCTTATTCGTCAGTTTTAACTTACGTATACTGACACAAACGTATAGCAGAATCTTAAAGTGTCATAAAACTTACAAGTTTATATTTAGTGGTTTTGGAATATTTTATGGTTTACTAGTACTCACAGAAGTAATTCAAAATGACTAGAATTGAATGACATCCTCATTATTTTCTTACAACAATACTCCATATTACGGCATTATGAATTTTAACAATTTTCTCTTTCTTATTTACAGAATGTCATCAGAGCAACGACGAAACTTTCCTTGCATCATTTGCAGCAAATGAACGAAACAACATGAGAGAAGACCTCTATCTGGTGCAAACAACAAACACTTGAGGAAGTACATTGAGAAAACGTTCTTAGTTAACTGCAGAGAAAATGATGTACTGTGTGGTAGATGCAGACGAGAGTATTACACAAATACCAGACAGCAAAGGAATCATCAGGGAATATCCGGACCCAAACCTGTTGTCCAACCAGAAGCAAAAGCATCAATGGAATTTTCCCCTAAGAATATATCATTACACCTCCCATCAATAGGAGGCAGTCATTCTACATGTTGCGTTTGCAAAAAGCGGGGGCCTAAGTTGATAGTTGTGTCATCGAAAGCAAGGTTTAATTGTTTTTTGTACAAGAATGTGATCATTCCCTACGGATCAAGGTGCTGTCCAGTACATATTGCCGATGACATGATGACCGAGGAGGCAGTCAATGTGATGAACAACTTCAGGCAAAACACGAACTTCAATCGAACAGATATTATGAATCTTCTCGGTAAAGTACGTGAGGCACTGCTGAAGAAAGATGAAAAGGGGATTAACTTTGATTCTACTTTCAGTGATACGGACATAAAAAAATATGACTGGTCTCAACAGAGCAGCATTTGAAAACTTGTTGACATATCTGTCGTCAATTCGTGACACACAGGTTCGAAGTGCGAGGACCTGTTTGGGTATTTTCCTCACAAAATTGAAAACCGGTTTATCGAATAAGATATTAGCCACATTATTCCAAGTTTCCAGAGACTCTATCAGGCGTGCCATAAAATCGGTCAGAAAAAATAAACTACAAACATTTACGCCACATCATATCGGTTTCGAACATGTAACAAGAGAAGATCTCATTAGAAACCACACACGTGCCTTGGCTCAGACTCTATTTGGTCAAGGTTTGAATCCGGCTATTCTATTCAAAAAAGTTCTCAGTTTCGGTTCCAGCGACGTTCTTACAATTTGCATAAACACCAGCCTCTGATCAAGATGATGGTAGTAGTGTCTACCTCTGGCTATTTTGTAAGCGTCATTGGACCATATCTATCTGATGCCCAGAATAATGATGCAAAGATACTAAAACACATGTTTGCCCACGACAAAGAAGAAATAGTAAACTGGGTGAAGGACGAAGATGTTTTCGTTGTTGACAGAGGGTTTAGAGATTCGGTAGATTTTCTTAGCGACATCGGCATAAAGACGGAAATGCCTGCCTTCTTGAAAAAAGGACAAAAACAGCTGGATACAGAAGAAAGTAATACATCGCGTCTTGTCACTAAAGTCAGATGGGTGGTTGAATCGGCCAACGCTAGACTTAAATCCTGGAAGTATTTTGACAGAGTTCTTCCAAACACTCTCATACCATTTGTTGGCGAAGACATTTCGATAGCAGCAGCTCTATGTAACAAATACTTGCCTGCTCTAAGCACTGAGAAAGACAACGATGAAGCTATTGGGTGTAAAATGTTACACCTTTCAAGACTAAATAATGACCTGCAGATTCGAGTTGAAAGAGACAATCTCGACAAAATGAGAGGACACTGGCAGAAAATTGATGCAGCTGTTATAAACTTTCCAGCAATGACAGAAAAGGAGATCAGAGGATTCAATTTGGCAATCGGGGTGTATCAAGTAGGTCTTGCAAAGTCATATGTGCAAGAACATTTCAATGAAAACTCAGAAATTGAAGTCACGGTAAACCAACTAGATCCTCATTTGATATGCGCCAAACTTCAAAGTCGTCATGTTTCGTCGTGTCCTACTTGCTGTGGATAGTCTTTGACGAGGTCCATGTCACTTCCTGGTATTGTAGATGTAGGACTGGATCGATAGTTGTCGACATGTGTGCGCATATTGCATCTGTACTTTGGTACTTGGCATATGCGCGACATCTCGCTCAACCATTTGCCCATATTACTGACTGGACCCAACACATGCAAGACGCAAAAGATTTGCCACAACCAGAGGAAATCGATGACAGTGATTCTAGTGATGACGGATGTATTGAAGAATAACATTTTTCTGGATTTTTTAAATTCAGGCTACTTGCATGACAATGAATAAAATAATAACCCTTAAAGAACACATCTGAATCATTGTGGGAGTTTAATTTGTTATAAGCTGCTCAGTTTACCATTATTTTCGGTTTCATGGATATCAGTTCAACTTAGTGCATTAAGGTCAAGGAGTAGGACTAAGTGCTAGGTTGGGGTATTAACCACCCTTACTAATTTAAACTAATATTATATTTCAACAGAATTGCATAATTTAAGTTATTTAACATACATTCAGATTCTTGATATATCCGACGTTAACTCAAATATCAAAGGGTTTCAATTTTCCAGAAATTGGCGATTTTTCAGTGCAGTATAAAACTTGCATCTTATTAAGATCACATGAATCAAATTTTCTTCTCTCCTTGTAAAACTGTCATATCTTATTTTTAAATCTTTTTGGGGGGTTTTGTTTTGGGGTTTTATCTGTTGGTTTTCCATGTTTTAGTCGTAACTTTCTGTTTTAATACATTGCACAGTCTAATGTATGTTATGACTAGAATAATAGCTTCTTTCTAACTACTGTTATACAAGTATCAAACCATAAAGCGTACAGTTCATTTTTGATACTCACAATCCATGCATTATTCCTCCATATCGTGATAAGAGGAAAATAACACTTTATACACTGCAGTATATATAATAGCATCACTCTTATACCAAGCACTCTTACAAAAATCAATATGCACTTTTTCTACATTTTCTACATTTGGGTGAAAACCATATAGCTTTACAAACTTTAAACTTAAGTATCAAACACGTTCATCTTAGTATTAACATTTAAGATAAGCTTTCATTTTACTAAACATCGTTTTGTTAACCTGTGTCCACACTGTTTCTTCATGGTTAAAAAATTACCATCATAATTGAACAGCATTCCTAAATACTAGCAGTTAAATTGGTTTACCACTTTGATATAGTAGCAGTTAAATTGGTTTACCACTTTGACATAGTTACCAAATACCTCTATTTTAGCGTTCATCGTGAACGCTTACACAATTGATTTTTTACATGATTATTTTTAGGGGTAGGGGTGGCCATTGCTTATTTTAGTTAAATTCTAATCTGAGATATCTTGTAAACCCTCAGCCGATTCTGCTTAATTAAGGACAGTGGTATTGACATACGATTAAAACGTATCAATCATTTGAATTTCAATTGATGCATAATTATTTTATTCTTACAGGTATAGATTGCTTTCAAAACAATTAAGAAAGATTGAAAATAATAACGGTGACAATATTTCGCCGTGTATGACATCTGAAAAAAAGTCCATGTATCAGCCAAAATTTTGTTTTATAGAGGGGCTTGATAAAGGGACTTCATAATACACAGTATTTCCCTTGTAAGCCCTCTAATGGCAAACGCCAAGTATTTCTGGTATGGGGACCTGCAATAAATAAATGCTGGATGAATTTACTCATTTTTAAACTCTATTGTTGAAAGAACTTGTTGTGTAATTCCTTATCACCAATATAAGAATCAAAATAAAGGTTTGTTTCAAACGCTCAAATATTGAAAATTGCTGAATTACCTTAATTTGAAAACTTTCCTCATGGTCTGTCCGTTTATTATGAGAACTAAAAAATAAATCCTGTAATTACAACACAAGAATCTCCCTCGAATTATTGTATCAAGTTATTTTGGTTGGTGATCATGATACTCCAGTTACATTTAGTGACGGATATGAAGAGCTAATGTAAGTTCTTCACCAGTGATGTTAGTTTGTAAACTCAAAGTGCATTTCCTATTATGAGCACCACGCATAGATTATGTAATAAAAACTTCCTATGATTATTTTTTTCTGCTATATATGATTAGAGCCTAAAACAGTCCCTTAAAATGAACATCATCATTTTACTGTCATTTTTTGTTTTCTTTGTACAGATATACATGTAATGTTTTTTTTCATAATTTCCATTTCGATTCAAATTAGATTCAGATTCAGATTAATATGTACAGTCATGGAAGTTTCTACATGTGTCTAAAAAAACGGAAATGCTCCATTGACCTCTCATTAAGTAAAAATGAAATAATTTTGGAATTTTTTTTTCTACTTCATGTAATATAGCAGACAAGCTGTTTACACAGAATGAAGCACGAATAGTTGTCGACCTTTGACGGCGGAATGGAGCCTATTTTGGTCAAATATATTTATGTACATTTAAAACCTTCCTTATGATCATTGATCATTATGTGCATATCTATAAAAAAAATATATATATTGCAAAACAACTTTGTATAGTTTTTAAAAGTTTCATTTCTCACGCAAACCCTTCATTTCCTTTTAACAAATTGTCAAATTCACAGATTTGTTTTAAAGATTTAAGAAAAAGAAATTAGAAGTTGCATAAATGATACATCATAAAATAAAACATATGACAATCTTATAAACTTATGACTTGTTGAAATGAACTCCTTTGTGTAAAGATATACATCACGGCAATGATTTTAAGAGTTTGCAAAATCTACTCTTTTCCTTCAGTAAAAAATCATCGTGGTGATATTTGGTCTGTTCTGGAATCAAGATGAGTGTTTTCGGACTTCTGTTCCCCGCTTTTAATGAAGTGAGATATTACTTAGGATCTGTCTGTCCGTCCGTCTGTCCAATCATCTCTGTCTGACATTCTGTTTGTGTGGCATCACTTTCGTTTTTGCGATATCTCAAGAAGCCTTTTAGCTTTTGCAATTAAGAGAGCTCGATGGTCGTGGCCATTTTTAGACTGTATTGTTGATTTCCTTTAGAAGAAGACCTCCATATAAAAATAATGGGGAAAAAACAAAGGAAAAATTTAAGGACCTTTTCTTTACTTAACAATAGTTCATAGCTAAACATACCATTTCTTAAAATTATAGATGGTTCCGATGGTTAATTTGTTGACCAATATTAAAAAGGGTAGATAAAATCTGAGATAGATGTACAAAGCTTAGCAATATATTTTTTAACTTATTTGATACTTACTCCAAGATTTAAAATGGGGTTTGTTTAATCACTAATTTTAATGTATTGCTTCTGGACCTGTTGCTGATAGTTGGTGCTATATCAGGACAATTTGTATCAAGACAATTAAACCAAAAACTACTAAATCTGCCATGCGAGTCAACACTTCATAGTAAAAGAGTTGCCCATGGAACTTACTATTTTGGGATAACAGTGGCTAAGTAGTTAAATTTAGTAGCAGGACTCTGTATAGCGTCAACCCAAGAAAAATTTGGAGGGCAAGACCACGCCACTGCAGCTTATAAAGTTCACCCACCTGCAATCCCCAGACGCAACTACATTGTAAGCCTATTATCATTTTTTTTGTTATTGGAATACTTCGATTAGTTTATACTTTATTTGAACCCATTGTCACCATCAATGGATGTTTTGTGAGCTGCACGGAGCTTAACACATTTTAAATTTGAAAATAAAACAAAGGATTCGATTCCATACTACAATAAGCAATCCCTTCTTTCCTATATTTTTACTTTGAAAGTACTTTAAATCTCGTATACGTAAGCTTCATTATATTTAACTTCGTGTAATAGAGACACTTTTAGCCTCTGCTGGGGTTTGAGCCCAGGTCCTTTGGCATGACAGACCAGCACTCTACCGATCAAGCTAAAGGGTTAACCCACTAGCCAGAGCTAGTAGGAATGTCATATACCTGACTCTACCACATTGTCCTCCTCCAAGGAAAGAGTCGTCCTCGACGCTTCTGGAGTGCCAACACCTATGGGGCGAAGTACTGAAAACAATCTCTCTCACCCGCCAGAGAATACCCAGGTCCCAACGTGGGCGCCAAATGTATCAGAGACACTTTTAGCCTCTGCTGGGGTTTGAAACCGGGTCCTCTGGCATGACAGTCCAGCACTCTACCGATCGAGCTAAAGGGTAAACCCACAAGCCAGAGCTAGTAGGAATGTCATATACCTGACTCTACCACATTCGTGTCTCTCTTTAAAACAACTCGTAAAATTACACTATGAATTCATCAAATGTCAAATTTTGTTATACTTAGTAAGGCTATATATACAACGCTAGGAGAAGAAATAAATGTTACTTTACTAACACTTATTAACGCTCAGGCTCCAAAAACGGAACACACGTATTTTCAACCTCTATACTCCATTTAGAATGGCATTTCTGGACTTTTCAGATATCCAAGCGCTTATCCTATCGGTTAAATGATTACAATCTGATATTAAGAAGGATGCGTATATCTGCATTTTTGTTCTCTCAATTGTTATTACTAACCTTATTTGAACTCGCTTAACCTTTCACAATGTCACTTGTCTGTGCCACGCGCGTCACGTGACATACTTCGAGCCATATATATATATATATATATATATATATATATATATATATATATATATATATATATATATATAAAGTTCAAATAAGGTTAGTAATAACAATATCAGTTTATAATCGGGAAGACCCACATATACAAGAACTTTACATTTTTTTAGAAATTACATATCAGCCTAGTGAGGTACATTTTTCTCAATTCACATATACATAGATTTTGACAAAATACATTGACCAGGCGAAGGAGAAAATGTACCTAAATGCGCTAGTGTATTTTAAAGGCTTTCAAATGTGTTGCGGAGCTAAATGTCTACGGAGATTGAATATAAACAGTGAACCCTACCATAAATAATTATTAATATCTCCCACACGATTGTTTTTTTCTCGAGTAAAAATTTATTTTGCCTGTTTACTTGGGGACTAATTTCACATCATCCTTTATTATTTTGTTGTTGAAAAGAAACATGTAAATATTTAAAATTTGAAAAAAATCTGACCTCACAGTTTCTGCCTCTCACAGAGTGCAAAATGAAATAGTTGTTATGTCCTATTAATAACAGTTATTGTTCAATATATTACAAAATTATATCATGTTTGTATTTCAGATGTAATAAAGTTTAAGAATATCGCTTGTGAAATATCGAAAATTTGCAACACTTTAATTAAAATTTTAATTTAATTTTGTTTGTATATTCCATAAATAAATATAATTGTTAAGACTGAATATGATCTACATGTAATTGAATAAAGCGACATAATTGTTAAAATGCTTGCTCGATAAGCCTTCTATCCCAATCCAACCCAATACTATCAGTATAAACTTAAATGTTTATGAAATCATTAAAAATTTTCGCCTCTTCTGAATATTGAGCAGGTTTATTGAGTGCATGGTAAACAAACCGGAATGAGTCTCTCCAAAGTATCATATTTGTGAAACTTCTTCGTTTTTGGGCAAAGTTAATTTGATTATATGGGACAAATGCATAAGTTCTTGAAAAATATTTTCATCTAATCCTGGTCAATTTTCAGGAAAAAAATAAGAGACTTAGTACAGTCAAGAAAGTTTCTACATGTGTCTAAAAATACGGCAAAGCTCTGTTGAACTCTCATTAACTGAAAATGAATTATTTTGTTTTAAAATTCTTTTTTTTCAACTTCATGTAATATACACTACTGACTTAAAAATCTAATGATATTCCCAAAAATTGACTGACATCGTTTGACATCTACTGTATAACCATTGTACCCTACTGTAAATCCACTGTACAGAGCTACTGTACCCCACTGTATCCCACTGTACCCTTCTATACAGAGCTAATGTACTCTACTGTATCCCACTGTACCCTACTATACAGAGCCAATGTACCCTACTGTACAGAGCTAATGTACTCCACTGCACTCCACTGAACAGCACTGTACCTACCCACTGACCAGCATTGTACCCCACTCTATTGCACTGTGCGGGGTACTGACTGGCATTGTACCCCACTGTAGACCACTGAACAGGGTACTGACTCACACTGTACGATACTGTTACCCATTGTAATTATGTTTTAACAAGTTATAGTGTTTTAAAAATGAATTGAATTGTTACTTCTTTCAAAATGCATGATTAAGACAAAATCTGAATTTGCTTTGATTATTTGCTGTTGCTAACAATATAAGAAAGAAAAATGGGCTTCTACGTGTATACTTTTCTTTAACTTAAAGGATATGGAAAAGTGGAGGGGGCATGATACATGTACCTATCAGTAATTATACTATAAAATAAGAAATAAATGCACAAAACAGAAGACCACAAATGGAATACTACACATCGGCCACGAGTGTCAGGTGTGCAATCGGGTGAAACGACATCGAGGTATTTATATACTTGTGTGACGATGCCTATTTTCGAGTTGTGTCCAGCTTTAATGTTGATAATATTCTAGATTTTTCGCTTTTCCATATTTTTTCCTAAAAACTAATAATTGTTACAATGTAATCTTGAATAATTCATGGAAGTTTTTTTCACATTTGTTATGAAAAGTAAAAAATTATCGAAATGCATATGGGGTCCAGAAATTACGAATAATATTCACTGTATATTCTTCATACATAAAAGAAACTGAACACATTGTACATTGATGAATTGAATCTCACCAACTTTAACAAAGATATACAGAGATTATGATATCTGATATCCAAACAAACAAACATCTTTACTATAACATGCGTTGTGAGGTACATATTTTCAAGACTTACATTAATATGATTTTAAGTATTATATTATTCTGTGAAGTTAGTCATATGAGAATGCCAAGAACAAAACCTATAACAAAGAAAATCAAAGTATTGTTAGTACTCGAAAGCGGTTAACAAGCTTGTTTGGAATACACGTATTTAAATCTATCCTTTCCAGAAATACCGGTGTTTGTGTTTTCTTAAATCTGGGCGAAAACTCGGTAAATGCTTGTATCATTAAAAAAAACTTATTATTGATGTATATAATAGTCTCGTTCGTAAACAGAACAGCTATTTAGCATTCCAAAATCTTGATGTTTGAAATGTTTGTTAACAGCGTAAATACAAGTCCTCGTATTATATGGCTAATCATAAATTACATGGTTATATAAATTTTAGAATAGAAAACAATTTTTCTCTTAATTTAACGTACCGTAACGTACCAGAAACCTGCAGGTAAAAGATACACGTTCCGATTTAAAAAAAAGTTTCGTGACGTGCAGATTGTGATGTAGATAAATTAAATACGTTATTCTACAAGGTGCTTTGAAAAAACAAAATACAGGGAAAAATACATAACAATGAGCGATCGCTCAACGATCAGTGAACAATTTGAATACACGACAAACGTTTTCTGAACCATGAGCGCAAGGATTACATGTAGCTAGGTGAAACTGTGAACGATGAACGCATGTTAAAACATTAATAAAGTACTGGATAATTTTTTAACTCTATTGTTACATGTACCAGATCTTTTGTGTAATTCCTTTCCATTATTATAAGAATCAAAATATAGGTTTGTTTCAAAAGTGTAAATATTAAAAATTGTTGAATTACCTTAATTTGGAAATTTTTATCATGGTCGGTCCATTTATTATGAGAAACAGAAAATAAATACTGCAATAACAACACAAAAATATCCCTCAAACTATTGTATGAAGTTATTTTGGTCGGTGACACTCCAGTAACATTAAGTGACGGATATGAAGAGCTTGTGTCAGTTCAACACATGTGATATAATAGTTTGTAAACTCAAAGTGCAATTCCGATTATAAGGGTCACGCTTTTACTTCTGGCCTTCTCTTTTGTGTTTCTCGTTTTTTTATTCATCTCATAAATTTATATTTGTTTTGCTTGTCTTTCCTTAAAACAACACTATAGAACATTTACATGTTTAAGTTTATACACTAAAACAACGAACAAGTAATTGTTATAATTAAGGTAGTTTCAACAGCTTAGCCAAACTTTTCTATGAAAACCTTTTTATAAAAGTTAAAACTTTGCTCTATGAAAAGACACCTGTTAATATCTGTAAAAAAAAAAAAATGATCCCCCAGTTTTGCACACGACACTTTCAACCTACTTTTAAAATCTTCATTTGGTGGAGTGTAAAATGAAAAAGTAATTGTAAGAATTTGCTGTGCTAATGTGTTATTTTTATAATATATTAAAAATATTTGTAACTCAGATGTAATGAAATTTAAAGAAAAGCGCTTGTGATTTATCCTGTTAGACGACAATTTTCAACACTAGAACTAGAATTATTTTGATTTTGTTCATTTTGTATATCCACAAATAAATACAAGAGTTAAGTCTGAATAAGATATAGTTAAATAAGCGACATAATTGTTAAAATTCATATCCGACAAAATTTCAAGCTTGATGAACTCTATAAAAATCCTCGCCAATTCTGAATATGTAGCAGGTTTATTGAGTGCATGATATACCAGCAGGAAGGACTCTACACAAAGCATAATATTTGTGAAATTTCTTAGTGTTTGAGCCGAGTTAATAATTTGTGGCAAATCCATACTTTCTTCAAAAATCACAAAGTAAGAAAGTAAAGTCAAGGAAGTTTTTACATATTTTTGAAAATACAGAGAGATCTATTGATCTCTTATATTATAATAGTGTAAATGAATTTAATTTTCAAAATTCTCTCCTTTTCTACTGCATGTAATCTAGCAGGGAAGCTGTTAACACAGCATGAAACACGAATAGTTGTCGAACTTTGACGACAGACTGGGTCTTCTATTGGTCAAATATACTAAAGTACTTTTAAAACCTTCTGTGCCATTGATCATTCATATCTATAAAAATGAATTTTACTACAAGACAGTCTTATACAATTTTCAAAAGTGTAATCTTTCACGCAAACCCTTCATTTCCTTTTTTCAGATTTTTTTAACATCACTGAAAAGAAATTAAATTAGAAGATATAATTTACCAAAAATATCAACTTTTAAATGATTAATTTGATACATTTTTTGCTTAGCTTTATGCACTGTATAAATGCATCTTTTACGAAAAGACGTACTCGCGTTCTCTAGATGTTTATATGAAAATTCGAGTACGTACATGTACTTTGCTCATTGTGCCCTAAATTGCATGTGACACATCATAGAATAAAAACTTATAAACTTTATGACTTGTTGAAATGTGTTTCCTCGTGCAAAGATATACAAACCACGGCAATGATTTTAAGTGCTAGCAAAATCTACTTGTTTCCTTCAAGTAAAACGTTTTCTAGTGGTGATAACTTTCTATACTATAATGTAAAGGTATTACTTTGGGTCTGTCTGTCCGTCAGTCCGATTTTCCGTCTGCCTGTCATTCTGTCTGTCTTTCGTTTCAGTGCAATATCTCAAAAAGCCTTTAAGCTTTTAGCAATTATTTTTTTTATATCTAAATACCATATGAACTCAAAAAGCCCCTAATAATTTTGAGGTCAAAAGTCAAGATCATAAATTCCTTCATTCTGTCTGTATAAAACACTTTTGTTTCCGAGCGATATTTCCGAAAGTCTTCTATTTTGCAATGAAATTTGACATCACAACTCCTAATGATCTAAACAATACTCCTATTGGTTTTGAGGTCAAAGGTTAAATTGTGCAGATAAAATCTAAGGTAGATGTACAAATCTTTACGATATAGATTTAACTATTATGATACTTTATTCAAAATTTAAATTTATTTACTTTATCTTCATTTTAATGTATTTTCTCTGGATCTGTTGCTGACAGTTGGTGCTATTTTAGGACAATTTGTATCAAGTCAATTAAGCGCAATACTATTGAATCCGCTATTGATAGTTAATACATCGTATAAAAGGGTTTCCGATGGAACTTATCATTTTGGCATAGCAGCAGCCAATCCGTGTTCATTGTAGTTAAATTTAGTAGCAGGACTCTTTATAGCGTCAATTAAAAGAAATATTTAGAGGCAAAACCACGCCGCCACTGCAGCTTAAATTAAGTTCAACCATCCCCATACTATACTACGTTGTAAACCTAATGTCATAATCTTTTCTTTTTTTTTGGAATACCTAGACTGATTTATACTTCATTTCAACCCGTTAATAAAGCTAATAAAGCTACTTATATCGGTTTAAAATAAACCTGATATTAGGAAGGAAGTATATGTTAAAAAAGAAATATCTGCCATATGTTCGTTCAAATGTATTCCAATATAAAGGAAATTTTTTTTATTTTGTTCAATAAATACTTGCAAACTTAACGGTAATTCCTATTTGTACATACTGCGAAAACATTAAATCACATAGTTTTATGATTTTATCAATCAAGCTTGCGTACTCATTGGTAAATACATTTCATATTATATTTCCTTTGTGAAATAGCGGTTAAGTTCGTTTGAGTCAGTCACGCCACTGAATCACATGATGAATCACAAGATATCACATATCACAAGATGCATGTCATCATTTCCATATTCTTAATTAGTATATCTATACATGTACGTCCATTTATGACAATATATATTGTAACGGGACTGTCTAGGGGTAAGTCTCGTACATAATCCGAGAGTAGGATAAAAGAATAACAAGAATTTCAGTGTTTAAAGAAAATAGATTCTATATTCTGTTGAAATAACAATCATGTAAAACAAACGTAAAAGAAGCAATGTCATTTAAAATCCAAGAATGTGATCATTACAGTTATTATGATAGGCATTTAGGCCCCGATCCCCGAAATATGTCTAATCGATAATTAAATAATAATGCTGACTGCTGCTGATTAAACAACTGCACATATTAAATAACAATAATAAATCCCGGCCGGGTACTATAGACCCGTGTGCACCTAACACGAACGGATTATAATCAAAGGGGAATAACATCATACAACAAAAGTAAAAAAAAAAAATACAAATAAGGGAAAACATGAATGAAATATGGACACATATAAGATAAATAAATATACATAATCATATATACACAAAACCATCACAATATATTTCGTAAATCCTCTCTACTTCTTGTGGGTTTTTTTTAACTTGTATACCACTCTTCAAGCCTTTCTCCAAATCCACACACTTTCACTGTACCTGATATCTGAGAGAGAGAGAGAGAGAGAGAGAGAGAGAGAGAGAGAGAGAGAGAGAGAGATAACCTTGTTTCTATTATACAACAATTTTTTTTATTGATAAATACACCAAGGACTAAACATCTTTTCAGTTGAATATTATGACTAAAAGGCATAAAATCAAATGTACATTTATACAAGTGGTAACTAAATCAAAATAGAATAAAACTTTTCTTTAAATCTAATTGGTAATGTGTCTCCTCAAAATGAAAGTCAAAACATACAATTAAAAGTACGTGTTCCAAACCACGAAATTCACCACAAAACTCGTGATTTTCCTTAAATCGACAGAAGCTCATCAGTATTAATAGGTACATTGTATGGCAGATTTATATGTAAATTTTAGATAAAAGCATTCTGTTTACAAGTTTATCTTTACGGTATCCGCCACATGTCTGCACAATGTGCTCAAGATTTGTTTAGTTACTTATGTATAATGACATTATTTTATTATTATATAAAGTGACCTTTGATATATATTTCTAAACCATGCCACAAGCTCCAAAAAATGCTAAGATTTTATTAATTTGAAATTAAGTATATAAACTATACAGATTAAATTTTTATGTTAAATTAAAGAATTGTTTAGTCATTTCTAACGGTCCTTCAAAACTTGATAAAAACTTGATAGAGCACGATGGCTTTCTAAATATATGTAGCTGTATGAATACAATTGGATTTCTTCAGAAATAATTTTAATATTTTGCCCATATTTTTAAATATCTAGTTTGCAGCAGTTTTTCGTTGGTTTAAAAATGTGCTGGATAATTATGCCAGTGCCTAGGTGTCATTTTTTGCACCCGCGTCAGATGCAGTTTTGTAAAATTGTATATATAACAAATGACAGACCGTTTCCTAGTTAGTATATTTCAACTTTTGTTTTAATGTGTCTCACCTGACAGGTTAGATATTTACCCTTAAAAGTTAATATCACATAGAAAAGTAAGAATTCCTAGAGGATAAACCATTTTTCGATAGGATTTTTTTTCCAAGAGGAATTATATTTCCTAAAAGATAAAAACATTTCCTACAAGAATTTAATTCATACAGGAATTCTTTCTACAGGAAATTAAGTTTTTCTATCGGATTTTCAATTTTACGGGAATTTTGTTTACATACTATCGGAATTTATAGGAAGTTCTTTTATTCCGGTAGGAAAATCTAAAGATCTTACGGGGAAATTATTTTTCCTATGGGAATGATTTTCCCATAGCATTTATTTTTTAAAGGTAAATGTCTTACCTGACAGGTGTGATACATCAATCTCTACGATATGATATATTTTGAATTTTATCAAACATGAACCTTAAACGGGTAAAATGACACCTTGGCACAGCGTTTTTAGATTATATGGTTGCATTAATACAATCATCAAGATAGTTTCGTTGTATTAGTATTTAAAGTTACTATTTTTTTTTAATTTATTACATTGATCTCAATTACGACAAAGTTCTTTGTTGTCATACAGTATATATCGGAAAAAAGCACCGATTGTATTATTAAGCTTTTGCAAAGTATCAAAGTTGATGCTCTTTAACATATTAATATGTCCTGTCTTAAAAATATGAATCGCATAACTGTGTGACCACTTGTAGTTTTGGTTATACAACACCAGTCCATGGGGAAAGAACATACAATGATGTCTATGTAGTCGAACTAGATCAGGGAATTTCTCAGAAAGTTCTTTTGTCATTATTACAGAGTTACCTCCCCAGCTTCTTGGATCATAGGAACGATAACTCTCAATCCATTTTTGAATGAATCTGGAATGTCTGGCTGCAATGATTAACGCACTACCAACAGACCCGTCATGGGCCACTCCCATCGTGCATTCGTTGTTCCTGAACTCATCTAGTGACCGTAAGATATATTGATCGGTGTCTAAGTATATACCGCCATACTCTGCAGACAATAAAGAAGATAGAAAATGTTAGTAATAATAATAATAATACTACTACTGATTATAAAATAATTATAATAAAGAATTGTGAATTTGTAAAACAATTTAAAATGTAATTATTGCTTAAAAATAAATTTGTAAAAACGTTTCCACAAAAGCAATCGTAGCTTTTTTTTTACAGCCTCCCCATGATTTTATCTTCAATTCATTTTGAATTTTTTAAAGAGGGGAATTTTTTTTATAGGTTGGTTTATTCTTATTGCATGATTTATAGGAGTTTTTAATTACGGATTATTTTGATCCAGATGCAAATTTTAAAAACAGAGTGAATAAACAGGTGCACGTGGTTTTTTCAAATCACTTGAAAGCCTGAGCTGGGTTGAACAATGGGTACTGATATATGTTTTCCTTATCATGATTTATGAGATTTTTAATTATGGATTATTTTGATCCAAATGCAAATTTTAAAAATAGAGTGAACAAACAGGTGGTTTTTCATATCACTTGAAATCACTTGAAATCATTTGAAACCGGAGTTGAGTTGACGATGTACACTAAAATATGTTCTCCTTATATAAAAGTGCTTTAAAATTTCGTAGTTAAGCTTCATTCAGTGACATACATTAAGTAAGAACGATTCGTGCAGGCAAATTTATATTTCATATAAATAAAACGTACCTTCAGGATGCAGGATAGTTGATACATGTACAAGCAACATGTGGGAAAAATGCACACATGGGGTTATAGTAAGAATTTAATCAATATAATACCTTTAAGTATTTGAAGTCGGAAAATGTCCGCCTTGTGTTGTATATATTTAATTTTTTTCCCTGATATATCGGTAGGCGTGGTTACTCGTATGATTACAATGTTAGAAACTGTCTGTCGCAGCAACTTCCACCAGATTCCAGATGGTAACATGTCGTGAAAAAACAATATCAGACAGGGATTTTGATACTTAAAAGCACTCAAGAAACTAACAAAATGCATGAACTCAAAGGGCAGGCTCCCAAACCATATGTAGTGAACAATATTTGGCACTGTTGAGTTGTCTGTGCAGTACTTGGCGATAACCCGTCTGAGACAGTTGTCCGGGAATTGAAACACTTGGTCGAGGGAATCAGCGCTCAAATTTGTAAGATTCATGTACACGTCATTCTCTGAACATCCAATATAAAGTTGTTTTCGTTCCATGATTGATTTCTTAAAATTGGATGCTTTCTGAAGGCAATCCACAGTTGATAAGAATTTCCAATCATTACCGCCAATAGGTGTGAAATCTTCATACGGAAAAGAACAGATATAACAGTTAAGCAGTCGCTATAAAAAAAATCACCCCTTCAACAAAACCCCTACATTTTAAACAAAACATAAAAAACATAAGGTTTTTTAAATAAGAAAATATAAATCCCTAATCAACAAAATAGTCAGTGATTGTGAAGATAATTTAAGACATTAACGTTTGGATGGATTTAGCATATACATAGTCAAAGAAAATTCTTCTCTATTAGGGGTATAGCTTAAGTATTGATAAGCACATCAAAAACTATTAATGTTCTATCCACTACTTACTGGCAAATGGGTCAATATAGTTCTCTATAGTAATATTCTTGTGATTTCTTAGATAGTAGAGTGCCGTTTCGATCTCACAAGACTCTTCTTGAAACCTCGCTGACATCATTTTCCTTTGGAGCACAGATGCCAGCTTTTTTCCAATGCTGGTGTTATTCTCTAATGCCCTATTTTGTTCAAGAAAGTGAACAGTTACCAAATTCGGGACTGAATCGTTTAGATATGTGACGAATTCCTGTTGGTTTGAGAGAGATTTCATCTGGATTGTTAAGATGACCATACATGTACATAGTAATCCGGTCAGCAAAAAACATGTTTCCCTAAAATATATAATTATAATATAGCATCCACTATCCTTGCATCGATTTAAAACTTAACTCTGTATTAGTGATGGTATTATATGTCTTGTCCCATTCTATCAATCGTAGCGTAGCATCGTATTTAAAGGGGAAGCAGACATATCGGAAGTCTTGACAAGAAAAAAAACTTATCCGCGAACCCTCAAAATACTAATTCTCTGGGGTGGGGAGTAGCTTATTTTTCGCAGTACTAAAACTTCTAGTTTAATGTTGATTTTGTTTATTTCACTAAAATATTGTATATTCTACCTTAAAAGAAGCAACTTCTTTAAAATTCAATTTTCTAAATGGAACTCTTAAAAGAAAAAGAAAAAAAAATCCTCTTGAATGCGAATGATTTTCGGAACATGTGCAAATCGTGTTATATATAAATTAAACTACGATCTGTGAAAACATTGAGCATACGGTTTTCGAATAATAAACATTTTCTTAAACATGAGCGCAAGAAGTACATGTAGCTAAGTGAAACTGTGAAAGATGAGCGCAGTAGTAAACATTTCAAGGCCTGCAATGATTAAATACTTCATGAATTTATTTTTAATGAAACTCTTTTGATAAGAACTTTTGTGTGTTTCCTTATCACCAATATAAGAATAAAATAAAATATTGAAACCTGTTAAATTACCTTAATTTAAACACTTTCATCAAGGTCAGTTCGTTTATTGTGCAATCACAACACATAAACCTCCCTCGAATTAGTATCAAGTTATTAAGGTGAATTTCCTCCAGTCCAGTGATATTCAGTGACAGATATGAAGAGCAAATCTCAGTTCTGCACATGTGGTGTAATAGTTTGTTAACTCAAAATGCATTTTCTTCGATGATGTAATATATAAACTTTTCCTGTGATAAAATTTTTCTGCAAATTCAAAGCTTTGTTCTTTGAAAAAGAACCTGTCTATATTTTACATTTGAAAAAAAAATCTGACTTTGCAGATTTTGCCCACGTCACTTACTCTTTGATATCCATTTTGTAGAGTGTAAAAGTGAAATAGTTATTGTTGAATACATGTTTAATTTGCTGCGCTAGAAATGTGTTACTTTTCAATAAATTACAAATGTTTGTAATTCAGATGTAATGAAATTTAAGAAAAGCGCTTGTGAATTATATTGTAACGAATATTTTTAATAAAGCGACATAATTGTTGAAATACATGTTCGATAAGCCTTCTATCCCAATCCAATCCAAAAATCTCAGTAAAAACTTTAATGTCTATGAACTCTTAAACATCTTCGCCACTTCCGAGTATTTAATAGGTTATTAAGTGGATGTCAAACTAGCAGAAAGGAGTCTCTACAAAGTATAAAATTTGTGAAATATTTTAGTGTTTGGGCAGAGTTAATTTGATTATGTGGGGCAAACGCATAATTCCTGCAAAAATCTTTGGAAATTTATTTTCTACTCCATGCAATCTAGCAGGCACGCTGTTTACACAGAATGAATCACGAATGGTTGTCGACGTTTGAAGGTGGAATGGGACCTTTTTTGGTCAAATATACCTATATAATTTTAAAACCTTCCTTGCCATTGATCATTCTGTTTATGTCTTTAAAAATAAATTTTATTACAAAACAACTTTGTATAATTTTCAAAAGTTTCATCCTTTACGCAAGCCATTCACTTTCTTACAGTTTAAACAAATTGTCAAATTCACAGATTTCTTTTAACATTTCTGAAAAAGAAATTAAAAGTTGCATAAATGATACACCATAGAAAACAAATATGACAATTTTATAAACTCATGACTCGTTGAAATGTACTTCTTCGTGTAAAGATATACACATAATGGCAATGATTTTAAGTGAAATCTTCTCGTGTCTTTCTAGTAAAAAATGATGTAGAGGGGATATTTGGTTTGTTTGTTATGGATTTAAGATGAGCGTGTTTTGGGGCTTTTGGTCCCCGCTTTCAATGAAGTGGGGGTATTACTTAGGATCTGTCTGTCCGTCCGTCTGTACGATCATTTGTCTGTCTGTCATTCTGTCTGTGTGGCAACACTTTCGTGCGATATATCAAAAAGCATTTTAGCTTTTGCAATTTAGAGAGCTCGATGGCGCTGGCCATTTTAAGACTGCATTGATCTCCTTTAGAAGAAGAGCTCTATATAAAAATATAGAAAAACACCTTTAAAAGGAATAATTTAAGGACTTTGTAAGGACTTTTTAAGGACAAAAGTTCATAGCTAAACATACCATTTTTTTTAAATTTTAGACAGATCTGCTGGATAATTTGTTGACCATCCAGCCTTCTTATCTTTTATATCTTAACACCACATGACCTCAAAAACACCCATATTAATATTGAGGTCAAAGGCCAAGGTCATAAATTCATACATTTGTTTGTGTGAAACACTTTTTTTTTGAGGCAGTATCTCAGAAACCCTTTAAGCTTGACATCACAACTCCTAATGACCGAAAAAATACCCGTTATGATTTTGAGGCAAAATGTTAAAACATGTAGATAAAATTTAAGATACATGTAGATGTACAAGCCTAACCAATATAGATTTTAACTTTTATGATACATAATCAAAGATTTAAATTGGGATTTTGTTCACTAATTTTAGTGAATTCCTTCTTGATCTGCTGCTGATAGTTGGTGCTGTTTTAATACAATTTGTATCAAGTCAAATAAACCAAATACTACTGAATCTGCTATGAGAGTTAATACATCATAGTAAAAGGGTTTCCCATGGAACTTACTATTTTGGCATAACATCAGCTAATATGTGTTCATTGTAGTTAAATTTAGTAGCAGGATCCTTTATAGCGTCAATCCAAAAAATATTTGGAGGAAAAGACCACGCCACTGCAGCTTCTATAAAGTTCAACCACCTGCCATCCCCAGACGCTACTACATTGTAAGCCTATTATCATTCTTTTTTTAATTGGAGTACTTTGATTAGTTTTACTGCTAAATAAAGCACTCCCCTCTTTCCTATTTTTTTTTACTTTAAAAAGAAATTTAAATCTCGTCCACGTTAGCTTCATCGTATTATATAACGTGTATTTCTTTAAAACAACTCGTACGATAGCACTATGGACTCATCAAATATTTTATTTTGCGATACTTAGTAGGCCTATAAAATAAACCATGCTAGAAGGAAAAACAAATGTTGCTATATTAACACTAATTAACTTTCAGGCTTCACATTAGGAGCACACGTTACATGTATTTTTCCCCTATAAATTGGAATTTCTAGAAATTTCAGAAATTCAAGGGCTCATCATATCGGTTAGATAATTAAAACCTGATATTATGAAGGAAGTGTACATTTGCATTATATTCGCTCAAGTGTATTCTAAAAAAAATAAGGAAGTACATTTATATTATAGCATTATTTAATATTAATGAAAATCTTATATAGTTTAACTCCGTGATAATACTGCAAATAGTATTTCAGAAAACAGTTTTGGTTTAATGAGATTAAATTCATGTTTTGAATTTTTATTTCACTATTTGTTTCAAATTTAATGGAACCTAATCCTACCTCTATTTTGTTAGAAGTCCGTGTTTGCTCTGCTCCAGTTTTGTATTTTTCCTTCGGACTTTTGAATTTGAACACAGCTCGTTATCACCACATGTCATCCAGAATAATAAACATCTTAACCATAACAGATCATGTATGAGGCACATATTTCAAGATTTTGCATAAACATGATTTAAAGTATTATATCATTCTGTGAAGTTAGTCACATGATATTGCCAGGAAAAACCTATAACAAATCAACTCAAAGTACTGTTAGTACCTGAAAGCGGTTAGAGAGCTCGTTTGGAATACACGTTTTTGCATTAAAATTTCATATTGAAAAAAATTAACATTGTAGTCAATATCTTTCCCTTCCTGTAATACTGTTGTATGTGTTTTCTAAAAAGTGGGTCAAAACTCGGTAATACTTGCATTATTAAAAGGAAAAACACTTAATTATAATCATATAAAAATGTGAAGGTGTCATTTGTGTTCCAAAAAAGTGTACAATTACATTAAATAAGCATCGACCTTCAGTACTCTCAATACTTTGATGGTTGCGTAATAGTTATGACAACATGACATAAAGCTTAGTATAGTCGGTAACCGCTAAATAATCAGCATAAAAAATGTTTTCTAGCGAAAAACAATCTACCGGATGATTTTTCTTACTTGGTGTTTATGTTGAAGTATACAAGAGGTAAGCTTAGTTTTTTTTCAAACAAAACCCACAATTTTATTCAAAAGATAATTATTCAGATTTCATTAGATACTGATATTTTAACTGGTAATTTGAATTCTATGATTATGTTAGCTATGTTTGTTAGAAGTTTATTAACACTCTTTTGAATATGGTTGCGGTTTTTGTTAGATTTAGTCACCATCAAAAACAGTGCTAGCATGATTCCATCGGAAATTTGGTTTTCTGTTAGGGGGTGGGTGCTGCAATAATTAAATACTAGATGAATATTTTTAACTCTATTGTACCATCAACTTTTGTAATTCCTTACCACAAATATACGAATAAACTAAATTATGTATTAAAAAATGTTGAATTACGTTAATTTGAAAATTTTCATCATGGTCGGTCCGTTAATTATGAGGAATAAAAAAATAAATCCTGTAATCACAACACAAACATCTCCCTCGAATTACAGTATCCCGTTATTTGGGTCGGTGACACTCCATTTATATTTAGTGACAGATATGAAGAGCTAATGTCATTTCTACACATGTGATGTAATATTTTGTAAACTCAATGTGCATTTCAGATTATGACCACCACTCTTCGATGAATTTATATTTTTTATATTTCATTTCTGTATTTTTTTATTATTATTATTAATATTATTAGGGTCTTCCGTCTTCAGCGGAAGACCCTACTATTATTCTATTGTTTCTTTTTCCCTATTATTATTATTCTCTTTTTTTCTTCCCATTTTTGTGCACGCGATTTCTCAGAAACGGCTCGACCGATCTCCATCAAATTTTCAGATCTGATAGATATTGGTCTGAACCTGATAGCAAATTTGTTGCATTGATGACGTCACATTCGTTTTTGAGATATTGAGATTTTTCCAATTTTTATATGGGTATTTTGTCTGCGGACGTTCTCTTAAAATATAAAAGATATTGAGCTCAAAAATCTACGGTTGGTAGAGAAAAGATTGAAGTTTTGCATGGTTATTGTTTTATATGTCTAGCACTAAAAGCGCCAAAGCTCGGTAGGGCTCGAAAAATGAGATATCAAAAGTATTGTGAATTTTCGTGCTTTTGTTTGTTTATCTCTTTTCTGGAAAATATTTTAATAAAACATGTAATGCAATAAAAGTTCAAATTTACAAGGTCTTTCATTTGATACCAAGAAAAAGGGGCTGGCTCCTCAAATTAGGGACCTAAAGCACTCTAAAGACTTTTATCTATAACACTTTACTGAGGGATTTTTTGTAATAGATTATAGAAGCAACTATGTTTATCTTACAGTAATGTAGCCTAACAGTATAATGATTTTCTCACGTGTTACGTAATTAGGGGTTTTTAGGGGTCGAAAGTCCAAAACTTTGATCAACTGTATCTTAAAAAGGAAAAATATTTTGAAATGCAGTATAGAAGAAGAGATGCTCAAAATAATGTACTTAACAATATGCAACCTTCAAAATTTTGTTCAGCGGCCCCAAAAAGGAGATAAGGGACCTGCCCCTAAAACGTTCTTTATCAGATTTCTCAAGAACGGTAACGAATTACTAAACACTTGTTGAACAAAATGTCTTAAAAATTAAATGACCTTTCATTTGATCTCAAGAAAAAGGGGCTGGCTCCTCAAATTAGGGACCTAGAGCGCTCTAAAGACTTTTATCTATAACCCTTTACTGAGGGATTTTTTGTAATAGATTATAGAAGCAAATATGTTTATCTTACAGTAATGTAGCCTAAAAGTATAATGATTTTCTCATGTGTTACGTAATTAGGGGTTTTTAGGGGTCAAAAGTCCAAAACTTTGATCAACTGTATCTCAAAAAGAAAAAATATTTTGAAATGCAGTATAGAAGAAGAGATGCTCAAAATAATGTACTTAACAATATGCAACCTTCAAACTTTTGTTCAGCGTCCCCAATAAGGAGATAAGGGACCGGCCCCTAAAACGTTCTTTCTCAGATATCTCAAGAACGGTAACGAATTTCTAAACACTTGTTGAACAAAATGTGTTTAGAATTAAATGACCTTTTATATGATATCAAGAAAAAGGGGCTGGCCCCTCAAATGAGGGGCCCAGAGGGCTCTAAAGTTTTTTAGCTATAGCCCTTTACTGAGAGATATATTGTGAAAGGTTATAGAAACAGATATGTATATCTTACAGTTATTTATCCAAGTAATGTCATGATTTAATCAGGTGTTACGTAATTTGGGGTTTTTTGGGGGTCAAAAGTCCAAAAGTTTGATCACCCATATCTCAGAAAGGAAAAATATTTTGAAATGCAGTACAGAAGAGAAGATTCATAAAATGATGTACTGGACAATATGCAACTATCATAGTTGCGTTAAACGGCCCTTTTAAGGAGAAAAAGGATCAGCCCCTTGAATGTTCTTTCAAATATATCTCAAGAACGGTAATGAATTTCTATATACTTGTTAAGCAAAATGTGTTTAAAATTAAATGACCTTTCATTTGATATCATAAAAAAGGGGCTGGTCCCTCAAATCAGGGATGAAGGTGGGCTCTAAGTATTTTATCTATAGTCGTTTACTGATAGATATTTTGTAAGAGGTTATAAAAGCAAAATTAAGTATAATACGTTTATATATCCTAACAAAATAATGATTTTTTCGTGCATTACCTAATTAGGGTTTGTAGGGGCCAGAGGTAAAAAGTTTAACATTTTCTATCTCAATTGGAAGAAATGCAAGTATTTAAAAACGAAACGTAAGAGAACTTATAAAAACGATACAGAAAATCATTAGTACTCCACATCTTTTTTCAGATCATGTTTTGTTGTCGATAATCAAAGTCAATGATGTCATAAATCGGACGGAAGACCTCCTCGTTGCTCGCAACGAGATCATGTCTAGTTATTATTATCATTTGTTTGTCCTACCTCACAAAATACTATAGAATAATAACATATATAAGTTTACATGCTCAAAACAACGCCCAAGAAAATGTTAAAAATATAGAATATCACACTGTTGTTTTGATCTCGGCCCTGGTATCAGTCAAAGTGGTTCGTATTTGCCATGCCCAAAGGGCTAGGGTCGATACCATCCGAGGGCTGATACCAGGACTGAGATCAAAACAACAGTGTGATGTTATTATTTCATATGGGTATAATCCAGTAATGCATTTTCCATAGGCGGTAATGTTGACGTTAGGGTTCTTAGCTCTGGCCCTAATTTTCGTTCAGCAACGAGGGACCTCTTGAATAAAAGCTCATCAAATTGTCTCTCTCCTGTTAAAATATCGTGGTGTGAAGTCAGATTCGTTTTCCGGCAAAATGCGTCTGTATTGAAAAACTCTGAAAATGATAGTAAAAGTCGGGAATTTCACAGTTTTGGAAAGGGTGTACATCTAACAATTTCAATTCTTTCCTTCAAATGATAATTCAATTTTGACACTTGCTTTTAAATTTGCAAATCATTTTTTCTGACATGTGTCAAGCATTCTGATTTAAAATGTCCCAATAAATGTATATACACTCTGCAAGTAAAGGAACTATTTTGCTTAAAGGCACTACTTTGTTGTCCTACCGATTCTAAAAAAAAAGTTAGAAGGATATACCCATATATCTAAAATCAAAGATTTTTATTCAAAACAAATTCCAAATAAGGAATATAATTTATCATAGAAAAGCTTAGAACTTTTTTCGAATTTAAAAATTCGTTCGAATCTATTCCTTCTGATATGTGTTCAGAACTGTAATAGTTGTCGGACTTTGTTGACAAAACATCGTCGGTTGATAATTAGTAGGAGGGGATCTGCCGTCTGAGATGAAGCACTATCTTTTAAAATTCAAAATTATCCAGAGAGAAAATTCCATCCTGTGCAACTTTGTAATGAGTCAAATTCTTTCATTGAAATTTCGTAGGTTTCCTGTCAGATTCAACTCATAAAAATACATACTGTTAGCGAGTTGTTTGAGAACGTTCGTAAGCGCGTCCATTCTTTTAACCCCTTAATATTTACCATCTTAACTCTGGTTTTCTATGATGTAGTCTCGTATTCCATCCTTCTCTATATCCTCCATAATTTTAACATTGATTGATATTAAATAAAGCGTTGTGTAGGTTACCTCCCCTTACTAAGATACATGAAAAAGGACAATAACAAACTGCCAACCATCTCAAAAATCCATAAAGCGAAATACAAATTCAAAGCAGAGCAACACGGACTTCTAAATATATAGAGGTGGAATCAGGTGCCTAGGAGGAGTATGCATTCCCTGTTGACCGTCGCCCCCCCCCCCCCCCCCCCCCCCCCCCCCCCCCCCCCCCCCCCCCCCCCCCGTGTTCATTGTCACAATTGGGCAGACCATGATCGAGGTAAATGTCAAAAGCGGGAAAATGTCATAATATGGAAAAAACGAGGCACTGGGGGATTAACAATTTTAAATTGGGGGGCAATACTATCAATCTAGTACTTTGGAATTATTCAAATTCGTGGGGGTGCCAATTTTCTTGGATTGTTTTTTTTGGTTATTTGCAAGGATGTAATTTCGCGGATGCGTCGGTTTTTAGTTTCAGCAAGAATAATAATTTTTTCAAAATTTGTTTTTTGTCGAGGATGGAAATTCGTGGTGGAGGGCTACCACCGAGTACCATGAAAATTGAGCCATCATGTATTCCACAGTATTCATAACACTTGTGAACAATTTTCTACCATCTGATTAAAGTTACCCTTCAACAAATATTTGGTCCTTGTATTCCTATTCTTAGAAATAAATGTACTTCTAACTGCTAAAAAAAATTCCCTGCACTTAAATTCCTACCTTACTTTTCTTGTTCTTAAATAATCTAGAAAATTGACTGGGATTATGATTTTCTTAAATACTCCATATTATCTCCTTGGTTTTCTACAAAGATGCGTTTCATCTTTTAAATGTTTTTAAAATAAAAGTAATGTCTATCATTACACAGTTCTGTAACTATACCCGTGTTTACCGGTCCACCAGTACAATT
Source organism: Magallana nippona (assembly GCA_033439105.1). Taxonomy (NCBI): domain Eukaryota; kingdom Metazoa; phylum Mollusca; class Bivalvia; order Ostreida; family Ostreidae; genus Magallana; species Magallana nippona. Next base: position 25,531,563 of record CM065918.1, on the reverse strand, counting down.
TGGCTTCATAATATCACAAAGTGTCTTACTAAAATTCTCCACACAATAGACAACATCTTCCTGTGTGTTACAAGCATTTTCTACATATGATGAAATCGTTCAAGATTTGCTATTATTGAAATACATATAATAGCTTCGATCTTTCCATGTAACTGATTTACAGAGTCCTATTTCTGTCTTGTGTGGGTATTATTTTACTATGTGCATCATGTTCAGTCCTCAAACAAAAAGAGTCAGTTTTAGCCACTTTAAAAACAATTATTACAATAAACCCTTTTGACGAACATTCTGAATCCATGCATGTTCATTCCTCAAACAAAAAGAGTTAGTTTATGAATAAAAATACGTGGCACAAGATCAGAAAAAAATGTTGAAATATCCAGTACTAAAATCAATAACAATATCTAAACTATTTACGTCAGTCAAAAGTGCTTATATCATTCATGTTTTAAATAAGTACATGTTATATTACCTTGACCATCCTATCCCTGTCTGCCATTTACAATTAGTAAACCTGTTTTGTTGGGTTTTTTGCACAAATTGATCAACTTTTTAGCTCACCTGAACAGAAGGTTCAAGTGAGCTTTTCTGATCACCCGTTGTCCGTCGTCTGTCTGTCCGTCTGTAAACTTTTCACATTTTCGACTTCTCTACAACCACTGGGACAAATTTAACTAAACTTGGTACAAAGCATCCTTATGGAAAGGGGATTATAAATTGTTAAAATA